>QXTE01000072.1:3789895-4003001 GCA_003942145.1 Platysternon megacephalum
GGGGGGGGGGGGGAGGATGGCGGGGGGAAGCTGTTTGTCATGTTTCTTCCCCCTCGCCCTTTTAAAAAGCTCCAGGGCAAAACCAAAGGAAGTGTGCTGGCCCCTGTGCGTTGGTACACGCGTGGCTCTACCTTCTAAAAATGTTAACATGTATGACTGGCACGTGAAACCTTAAACTCGAGTGAATAAATGAAGACTCGGCTCCCCACTGCTGAAAGGTTGCCGACCCCTGAGCTAACCTGTTCTTGGCGGTGTGCAGGGGGCGGGGACAGCAGAGGGTACCTGTGTTCATCCACTTTCCATGCACGGGCCTTTTGCACGCGCAGGTCCCCGCTGGCACGCGCGCACCCTGCCCGGGGAGAGATGTGCAGAGATCAATGGCCGGATAGGAAAGCCCTGAGCGGACCAAAGGCGCGGAGCCCGGAATCATCCTCACCCCCGTTCCCTTCCCCCCCTTTGTTCCCAGCCGGGCCGGGGATTCCGCCTGCAGCTGCTTGTGCTCAGCCAGCTCTCGCCTCCCCCGCAGCAAATCAAGGAACCCCCCCGCCGCAGCTCGGGGAGGGGGCGGTGAGTTAGCAGCAGGGCGGCTTTGAAGCCCAGCCGAAGGGAATCGCCTTTGCAATCCCTGCACTGGAGTGCATGAAAGCTGCTGCTTTCCGCAGGTTTGCTGCACCCCCCACCCCCCTGCAGCTGGCGCGCTGTGCAGGGGAGGCGGGCGGCTGGGTGATTGCACGGGGCTGGTTGCCCGTCCATCACCTGCTAGTGGGGGGCAGCCAGCCGGGCAGGCCTGGGCGAGCCGCCGCCGGACCGAGCAGGGGCCGGAGGCGGCGGGGGAGGGGAAGGAAGCAATGGTTTACAAATACCCAGCCGCTGTTGCAGGGGCTGGGGAGAGAGCTGTCTGGCTGCACGGCCACCCACTTATTAACAGCACCTGCCCCCCTGCTGGGTGTGCTGAGTCCTGCACCGGGGGGGTGCATGGCTCTGAGCTCCGCTGCTGTGAGATCCTGCCCCCATCCGCCCTAGGAGCCTTGTGCTGCTCATGCACCTGGCGCAGGGAGCAAAACCTTTGGGAGAAGTGCATTTACTCCCACATGATTGTTACAGAAAATTAACTATAAGGTTGATTTAATGGGGGCGTGGGTGGTGGTGCCTATAGAAAAATGTGCACCTTGCTGTGATTTCATAGTGCAGGGCAGGGGTGCATGTGTTTTCAGGACGAGAGTAATCTTGAAAACTCACCCTTTTTAATTTTCCTTCCCTCTAAGGGTGAAGTGTGTGCTTAATCGGTTAGTAGTTTCAGCCCCTCTTGCCTGACTGTCAGGTCAATTAGTTACCTTCAGAGAAAGTGCTCTCATCCGCAGAGAGTGCAGTAGGACTTCAAATTCTCAGGGGGGTTACATTCAACCAATGCAGGCTCCTGCCATGAAGATTAATTTTCACTTAATAATCCCAGATGTTTAATTAGCATAGTGATGCCCAGTTCTGCTGTCAAAATCAATCAGGAAAAGTGTCTGGAAAGACAAACAGTTAATTTTGTTTAAGAACATAAAATTGATATGTTTGGCCAGGCTAAAACAAGACTTTTAAATTACATTGATTTGCTTCTAAAAACACTGTTTTAGTTCTGGAAGGAGTAAAATTCTCCAAACCTGCACTTTACTATCTCTTGGTGCTAGGGATTAAGTTGACATTCCCATTTTATATAGAGAGTTTAATAAATCAGTAAGCTTTAATTAGTTATAATATGTGACTGTATTCTGCAATATACAGCATATGGTGTTGGTAACATATCAATGACAAACATCTTTACCTTAATCCTTATACATGAAAAGATACCAAGCGGCTAGAGATTACTTTTTTCCTTACAATGAAAATCCTTACAGTAGTTGTGTATGTTAAAGCAAATGCACACATCTGCAATGTTATGCAGTTCAAAAACATATTTATAAAGTTTTCAGGGATAGTAAAGAAAATAATGTGAAAAAGTGACATTTTACTGAAAAAGAAGGAAGTCTTGGTAGCCAACAATGAGATTTACTACCTGGAAGGAGACATGCATTGTGTTGTATTTTAATGAGGACATTTACTTTGGCTCTTTATCTAAACTTACTAAAATCTTATTCATTGCATACTGCATTGTAACAATGCCATCTTTACATAACACATGGTACAAAATATTGAGTAGGAAGAGGCTTCTGCTATTTTTTCTTTTTAAAGTATGGCAACAGTTAAAACCCATCACCAGGCCCCACCTTTCCACTATATTTCACTGAATGTGGAGGCCACCTGGCAACATATACGCCCCGTTGCCAGGTGGCCTCCACATTCACACCACACCAATTTATTTTATTTATTTATTTATTTATTGTTACTCTATCTGGAGAGACATCACCTTGCCAACACCTTCCAGACAGGACTACTGCTTCCTGCAGCCTAATGCTGAGAACCCGTGTACAGCAGGCCCCGTCACAATCCACACCACCACATGAAGACTATGGAGGAAGGGCAATGGAAGGAAGAGGAAGATTTGGAGGGCAGCTGTTGATCACATCTTCCAGTCCATTCCTCTGGGGGAGTTGCTTTAAATTGTTCCTGTGCTTTCAATATCACATATTACTGAGTCATAGCACAGATTCACCCTTTAACAAGCCCTCCAAAAATTGGTAGGGTCAAAGCTTAGGGGATTTCTTTCCTACAGAACAGTTTCCAAAGGGGCTCACTCCATTAATTTGCCTCCACAAATAGGTAATAAAAGGATAGTTCTGCCTTATCAAGCTGCTTTGGCCATTTATCTAATGTGCACTCAAAGATTTGTCTTTCCAGTAGAAATGAGAAGGCTGCAGACCATCTGGACGTTCAGGGCAAGCTCTACTTTTAATATGTGGGTCTAGGTCATGGAACTGTAAAACCACAAAGTTTCTGGTGCATGATGGTTTATTTACTACCGGAGTTATGTTGTATTTCCTTACAAAGTTAGTTTAAATTTAAACCAAGACTTTTTAAGGTAATATAACTGTTGGGTTAGATCCGGCTTTTTTCAGTGCATGGCTACATAAAGACATCATTTTCCCACTTCTGAGATGAAGACAACTGGTACTATGCACCATTTAACAAAATGGTACTAACAGGGTCATTTATCAATAGTTTTCAGCAACCTGATCTAAGCAATATGTGACCAAATGCACCCTATAGTCACACCCTATACATTATTGTAATAATCTTTGTACAAAATATGCCTTGAGGTATCCTTTGCAAACTAATGACTCGCTAGTCAGTAACATGGTGAAATGTGTGTAATGACATTGTGTGTAAAGTTATGAATATGAGCTGAAATCATGACTGAAACATTTGACCAGACAAGTCTAGGGAGGGGTAAACCTGCTTCTCAGAGACAAAGGACGAGCTGATGCCTCAAGGCAGCTGTCATCAAAGTTGATGAGCACTCACCGGTGAAGTGGCCGTTCTTTGGCAACGGCGAAGTGTGTGTGTGTGTGTGGGGGGGGGAACAGATTGATCTGTATTTTAACAACATGGAACCTCTTTCACCACGAGAGTCGGTGTCTGTCCTCACAGTGGGAAGGAACTTTATGTAGGAGTAACCCTTAGGAAATGCATTTCAAAGGGTGACTGGACTATAAAATTGAGGAGCAAAAAACACCCCATGTATTCTTTCTTTCTTTCTCTCCCTTTCATTTAAGATGACAAAGGAACCTTTGACTTTGGGAGGGATCCTGACATGAAAATTTGGGTAGCAGTGTTGTTGGGAACACTGTGACGAGTTGCCCCCCTTTAAGGTGCCACCTGATATACTGGGATACCACTGAGCCCGCCTGTTCCACCAGCCTGGGCCCCTTTTACCCTGTCTTGCTGAGCCAGGCTCTTAAGCCTCCTCTAGCATACACACAGGCAGGGCCACACCCAGCTGCAGAAAGTCACAGACACTGAGATCAGCTCTGGGAAGACTCAACCTAAGGGACTTGCCCCAGCACTCAGGTGCCCACCTCCCTTGTAGTGAAGACCCAAAGGTATATTGTCTTGTGTTGTACAGGGATTTATACAGTGCAAGCTCATAAGAATTCGCCCTCTCCCTTAATGTGAAGAGATATGCACTGCTTCTTGCCCGCCCCCCAGTTAGAAATTGCACAAATGAGGTTTAATAATAAACAAAAACAAGTTTAACAACGATAAAAGGCAGATTTGAAGTGATTATAAGGGATAGCAAACAGAACAAAGCAGATTACTGAGCAAACAAAACAAAATACATGAGCTAAGCTTAATACATTTTGTAACCTGTTTCTTGAGTGTCATTTCTTACCCTAAAGGTTATTTTAGGCAGGTTGCAGAGTTTCTGTAGCTCAGAGTTCCAGTTATTTCTCTTTACAGACTGGACCCCTATCTCAGTCTGGACTCCCCCCTTTGCCTTCCCTTCAGGTGTTTTTAGCAGTCTCTCTTCTTAGGCAGTCAGGCAAAATGGAGAGCCAGGAATGCCTTCCTTCCCAGCCTTAAATATAATTTACATAAGGCGGGAAGCCTTTCTTTCCAGTGGAAAAGTACCAGCAGTGACCAAGGTGGGACTCTGTCCCAAGTGACATCATCAGATGACCCTGCAGTGTCAAAGCAACATCCCAGGAAACTCCTCAGGATGGTGGGAGATTAGTATCTCCAAAGTTCTATCATCCTTCTTAAACGGTTCATCTAGGCTGATTGCTTACTGTCTGGAGGGCATTCCCCCAAATATACACCCAGTTGTAACTGTTACAAAGTCAATATTCCCAGCTTCAGATACAGAAATGATACATGCATGCAAACTGGATAATCACATTCAGTAAATCATAACTTTTCCAATGATACCTTACAAGACCCATCTTGAATAAAATATATCTCAGTTATGTCATATCATAAGCATATTTCCATAAAGACTATGGGGTGTAAGGATTTTACCTAGAACCAAGTCTAGTTTGTTAAATTTTAGTTACTAGAAAGCATTTTCTTTTTCCTCTTGTAACCATTTCTGACTTTAATGCCTATTACTTGTACTCACTTAAAATCTATGTTTGTGGTTGAATAAGCTTGTTTTATTTTATTTTTTTTAATCAAAACTAATCCAACATCATGTTTGACTTGAATTGTTTGGTAACTCCAATTGAAGTAGCAAACTGGTGGATATTGATCCCTTACAGGGGACAATGGACCTTTTATATCTGAACTGTCCAGGAGGGGGCTGGACAGTGCAAAATGTGTTTGTGGGGAAAATCTGGGACTTGGAGTGTGTTGTGGTCACCCTGCAGGTAGTAACCAAGGCTGCTGGAAGCCAGAGTGTGGCTGGTGTGTTGCTGACAGGCTGCAGAGCTGCTGGACCAGGGCTGTAGCTATACAAAGACTCAGGATGTGACATGCATGCTGTTAGGCTATTTGTGAGCACCCCAGGGCAGGTAGTGATGACCCCTCATTGTTCTGGATTGCACCCCAGAATGTGATCGCAGGTCTGTCTTTTTCTATGTAATCAGCCTTTTCACTCTCAATACTGCAGTGATCAGAAATCCATGGCAATCTAAATATTAAACATTTCATTTAGTTTCAAGCCAGTCAAAGCTCACCAGTTTGATAAAGAATGAAAATGTTATGTTAAAATTTTTGCTACAGATCTGGAGTAATTATTTGGTGTGTTATTTTTTTCCACAGCAACTATTTTTAACAAATTGCTCAATTATGTTTTTGTTTTGAAAAGAAAAGTGAAGTATGTCCTATAAATCAATAAAAATCCCCAATCTTCTATCAGAATCTTACCTGTAATGTGCTTTTCACGGTTCTCAATATAATCCACTACTGGAAATGATTATATTAGATATTGTTTCACCAAGAATTAAACTCACCCCATAGAAGAACCTGTCCTAGGTATCACTTAAGCCCCATAATAAAGGCTCAAGTGGTGCTTAAGGCCTCTGCACTGGGTGATTTTAACCCAGAATGCTTTAATTATCTGTATCCTCTGACCCAGCTAGTGCTGTTGAATGCCTTCCCAAGGGCCTGGCTAAGAGCGGGGCATGGATGAAGGCTACCTGGTTAATGTTTCACTCCAACCCCTGCCGTGACACTGGTAGGCTGGGGAAAGCAACCAGAAGATATGGTGAATGTGTTCATTAGCTACCCCATCTCTACAGAGATTTTTCAACTCCATAGGCAAATAAAGAAGGCTGGCCATTTCCCCAGGGAATCCCTCCACCACCAATTTACAATTAAAATAGTTGAAGACATGAGAAATTAAACAACTGACAAGTCTTGCAATGATGCCCTCTGATTTGTCATCATGTGCAAGACATAGAATTGTCCTTTCCAGTATGGGCAGTGGAGCTAAACACACTAGCCTAATGTAACTTACTACAAGGGGTTATGTTATATCAGTTCCATTCCCAGAGACCCCTTATGCTCTCTGTAGAGGCAGGGTGATTAGTCATTGTTTAGTGAGGGCCCAGTCTTGCCAAGTGTGTAACATTCTCAACTCCAGGTTGAAAGGAAATGAAAGCACTCAGCAGACATCAGGATTGGGCCCACAAGTTCCAAAATGGGGAATCCCATATAGGCCTTAGCAGGAAGAATGCTACTCGCAGGGCAGAATTAGAAATGTGGAGACCAGAAAATGGGGGATCCTCAGGAGTCACTCAAGGAAACACAGATTTCCCAGGAAACAAATATTGGCAGCTGTATTGCATGTAACTGGTTTTGAGTCCTTATCTCTCCAATGAGACGACATTTTCCTAATACAAATTAACTTTGAACAGCATCACAGAAGTCTTGGAACATCCACATGTAGCCTACCCTACAGTTCCCTTCTCTAGGCTCACGTACTGGTGCTGAGCTTCATTATTTTCAATCTAACGTAGCTACACTCATCTTTAACAAAAAAAAATTTAAGCTCTGAAATAGATTTCATTGAGTGGCAACATCTCATGCTATGCAAAGCTCAGTAAGGAGATGAAAAAGAAAAGCGAAGCTGAGCAAACATCACAGTCGACGAGCATGTACAATTACTTGCTTATTAGTAAACAAACAGAAGCAAGGAACATAGGTGACGAGAAATGTTTTGCCTGTGGATGTGGAAAAAACTAGTTTATGAGTGGCAGCACGTGACATAATTTACTCTTTAGATTCCATCTGTTGTCACCTGCAGGGTCCTAAGAACCTCCTCTCATTATGCAATTGAAGAATATCATTCATTTGGGTGTAGAATTAATATGGTTATCCCTTCTGATCCAAGCGGTTAGCCAAAAATTCAGAGCCTTATAAGCTGCTCCAGTTAGGAGGAGAAATTGGTCAGAGTCAGTTATTTCTTTGATGCAGTTTTGTTTATTTACAAGGAAGCAGAGATCAGTGGTTCTCAGTCAGGAGTACGTGTACCCGTCGGGGTACACAGAGGTCTTCCGGGGGTACGTCAACTCATCTAGATATTTGCCTAGTTTACAACAGGCCACATAAAAAGCACTAGCAGTACAAACAAAAATTTCATACGAGTTGTTTATACTGCCCTATATACACTGAAATGTAACGACAGTATTTATATTCCAGTTGATTTATTTTAGAATTATATGGTAGAAATGAAGCGGTTTTTCAGTGATAGTGTGATGTGACACTTTTGTACTGTACCCCTGTCGGGAATCCGATTTGTCTTGTATACCCTAAGTTTCACCTCACTTAAACTACTTGCTTACAAAATCAGATATAAAAATACGAGTGTCACAGCACGTCGGTACTGAAAAACTGCTTACTGTCTCATTTTTACATAATTATAAATCAATCCATTTGAATATAAATATTGTACTTACATCTCAGTGTATAGTGTATACAGAGCAGTATAAACAAGTCATTGTCTGTATGAAATTTTGGTTTGTTCTGACTTCGCTAGTGCTTTTTATGTGGCCTGTTGTAAAACTAGGCAAATATCTAGATGAGTTGATGTACCCCCGTGTAGCGGGGTGGTCACCCGCTCTGGCCCAGAAGGGGTTAAAACCAGCCCTGGGACGGGGCTGGGAAGGAAAGCCTGGACTGATTGGGGAAGCAGCCGCAGCTGGGCCACGCCCCAATCAGGCCCAGCTGGTCCCTATAAGAGGCTGCGAGCCAGAAGCCCAAACAGTCTTTCTCTGTCTGTAGAGAGAACATAAGAAAGGCCGTACCGGGTCAGACCAAAGGTCCATCTAGCCCAGTATCTGTCTACCGACAGTGGCCAATGCCAGGTGCCCCAGAGGGAGTGAACCTAACAGGCAATGATCAAGTGATCTCTCTCCTGCCATCCATCTCCATCCTCTGACGAACAGAGGCTAGGGACACCATTCTTACCCATCCTGGCTAATAGCCATTTATGGACTTAGCCACCATGAATTTATCCAGTCCCCTTTTAAACATTGTTATAGTCCTAGCCTTCACAACCTCCTCAGGTAAGGAGTTCCACAAGTTGACTGTGCGCTGCGTGAAGAAGAACTTCCTTTTATTTGTTTTAAACCTGCTGCCTATTAATTTCATTTGGTGACCCCTAGTTCTTGTATTATGGGAATAAGTAAATAACTTTTCCTTATCCACTTTCTCAACATCACTCATGATTTTATATACCTCTATCATGTCCCCCCTTAGTCTTCTCTTTTCCAAGCCGAAGAGTCCCAGCCTCTCTAATCTCTCCTCGTATGGGACCCTCTCTAAACCCCTAATCATTTTAGTTGCCCTTTTCTGAACCTTTTCTAGTGCTAGAATATCCTTTTTGAGGTGAGGAGACCACATCTGTACACAGTATTCGAGATGTGGGCGTACCATGGATTTATATAAGGGCAATAATATATTCTCTGTCTTATTCTCTATCCCCTTTTTAATGATTCCTAACATCCTGTTTGCTTTTTTGACCGCCTCTGCACACTGCGTGGACATCTTTAGAGAACTATCCACAATGACGCCAAGATCTTTTTCCTGACTCGTTGTAGCTAAATTAGCCCCCATCATGTTGTATGTATAGTTGGGGTTATTTTTTCCAATGTGCATTACTTTACATTTATCCACATTAAATTTCATTTGCCATTTTGTTGCCCAATCACTTAGTTTTGTGAGATCTTTTTGAAGTTCTTCACAATCTGCTTTGGTCTTAACTATCTTGAGTAGTTTAGTATCATCTGCAAACTTTGCCACCTCACTGTTTACCCCTTTCTCCAGATCATTTATGAATAAATTGAATAGGATTGGTCCTAGGACTGACCCTTGGGGAACACCACTAGTTACCTCTCTCCATTCTGAGAATTTACCATTAATTCCTACCCTTTGTTCCCTGTCCTTTAACCAGTTCTCAATCCATGAAAGGACCTTCCCTTTTATCCCATGACAGCTTAATTTACGTAGGAGCCTTTGGTGAGGGACCTTGTCAAAGGCTTTCTGGAAATCTAAGTACACTATGTCCACCGGATCCCCCTTGTCCACATGTTTGTTGACCCCTTCAAAGAACTCTAATAGATTAGTAAGACACGATTTCCCTTTACAGAAACCATGTTGACTCTTGCTCAAGAGTTTATGTTTTTCTATGTGTCTGACAATTTTATTCTTTACTATTGTTTCAACTAATTTGCCCGGTACCGACGTTAGACTTACCGGTCTGTAATTGCCGGGATCACCCCTAGAGCCCTTTTTAAATATTGGCGTTACATTAGCTAACTTCCAGTCATTGGGTACCGAAGCCGATTTAAAGGACAGGTTACAAATCTTAGTTAATAGTTCCGCAGAGAGATGGGCCTGGCTGCAGGGAGCTAGGAACAGAGTACCTGAGTGGAGCAGAGCTGGGGAAAGGCAGAGGAGCCGGGGAGCTCTAGCCTGGAAAGCCCCAGGCTGCGGCCTAGCAAAGGCCAACAGGTACTGGGAGTCTCTCTCTGCCTTCAGAGAGAGAAGGGCCTGGCTGCTGGGAGGCTCCGGGTGCCTAGAGTGAGGCAGGGCTGGGGGAAAGGCCAGAGGGGCTGGGGAGCTCCAGGCTGGCAACGCCCAGGCTGCAGGGCCCTGTACAGGGCCCCAGAAAGGCACTGGGTTCCAGAGAGGGGCAGCAGGTCCAACCCCAACCTAGCCTATGATGAGTGGCTGACACTGCAGTCTGCCCCAGGGCGCGGGGGCTAGTTGGAGACTGGCAGTAACCTACGACTAAGGCAAGGTGGGGATAGTGGGTGGAGGGTTCCCCTGGGAGGGGGAGACCCAGAGAAAGGGGCACTGGGGTCCTGGGAGGGACACGGGCCAGTGGCAGCCGGATCACCAGCCTGAAGAGGGCGCTCCAGACGCTGGAAGAGCTAATTCCCAGGATGACCAGCAGGAGGGGCCGCAGGGGTGAGTCCGCGCTCCCTTAAACCCCGGAAGACCTCTGTGTACCCCCACGGTCTAGAACCAGTGGTCTGAAGGACCCAGCTGACATCAGGGCCCCATTGTGCTAGGTACTGTACAAAGAACCTACAATCTAAATAGACAAGAGAGATAGGGTGGAAGGGGAAACAGAGGCACGGGAAGGTAAAGTGACTAGCCTCAGGTCATGTGGCAGACCCAGGCGTGGAGGCCAGATCCAGCTGCACCACGCTGCCTCTCCCAGGGTGAAATTCACCTCCATTCAGAGAATGAGCACGAGGCCCTGCTCTTCTTCCACAATGCCTATGGAAAGCCAGTCCACAACAGATCATGAATATCAGTATTTACTATTTTTTAAATCAAACACTCTAGAAGTGCACCTGCCTAAACAGCGTGACTGCATTATGGCTTAAATTGAGGGGCAGGGATAACAATGCTGCTGCTCTCCCAATCTCCACCATCGGAGACACCAAAATAAGATGCCACTCAAAACCAGAGCGTGCAGACATTCAAAATCTGATCATGTGTCCTCCCTCCCAGAGACATGTGAGCACATCAGAATGACAGCTATCATTTCAACTCCCCCTCCCCAAGCCCCCCTGTTTCTAGTCCTCATGGTTGAGAAGAAAAGCTTGAAAACATGAACTGAGTATAACCAAAGCAGCGATGTCTGCCTGAGTCTGCAGACAGCCCCAGCAGAGGGAGGAACAGCAGTCACTAGAACCAGGACAAGAGCTATTTGATCCCATCCCCATGTCCAGAGCAGACCTGACTCCTGCTGCTCCCGGCAGGCTTGGTTGGGAGTCCTCCTATGCACGGTGGGATTAATCTTCCGTTAGTAGTGCTCACATTCACCCCCAGGCTCTGTTCCTCCCTCCTAGGGTCACACGCAGATTGGAAAGAAAAGGGGGGGTAATCCCAGCCCAATCTTGGGGCATCAAACAGATGCCACACACAGTAGATTATGCACATTTTTGACACTCCCCTCTCCTCTCTGATCAGCAGTGAAATAGTTAAGGTCATTACATTCCTCATCAGTGGGCATCTGAGTTAGCCCCATTTCGATTAACAGGGCAGTTCACAGCTCTCAGAGCTATTGTTTCAGGCTTTCTGCAGATGCAGGCAGGCTAGAGAGACTCCTTTTTCCCTCCCCTTCAATGAAAATGTAGCCTCTGCAGAACTAGCCGCCAGCATCAGGTTGCCAACTCAGCACAATCCAGCCCAATTCAAGCCCTGAACCACATGAAATCATTGCTGCAAGCCCTGTCCTCTTCCTTCCATACACTACCTGCTGTTTGGTATCACCACTTGTTGTCATGTTTCGAGTGAGATTGGAAGCTCTTTGTCTTGTCCCGTAGAGAAGCTAGCCCACTGTGGGACACTGTAAACAGTTTAAAAATGGCAATAAGAAGAGTGTATGGAGCTCTGAAACACCACATTAAGGCCTGAAGTGAGGATGAAGTGCATGGGCCACTGGTTCCAGTTTCACCCCCCAGTGTGTAGAGGGAAGAAAGGGCTGAGTCTATGCCAAAGTCCACCGAAGTTAATGGAAAGACTCCATTGGAGTCAAGATTTCATAGGCTTTGGAGCAGGGCCACGGCGCTTGCAGAGTACAGCAGCAGAGGAGGTAGCAAAATGGGACCGTGAAAGGAAAAACGCGTCTATCATACGTGACCTTCACCACACGCAACATGCAGAGGGAGACAGGTTAAGTTAAACTGGCGCCGCCTCCTCCTCCCAGATGTTACGGGAATGCTTGTTGGTTGTCTCAGGGGTTGTATATTGTTCGCCCTCAGACCTCAGTAATAGGTGTGCAGGTGCTAAGCCTTCCAAAAAAGACTTCCTGCCTCCAATTGTTAGGCTGTCATAGACTTTAGTGTTAACAAAAAGAAAGAAAGGAAAAACAAAATGAAGAATTGAAAAAAATTTGGACTAAAACCCCCTTCCCCTCTGAGGGGTCATCGGTGCTGCAGATTTAACTCAGGTGACTGGAACGCCGGTTAGCCCTGCCCTGGTGTGGGCAGCCACCATACAACGCCCTCCCCAAGTGACTGTGTCCTCACTCACCTGTGTGCCTCGCTAGCACTTCTGGGGTCGCAGCCCATGGTTCTGTGTGCCACAGTAACCCCAGCCACGCTAGGTTGCTTTCCCAATGAATTGTGGTATAGGAGAACTTGGTTGTCCTTCTGGGCACGGGAATTGTGGGAAGGCATTGGAGGACTATTGGCACTGGAGTGGGTTAGCCTGTGTCCTCACTGTAATGTGGGTTGCCAGCCCAAGTGGAAGCAGCACCCGGGCTTTAGCCTGTCGTCCCTGCTGCGCCAGCTAGCCTGGGAGTAAAGCACCACCACACTCAGGTGAGAGGGGTTTGTGTCTGGACAGAAGGGGGCTTGGGGCAATACCTGAGTTAACTCTGCAGTGAAGACAGACCCTCACTTGCTTCACTTTAACTCTTTTGGCTCTCACGATTCCACGATCTCACTCACCATCGTGGGCTCCATTGACAGGAACACATTTTACTAGTGTATTAAGTACAGGGGCATTGGTACCATTGTAAGCTGCAGTGTAGGTGGGATATGCAAGTCACTAATACTGTGTTAGCCAGTTCTAATCAGGACCTAGGCTAGCTGACACCGTATTAAAATCCGTAGCACCCAGCCTACATTACAGCTTAAAATATCAGTAATACTGTGACAGCTGCACCCAGGCTACATATGGCTAAATACCATTACAGAATTTACAAGTGTGGGCAAGACCATAGAGTCTTCCAGGTTAGTACAGACCTGAATCTCTAGCATATAAAATGAGCAGAAAGATCTTTCTGAAGGAAAAAAAAAAAAAAAAAAGGCTTGCAGTTCTTTATACATCACAAAAAGGACAAGACTAAATTCTCTCCTTTGCAGGTCACTTTTAAGGTGCAACATTACATCCTCTAACACAACATATTGTTAAACAAGGCGTGATATCACATTTTGTGCCCATCTCTTTTTTTTAAAGGGAATTTTTTATTTGCTCTACTTCACCAAAATGCCCTTGAATGTACACAGATTTGCTATTCTGTCTGAAGGACAGAGACGATCAAACAAACAGAAATACACTGAGGAGGAGAGGAAGTGATGACTACTTACTAATGGAAGAAACCTTTAACATTTGAGCCTCAACCTGCGAACATTTATGCACGAGTACATCTATGCACACAAATAGTCCCAGTGACGTCAGGGGAACAACTCACTCGCATAAAGTAAAAGTGTTTGCAGCATTGAGCATTGGTGTCTCTGCTCTTTGTTGGCATGTGACTTTTGGAGATAGTTACTCCTGAGGGAATTCTGTGCCACTGCGCATGCTCAGAATTTATGTCCCCCGCAGTTTTCTTTGTTTTCCCCGCAGAAAAATGAGTTTCTGATGGTGAAGCAAAGGGAAGCCTCAAGAGCGGTCATGTGACCCTTCTCAGCAGTATGTTTTGGGTGCCCAGGGCAGCCAGCAGAGAAATAAATCACTGTGGGGCAGAGAGCAGGACTGGGGAAGACCCGGCTGGTGGCTCCTACCCTGCACCAGGCTCAGCTGCTAGTCCCGGCTGGGTAGGACGGGACTTACTCTTCCCCTGCACGGCATCCGGGGCCAGGTCAGATCCACTCCCAGATTTCTCCCCCAACTGCAGGAAGCTCTGCAAATTCTCTCTTCCCCCCCCCCTTTCCTGCACCCATTTCTCCTCAGCTGCAGGGGAAGGGATCCCTGCCTAGAGAGCTGCTCCTCCATCCGCCCAACCCCCATGCATCCAGACCCCCTCATACCCAGACCCTCCCACCAAGCCTCACCCCCCTGCACCCCGAAACCCCCCCCCCCCCCCCCCCGATGAGCCCCACTCCACCTGGACCACCCTGACAAGCCACCCGGATCTCCACTTCATCCCACCAAGCCCCAAACCGCTGCAACTGGATCCCCACCCTACTGAGCCCCACTCCCCCAGCATCTGGACCCTCCCAGAGCCCCCAACACCCAGACTCCCCAGCCTAATTCTATCCCCCCCCCAGACCCCACCTGTGAGCCCCAACCACCTTCACCTGCAGAGTCCCATTACCATTGCACCCAGAACCCCCCCCCCAAAAGTCTCTGTGCATCAAGATTCCCCCACTGAGCTGCCTGCACCCAGATTGCCCCACACAGAGCCCTATCAACCCACACCTGGATCCCCCCCACACTAAGCCCCTCCACACTTGGATCCTGCCTTGCTGAGCCTGCCTGCCCACACCTGCTGCACCTGGCATGGAGGGGCAGGGCCCTGGGGTGTTTGTGGGGCAGGCCCAGTCCTTGCGCTGTGTCAGGGTTGGGTGCAGCCTCATCGCTAAGTCCGTGTCCCGAGGGGGAGCTGCACGGTGATCTCCCACCTCTGTGCAGCCAATGGCCTGTGCTCCCCAAGGCCATGCTGGAGCCTCCACATTTATTTGACAAATACAATTTGCAGAATTTTTAATTTTTTGGCACAAAATTCCCCCAGGAATAGATAGTACACCCATCCCAATGACTTGTGTTAGCAGGCAGGGGTCACACTTGAATCCTCAGTTCCTGTGAAGTGATCCTATACAATGGTTACCATTTGCCTCTAGCCAGGAGGCTGGGACCTTTTCTCTTGGATGTAGACATGGCTACTGTGATCCATGCCTTTATCAGGGTGAGACAGCCTAGATGAGGGCCGGGCACTCTGCATTGCACTACCCCTTGAATCCACTCAAACAGAAGCGCATGGAAAATACAGCAAAGTGCAGTTGCTCGTTCTGACTATATGCAACCAGTGCTCCGGGATCTGCAGTGGCTTCTGAGGGCAAAGGTGTTGGTTTTGACCTGGAAAGCACTCAATGGCCTGGGAGGTGCCTATCGGAGATCAGTAAAGATGCTGAAGCTGCAGCCCCTTGGATCGAAAAGAATGCAGAGAATTCCCTGCTTTCCTTCCTAAGGGCTCCTCCCTCTATGAAATTCACTGCCTCCCCCACACTCTCGGTGTGAGACAGCTCAAATCGGTTCCTGAAAAGCCCTTTTCCTAGCCTTTTGGGGTGAATGGGGATAGGTACAGGTGGGAGGGGGCACTTTTGGGGCTTGCCTGCTCCTGCAACGACTCGGTTGACTCTACGCCTCATGAGACGTCCCAAAAGAGCTACTCACGTGTAAGTGCTGGGCAGATCACGGCTGTACGTTGGGTCTGTTCTGGGTTGGGGCAGACGAGAAGCTGCCGTGTTGCTAGTAGACGTTGCCGGGCTTATGCTTGGGTGGTCCCAGTTTGTATCGTGGTTACAAACTGAAGTAAACGGCTATTCTAAAGCTGTATTTGTAACTCAGGACTCTAGTGACTGGCGCAAAAATATCCCCGATGATGCAAAAGTGCGTTCAATGAGCAAAAACCTGCCCCCTGCCTAGGAAACAACTTCTCCATCTGGCTCCTTGCCCATAGAATCCAAGCACCTCACAGAGGTAGCTACGCGGAGCGCTGCTCACCCAAGCCTCACGCTCAGCTAGCCTGATCCCCCCCCCGTGCCGGATGAAGGCCCCTCCCCCCGCCAGGCGCAGTGCAGCCCTCGACCAAGGGCCTCCCCTTTGCCCAGCGAGCCCCTCTCCCTCCCCCGCCCAGCACAGAGCTCACCCCTCTCCCTTTCCCCCTCCCCTGTGTGGTGCTGAGGTTCCCCCAAGCCCTCCCCCCGCCCCCATGTACAGCGTTGGCCCTCTCCCCTCCCCCTTGCGGGGCTGGCCAGAGCCACTTGCCAAAGTCCCCCTCCTCCCCCATGCAGGGCTGGCCCAAGCCCCACTGCTCACCCCGCCCTAAGCTGGGCCTTTGTCCCATTTGCTCTTGTCAACTGGTGATCAGTTGGCAAGAGAAAACGGGACAAAGGCCCAGTTTTGCCAAAAAGGTTGGGACGTCTGGGGCCAAAATGGGACATATGGTCACCCTAGGCCAGGGATCCCCAAACTTTTTCAGTCGCACCCTCCTTTCCCCAGTCTGCGCGTACACACACACACACACACACACACACACACCGAGAGCCAGGGCAGGAGCGGGGCCCACAGTCGGGGGGCTGTGAGAGGGGGTGCCCGAGAGCAGCCCCCAGCCCGTATCCCTGCCCCCCAAGGCAGGTGGAGGGTCCAGAGCTCCCCACAGTGGCCCAGGCTCCTTGGGCAGCTCTTACCATGGCCTGGCTTCTGTCCAGGCCTAGGGGGGTGGGGCCTTGGGGGGGGGAAAGAGGTGGACCAGGGCCCCATGGCGGGGAGGGGATGTGGGCAGCCTAGATGTTCTTTCTGCCCATGGCCCCAATATATCTTAATCCACTTCTGACTGAGGCCTGGTCTACACTAGAAAATTAAGTTGGCTTACGTATGTCGCACAGAGGTGTGAAAAACCCATGCCCCATAGTTAAGCCAACCTAAGCCCTAGAGTAGACAGTGCTAGGTCGATAGAAGAATACTTCCACGGACCTAGCTACCACCTCTCGGGGAGGTGGATTCCCTACACCGGCTGGAGAACGCCTCCTGTCAGCCTAGGTCGGGTCTACATTGAAGCACTACAACGGCACAGCATTAGACAAGCCCTAAAGCCCAGATCCTCATATAGGAAACCTGTTACAAAGCAGGGAATTAAACCTGGGTCTCCCAAGATCTTATTCACCGAACCATCCTTCACGACAACTTACTGGAATTGTGTTGAAGCCTGCTCATCTGCAGCTAGCAGCGTGTGTATTTGGGGTGACATGCAGCGTTCACTAGGGGTCTGATCCTGCTCCCACTGGAGGTTCTTTGCCATTGACTTCAACGGAAGCAGAACTGGGATCTATGCCCAGACAGTGGTGCTCCGTGCCCCTTTGACAGATAGTCATGAAAATGCTGTGAAACTCAGAGCAATTAAGGCTCCAACTGAGGCCTCCCTTGTTAACCGGCCCCTTGCTGGGTTCATGCAAGGTGCATGTCTTACTCTAGCTCAGGGATTCCCAAACTTGGTTCGCGGCTTGTTCAGGGTAAGCCCCTGGTGGGCCACGAGACGCTTCGTTTACCTGAGCGTCTGCAGGTACGGCCGCTCGCAGCTCCCAGTGGCTGCGGTTCACCGTTCCCAGCCAATGGGAGCTGCGGGAAGCGGTGGCCTGGCCCACGTTGCTTCCTGCAGCTCCCATTGGCTGGGAACGGCGAACCGCAGCCACTGGGAGCTGCGAGCGGCCGTACCTGCGGACGCTCAGGTAAACGAAGCGTCTCGTGGCCCACCAGGGGCTTACCCTGAACAAGCCGCGAACCAAGTTTGGGAATCCCTGAGCTAGAGTAAGACATGCACCTTGCATGAACCCAGCAAGGGGCCGGTTAACAAGGGAGGCCTCAGTTGGAGCCTTAATTGCTCTGAGTTTCACAGCATTTTCATGACTATCTGTCAAAGGGGCACGGAGCACCACTGTCTGGGCATAGATCCCAGTTCTGCTTCCGTTGAAGTCAATGGCAAAGAACCTCCAGTGGGAGCAGGATCAGACCCCTAGTGAACGCTGCATGTCACCCCAAATACACACGCTGCTAGCTGCAGATGAGCAGGCTTCAACACAATTCCAGTAAGTTGTCGTGAAGGATGGTTCGGTGAATAAGATCTTGGGAGACCCAGGTTTAATTCCCTGCTTTGTAACAGGTTTCCTATATGAGGATCTGGGCTTTAGGGCTTGTCTAATGCTGTGCCGTTGTAGTGCTTCAATGTAGACCCGACCTAGGCTGACAGGAGGCGTTCTCCAGCCGGTGTAGGGAATCCACCTCCCCGAGAGGTGGTAGCTAGGTCCGTGGAAGTATTCTTCTATCGACCTAGCACTGTCTACTCTAGGGCTTAGGTTNCCAGTAAAACTGCCCATCAGTTGTTGCTATGTGTTCAGACAAAGTGCACCCAGGACGTGGGGCCTTACATTTGGGCATGGTTCCTATATAAGCCAGGTGCACATGTCTGCTCATGGGGCCATGTTACACTTGCCTCTGCACAGGTGTGCTAGACACAGGAGATGGCCCCATCCAGGCGGCCAGCCACATGCTTGCTGCCTGTGCAGGAGAATACAGGTTGAGGTAAGGACTAATGCTCCATGGATGGCTAACAGCCTAGGAGATGGGGCATCTGGATGGGGCACTGGCCTTCACCCCCTGCTTCACACAGCATGGCTTGGGTGGCACATCTCCTCTCTCCCCTCTGCACGGCCCTGCCTCTGAAGAGCCGTGGTTTAGGCCACCACAGCACACATTATTCCTTAGAAGAAGAAAGCACATAAGGACTTGTCTGCTCGGTACCTTTTTAACTATATCTGTTTGAAACCTGTGTAGTTAAAGCAATTCAGGCCCCTGAATGTTGATGTTCCTAGAACTATTACTATTGGTTCAGCTGGCACCTGCACCGTTAGCTGGGAATAAACGATCCTGGTATAAAGCACCTTTGTACCCACTAGGACAGGTTCCTAGTGAATTAAGTGTCTCCACAGAGGATTATGCACTAGTTTAACTCAAGGCTTGTGTACACTAGAAAGGGTTTACGGCGATAGCCTTATTGGTATAGGTACACCAGCAAACCCTCCTAGTGGAAACACAGCGTATACTGGCAAGAGTTCTTTAGCTAGTGTAACTTGTACCAGTTTTCCAAAAGAAACAGGCTATGGCAGCATAACTGCATCAGCACTCAAGCCTGTTGTGGTCTGCACGCTCTGCTTTGAGTGGCATCTTATTCTGGTGTCTCAGGTGGTGGAGATGGGGAGAGCAGCAGTCTGAGATGTGATTCCTCCCCCCAACTGATAGAGCTATTCCAACAAAACTTTAAATGTAGACCAGGCCTAAATTAGTTTACAATCAGACCTTCTGCAACTATAGCAGGTCTCAGAGCAGCTCTGGCTTTGGGAAGGGTTTAAAGACACTGTAATAAAATAAAAAATTTTTTTATTATGGCTCATCATTTTTCATGTGTAGATCTCAAAACACTTCACCCTCTTAGTGTGTTTATACTCACAGCCCTCCTGGTGGGGTTGGGCAGTATCATTTCATAGGCAGGGACCAGAGGCACAGACACACAAAGTGACTTGCCCAAGGTCATAGAGAAGCCATGGCAGAGCAGGGAATTGAACCTGGGCCTCCCACATCCTAAGGCAGTGCTCTGGAGTGGAGTGGACTCTCAGCGGGTGGGTGTGGTGTATCAGGCTTCCTTTATCAACAGCTGCTTTGGCCCTGCGGTGGTCAACCTCTTTTCATGACTCAGCCCTCCAGCCAGATCACATTTTAGTGCCACCCCTTAGAGGGGAACAGAACATCCAATGAAAGAAATTCCAGTGTACTTACATCTGGTCCTCAGCACCATGGTCCATACACACTTCTTTCAGGACTTTAAACCATCCTCATGTCCAGGGACTTCATGCCACCCTCCCAAGGACTGGTAGGGGAACTCAGGCCCACCTTCTACACTGGGGTCCAGTCCAGGAATTCTAGGATGAACAGCCAAGATCTGCTCCATCAGACACCTTGCCACTGCCTCCCTGGACTCCTACCTACCATTAGCCTTTCTTTAGGCCTTTTCCTCAGCCCCTCCCTGGGCTCTTCATAACAATCAACACCGCCCAGGGCTTCTCCCCAGAGAGCTGGGTAGTGCCCTTGTGTCAGGGTCAGTCACAGGAGCATGTTCTAATACAGTGCCTTTCTCTACCACCCCCCACCCAGCTTTCTCAATCTGTCGGAGGCTTTCAGTTCCCCACATGTCACTAGGGTGACCAGATGTCCCATTTTTATAGGGACAGTCCTGTTTTTTGGGACTTTTTCTTATACAGGCGCCTAATACCTCCCACTCCCTGTCCTGTTTTTTTACNATCCTGTTTTTTCACAGTTGCTATCTAGTCACCCTACATGCCACTTTATAACCAAAACAATGACTGCGGAGTTCTTCCATCTCTCCCTGGAGCCCCTTCTGTTCCAGACTTACTTTCTTTATAGCACCACCCAGCTCCTCCCCAGCTGGGCTTCATCTTTAATTAGACTTGGCCCACCCTCCAATTAACCA
This sequence comes from Platysternon megacephalum, assembly GCA_003942145.1. Lineage (NCBI taxonomy): Eukaryota > Metazoa > Chordata > Testudines > Platysternidae > Platysternon > Platysternon megacephalum. The sequence goes on from QXTE01000072.1 coordinate 3,810,267, forward strand.
GGGGAGTTAATTGGGCTCTGAAGGCCACGTTATCCCTTTCACCACCTGTGTGTGGGTAGACACCCCACCACAGAACCATGGTCAGTTTTTAACCAGTAGCCAGTTATCTGCCTGAGCTCACATCCAAGGATTTGGTTCTTTCAAGGTGCTTATTTTTTTGCTACCAAACACAGACCAGGGTCCCAGGACATTTAAGTACTGGAAATGTCAAAGATCACATGAACATAAGAATCTAAGTTATTTTACCAGAGATCATTTCAGAGAATATACCATATCTCCCTCGTGACATCATAGCATTACACAACTGGGTAGGTATATTACCAGTTGGCCTTCCTCTCATTTGTTAAGTGAAGAATATCATGAATAAGGCTCTACTTGAATCGCAGGATGATTATCAAATAATTGTGGCTGAGTTGCGGACAAGACATGGAAAATGGCAGAAAAGTAAGAATGGACCTTTATTAATTGCGGTAACTTGGAAAAGCCAGAGAAGACCTGTTTGTTTAAGAAAAATTTGCTGGAACAATATAAACACTCAACTACTAGGTTATGCCTGCTAATTTTTTTGATAACCAGACATTTTGCTGCAACTATATTAAAGTCATTAATGTGTGGGGCTGTCAACCTCGTGGTGGGTTGATGGCCAGGGCTCCTGCTGTCAGCCCCATGCAGCTGACAAAACTGTGGTGGAAGCCTAATATTGCGGGATCTGTAATTTCCGCAATATCGTGAATTAACTAGGGCCTTAATTATGAAATATTAAAATTAAAACTTTTATTACAGTTCATAGACATGTAACTGGGGGCTGAATTTTGCCATTAGAGTATTACAAATGAGCTTTTTGTTCAGAAGGTGAACAACACAGCAGGTCCCAAACTCTAGGTTTTTCCAACGGAAAGTCTTGAAGATAACAGTTTAATTCTAAAATTTTCACTGGAAAATTTCAAAATGAAGAACAAGTTTTCATTTCATATTGAAATTTTCATTTTGTTTCTGTCTTCAAAAATAAGTGTTTGAAATGTCAAGTTTTTAAGAAAACCCTCCCCCCCCCGTTTTTTTTTTTTTGCCACTGAGTGCAATGTATTGGCGAAAATCTGAGTGGGCAGAGCTACTTTCGCTTCTCTGTCATTTTTCCAAATTAGAAGAAATTTTGAAAATGTACAGAGTGAAAAAAGAAAGTCTTGCACCCTAGACATCCTTCTTTCTATTACACTGAGGGGCCAAGGAAAAAAAAAAAAAAAAAGGAAAAGAGCAAACAAAAATTCAAAATCTCAGAATTTTGAAAAATGTTCAGTTTTCAAAAAACAGAGTGAACAAAAAATTTCAGTTTCCCAGGAAACAAATGCGTTTCTTTCACTTCATTTAGAAACTTCCTTTGGAAAAAAATGATCAAAAAATTTTCTACTGAAAAATTTCATTTTCAACAAACTCCATTGTTTGATAGGAAGAATATTTTGGTCAAAAAATATCAACCACCTGTAGTGAAACAAGTGAGAAGCAGATAGGCTGGAGTGTTTCAAGAGCAGTTATTGATTTGCATGGGAAAATACTGCGTTGTTTAGTTGTGTTATGTTTTTCCATACACAAAGAACAGTCCCTTTGATCCATAGTACCCTGAGTTTGTTAAACCTTCAGGTGCACTGAAAGCTCCAGCTCTCCTCTCTGGTTTGTAAAGAGGTGGGTAGTGGATTTGGACGGGAAGAAGCATGTCGGGGCGGGGCGGGGGGGGGAGGGACTTTTGAGGGGATTCTGTTGAGGAAAGTTCAACTAAATTTGTTCTTATGTATGTTGCTCCCAGGATCCAAGGGTAACTGACAGTCTGTTTACTGTAATAGCATATCTTTAACAGATTGACAAGACCCATATGGAGTCTGGGCTGGACATTTTTATTATAGAGTAGTACAAACCTAAAATAAATAAATAATAATCATCATCATATACTTTCAGTCTAAGTGGTTTTTATTTTAGATTAAGGAAAATAGCAAAACAAGAATGAACAAAGGTAACGTTTCCATGAGAGAGAGCACCGTGCGGGTCTCCCGTGTAATACAAGTTCCTGCCTAGACTAGACTATGACCAGCTAGAGTTGAGTTCAAGGTGTTAACCTTTTTCCTAGTGCAGATGCAGAATAGGTGGAGGTCAAGTTTAGCTAGAATGCACTAGCTAATCCCAATGTAAACTTCACCATTTTTCCTAGTCAAGACAAATCCTGGGAGACCAGAGGTGATGTTAACCTAGGCCTGGTTTACACTAAGAACTTAGGTCGAGGGAACCCCTCCCATCGACATAGGTAGTGGTGCAGCTGCGCCCCTGCAGCATTTTAAGTGTAGACAAGCTCTTAGGATTTGATCCAGCACCGGAGTTATGCTATTGACTTCCAAGGGAACAGGATTAAGCTCTTAAACCATTACATTTCAATCATATGCAAACAGAGGCACCGACTTCCTAATGTGTCGGGGGGTGCTCGACCCCTGCTCTGCCCCAGGTCCCACCCCCACTCCACTCCTTCCCCCAACGCCCCACCCCCGCCCTGCCTCTACCTGCCCCCGCCTGCCCCATGGGTGGAAGGCGCTGGGAGAGAGGGTGAGGAGCTGATTGGGGGGGCTGCCAGTGGGTGCTCAGCACCTACCATTTTTTCCCCATGGGTGCTCCAGCCCCAGAGCACCCATAGAGTTGGCGCCTATGCATGCAAACACATTTTCTAAATACATTCACAGAAGTAGCCACATACGTGAGAGGGAAATGTCCAGCCTTCACTGTTTTTGAAGAAGGAAAATTCAGTCTTTTCTACTAGTTTTGCATCCCTTCCAAGCTGTGTTTTCACAATAGTTGCTGCGGGTGGAAAAAGGAGCTGGGGGACAAAGAGGGAGCATATTTCGGTAGCACTTCTCTCTACGTCCTGATCCAATGCCTACGGCAGTCAATAGGAGTCTGTCCACTAACCTTAATAGTTCAGACCCCTAGTGTTTTTCCTCATGGAGATATTTTACATCCAGATTTGTCTGTTTCCCCCCGATCCACATCCCCTATGTTATCCTCACCCCAAGCGCTGTTCTGAGGAAAGGATCTGGAGCATCCAGGGATTTCTCGGAGGTTTGTGCCTGTCCTTTATCAGCTGATCGTCTGCAAGCTGTGGGGAAAAAAAATCACTGTTTCTTAACTCCCTTCAAAGAGAGCCTTTTACTTTTGTCTCTGAGAAGAATGGCACCTGACCTCCCATTCTGACCTTGTACAGTAAACAAGATCTGAAATGGAGCACGCAGTGGTCTCAACTACAGTCCCAAGCCAATATCCCGTGAGACCGAGAAGACGCAGACTCTCTTTTAAAGGGGCTCGGATGGAACAACGGAATGAGAAAGAATGCCTTTGTTTAACCTGCAACGGCTCCACCCTCCGCCTTGTACAGTTCAGTGAGCGATGCTACACTGCGAATTCTTTTGCCACATTGAACAACCATCCTATTTAAAAGAGGTTGATTAAAAACAAATCCTTGGCATATTCAGAACACTGAAAAATTCAGCAATTAAGGAATTATATTTTTTCATAGGAAAATAATTCAGCCTTTTGATTACAGTTTACAATGAACATTTTCCTAGTTGAGTAAAATGACATCTTGAAATGAGTCGGTATTTTGGCTTATGTAAAAATGTAACGTGTAGATTAAATTTGGTCTCGGGGGGGGCCAAATCTGTGCTCTGTAGGTTCTTATCCGCCCCACCCCATCACCAGAGCACCTTCCTGCAGTGCATTAATCAAGGCGACTAACACTGGGTTGTTTTGGTAGGGTTTTATTTAAATGTACGCGCTCCTCCATGTTTGTTAGAGAAGGCCGGTCAAAGAAATGCACCTTGCACCAGGACTGGGAGGCTGGGGAAGATTGTGATGGTCCTGAGTTCCTGGGGGAATTCACTGCACAGACTGTAGCCCTGAGTAAGCAAACTACTTGTGCTACATTGCATCCTTCCAGCAAGAATATTTGATGGTTTTAATCTAACTTCTCTGTGTGTCTGCTGTGAGCATAACAGGATCCACAATACAAAGGGCGCAAAGGTGACTGAAAACTACCTTTTCCCCCAACCCGAGCATGCTGTGCTCGCAAGCTGCAGCTCACTATGGGGTTTGGGGTATCCAGACATTTGTTAGCAAGCAAGTGATATAAAATTCGGTATTTCCAAAACATTCCAGTCTCCTCTTTCCTTTTCAGGCATAGAAAGGCTGATTCCGGGAGCAGCAGAAGGAAACAGGGAATTCCCAATGTCCTGCTGTTTCCTCCCCTATTGGCTCCCCTACAAAGCTAAACCAAAATGATCTCTGCACAGGAGTAGACACCCTGCCATGGTGTGAGAACAGGAAGGAAAGAAACGTAAGGAGGATACAATTTTCTCCCCTCTTTGCTGATGAGTTAAAGACAGTTATTACAAAACATGTCATGAATGTGGAAATCAATTAATTAAAAATCACAGACCGTTCCCAAGTTTGGGGGCTCATCCATTTTATTTCTAACAATAACTATCCAGACCTTCATTTATGCCTGAAAGCAGCATAGTCTAATGGGACAAAGCACTGGCAGGAGAGTAAGATGCTACTCTCAGTTCTGTCACTGACGAGCAGTGACTTAGGCTAGGATTTTGAATGGAATCTAAGGGCTTTAAGCGCCCATCTCCCAGATTTAACATCGTTCTGTGTCTCCATTTATCCCACCTATAACTCTGGCCTGCTTCCCAGGGGCTCTCCCATCTGTATTTTTACCAGGAGAGGAATATCTGAACACTAATATGTAGCAGTGATCTCCAAAATTTGTATCAAAGAACCAAAATGAACAGCAGTTGCTTTTTTTTTTTTTTGCCATGCCTGCGTATGTGTGTGTGTATTGTTGTGCCTGCCAGCTGGTGGCCAGACATTGGCATGGACTTGTCTAATTAGTAGTAAGGTTTGATTTATTAGGGTGAAATGCTCTCTTCCTGTGAAGAAGCCACACAGTGGGGGCGGGGAGGAGTGCTCTGGAAACTCTGCAAGTTAAAGCTGGTGGCATTTCAGAGGCTTTCTGCCTCCAGGATAAGAAAGGGCTTTGCAAGGACAGACCGCGTGTAGGGTGCAGCCTTCAAACTGTGTGGCACCTCAGCATCCATGAGGCAACCTGGGTGTGCCCCTGTGGACCTCTGCACGGACAGGCAGGCTTTCAATTCCATTCGTTAGCCCCTCCAGCAGCATGATTCATCAGGAGCCATGTGGCTGCAGGCTCTTTCCCCTAGGCCGTAGCTGCCTCACAGCCACAGGTTGGGAAGATGTGCAGACAGAGGGGGATTCATGGAAGCGACTATGAGTGGGTTTCCGTGTTGAAATCTGCCAGCTCTGGAGGGGAGCACATCAGACAGAGAATTCAATTCCCTAATCTGCTCCTTCTTCTCTTGACATGCTTCCCCTTCCCCCCCCCCCCCCCCCCCCCCCCCCCCCCCCCCAANAAAACAAAAACAAAAAAACACGCTTGCTGAGCCTCAGGCCCAGGCACCTCCATCCCTGGGAGAATCTAACTTCCATTGAAATCACCTCTTTGAGGGTCTGAGCCTCAGCACATGATCTGTGCCCAGAAGGGCATCTACAAGGCTCTAGGGCAGAGGTTTGGAGCCCAATTGATCCTTGTCTGCCAGCCACACCCTGCAATGCTTGGGAGCACAGCAAGTTCTCTGCAGACATAGGGCTTTGGTTTACTTAAGCGGGGGAATGGTCCCGCTATTGTGGGGAACTTTTTTGGCTTATACTCTACCCCAGGGGAATGGGCTAGGAAAAGGATCTGAGTCCTCGCTCCCACTTCCTTTACCCAGAGGCCTGCCTGACCTCGAGGGCTCCCCTTCCGCTCTCCTGGGGGGCAGAGTCCTTGTAACCACAACAAGGCTGGACCTGGGATTCCTGGGGGGCTCAACCCCCAATCTTGTTGTGGTCACTTAGGGCAGGAGCTAGGATGTCCCCACTCCGGGGTGCTCTCTCTGCACTGGACGCTTCCCTGACCCACTGATAGTTCAAAGCAAATACAATTTATTAAACAGCAATCAATTTAAAAAAAAGAAGGAAAAAATGGGAAAAGTTAAAAGAAAAAACACGTCACCCTGCTCTGTGGCACGGGGACATCACAACCAGTGTCTCTGGAGTGTAAGGGAAGTTCAGTCTGTTCCTCACACGTCCCAGGCCCCTGCCCAGGCCCTGGCTATGCTGCAGGTAGGACACTTGCTCTGGCGGTGGCCACATGCTCTCAGGGCCCTTCTTCCCAGAGTCTCCCCTCCCCCCCGTCAGGGTTATGATCCCTCCCCCCAAGTCTGGCCTGCAAGGCCTCTTGGCTGGGGGCGTCTCCCTGCACTGGGCCCACTGCCCAGGGTCCCCCTCGCTCTCCTCAGCTGCTCACTGCACTCGGCTCCGGATGGCTCCAGCTCCAGCTCCAGCTCCACTCTGCCTCAGCTCCAGCTCCACTCTGCCTCAGCACGGCTGCTGCTCTGCCTCCAGCCCCCTGGGCTGCTTCTCTGGCCCCTCTGGCTCTGGTTACTGCAGCTCCGCTCCCAGGACAGGTCTTTCTCTCTGGGCTGCTTGTCTGGTTGGCACGGCCCTGCTCTGCAGCTCAGCTCAGGCCCCTGCTCTCTCCACAGCTCACACGGAGGACTAGGGTTGCCAACTTTCTATTGGCACAAAACCGAACACCCTAGCCCCGCCCCTTCGCCGAGGCCCCACCCCCTGCCCCACCCCTTCTCCGAGGCCCCACCCCCACTCACTACATTCCCCCTCCCTCGGTGGCTCGCTGTCCCCCACCCTCACTCACTTTCACTGGGCTGGGGCAGGGGGTTGGAGTGCGTGAGAGGGTGAGGGCTCTAAATGGAGGTGTGGGCTCCAGGGTGGGGCCAGAAATGAGGGGTTCAGGGTGTGGGAGGGGGCTCCAGGCTCGGGCAGGGGATAGGGGTGCAGGAGGGGGTGAGGGCTCTGGGGTGGAGGTGCAGGCTCTGAGGTAGGGCCGGGGATGAGGGGTTTGAGGTGCATGAGTGGGCTCCAGGCTGGGGGGGTGGGGCTGAGGGATTCAGAGTTGAGGCAGGGGGTTGGGATGCGGGCGGGGGGGGGTACAGGCTCTTGGCTGGAGGTGCAGGCTCTGGGCTGGGGCTGGGGATGAGGGCTTTGGGGTACAAGAGGGGGCTCTGGGTTTGGGAGGGGCTCAGGGCTGGGACAGGGCATTGGGGCGTGGGGTTGAGGTGCAGGCTTACCTCAGGCAGCTCCCAGTCAGCGGCGCAGCGGGGGGGGCTAAGGCAGGCTGCCTGCGTGTCCTGGGGCACCGCACTGCACCCCGGAAGCGGCCATCAGGTCTGGCTCCTAGACGGTGGGGGGGGACCAGGAAGCTCCGTGGTGCGCACTGCTCTCGCCTGCTGGCACCGCTCCCCCCAGTTCCCATTGGGGAACCAGCCAATGGGAACCGGCCAATGGGAGTGCGGAGCCGGTACTCAGGGCGGGGGCAGCGTGCAGAGCCCCGTGGCCCCCCCATCTAAGAGCCAGACCTGCTGGCCACTTCTGGGGCGCAGCACAGTGCCCCAGGACAGGTAGGGGCTAGCCGGCCTTGGCTCTGCAGCATCGCTGACGGAAATTTTAATGGCCCGGTCGGCGGTGCTGACCGGAGCCACCAGGGTCCCTTTTCGACCAGGTGCTCCGGTCAAAAACCAGACACCTGGTCACCCTACAGAGGACAGGACCCCCCTGGTCTCCTGACTCCCTTGTTAGCCTGCCCGCCCTGTCAATCAGGCTGACCTGGAGCATTGGCTTCTCCCCATTGCTCCTGGGGACTGTCAGTCTCAGGGTCCTGATTTCCCATCGACCCTTCCCCTTTCTTTTAGTACTGGGAGCTAGCCAGCCAGCCAACCAACCTCCCCCTCTCATCCCCCCCGAGTTTTAGTAAGGGGCCAACAGTCCCCTTACATTTGTTTTTCTAGGCTGTGCTTTACAGTATTTTGATGGCGGCCATTGTATGTGATTGTCCATCATTTGTCCCGAGGGCTTGGGCAGGCTGGCTTTATTAACGAGAGAGTAATTTTATAATGCAGCTGCATCCCACCCCCAGGCAATACTGCCTGTAACAGCGCGAGAGGCACTGGAAACCAGAGGCACGATGCCAGCCCACTGTTGTTCTCCCTCCTTCTCATGCAATTGTAAAAAATTCCATTTATTTTCTACCTATTTTTTAAAGGGAGCGTGAAAACGCAATTTGCGATAAAGTGGGAAAGGGAATACACCCAGAGAGGTGTGAACTGACACATCCAGGAGTGCGCTGCCTCTGTTGTGTGTGCTCGATCCCCAGTGCTATTAACAGGCCCAGAGTGACAGCACAAGGGAACGCTAAAAACCTTGCAGCAAAAACTCTGGAAGGATATTAGACCTTGTGTGTCTGGGTTTAAATCAGTCTCGTGTTCCAGCTGTGACCTAACGTGGGGGGCAGAGTATCCCAACTCTGCAACTGTCGGGTTCTTACACCTTCCTCTAAAGACCTGGCTCTGCCCCTGCTCAGAGACAGGACACAGGTCGGATGGAGTCTGGCAATTCCAGAGTTCCTAATATTAAGGGCTAGACTATGGCTTTGCTACATAGCCTCTGTATGGAGCAGCATGTCGCTGCCGTGCCCCAGGAGTGGGTTAGGGAAGGAATCATCCTCCTCATGCTCTTGCAAAAGGTCAAGGGAAGACAGTAATTTGCTAATGGCCTGCACACAAGGGACGGTACTTGGTCCTGCTGTGAAGGCAAGGGACTGGACTCGATGACCTTTCAGGGTCCCTTCCAGTTCTATGAGATAGGTATATCTCCATATTATATTATATNAACTGACTATCCCGGAGTCTCTTATTAAATTGCTATTTTAACACCTTGGTTAATGAGCTCTGAACTGTGTAGATAGGGCCTCATCCCTACACATCTCATCATCTTCATCAGCCATTCAGATTGCTCAGAGCCTTTTAATAGGGTACTTGAAATATTACATTTCATATTTTCCCTTTCTATTTCCAGTAGAACCCGCTGTAGGATTCCAACGGTAGTTGTAACGGTGTTAATGGAACAGAGCACAGCTCAGGCACCTACATCAAAACAAGGGTAAAGAAGCTTAGTTGGTCCAACTTCAGCTTGGCCCCTTTTCCTACTCTCTATCTGTTTGCCAAGTTCATGCAGCTATTTGTTATGTCAATGCAGCTATGCCAATTTACACCAGTTGAGGATTTAGCTCCAGTATATGTAGTCTTTGTCATAGGCGTCGACTCTGTGGGTGCTCCGGGGCTGGAGCACCCACAGGGAAAAATTAGTGGGTGCTCTGAACCCACCAGCAGCCAAGCGCCCCGCCCCACCTCACCTCCTCCTCCGCCTCCTCCCCTGAGCGCGCCGCGTCCCCGCTCCTCCACCTACCTCCCAGCACTTGCCAAAACCCAGGGTTGTGAGTTCAATCCTTGAGGAGGCCATCTGGGGCAAAAATCTGTCTGGGGATTGGTCCTGCTTTGAGCAGGGGGTTGGACTAGATGACCTCCTGAGGTCCCTTCCAACCCTGACATTCTATGATTGTCTATGACCGCCAAAGAGCTGTAGCAAGCTCCAGGAAGGAGGGGGAAGGAGCGGGAACGTGGCGCGCTCAGGGGAGGAGGCAGGGAAGAGGCAGGGCCGGGGTGGGGATTTGGGGAAGGAGACAGAATAGGGGCAAGGAGGGGGCCGGGTGGGGGTGGGGCAGGGGTGGAGTCGGGGCAGGGCCGGGAGTGGAGCGGGGGGTCGAGCACCCACTGCGCCATTAGAAGTCGGCGCCTGTGGTCTTTGTACTCGATAAAACCCCACCACCCAACAGCCACAAAGCAGCATTTGCTCCTAGTCATGGGAAAGAAATTACTAAAAGAAAACACTTTTCAATGTTGAGTTTCCATAAAGTCACTATGAGCAATAGCGAGTAAGAAGAAGTTACTCACCTTGCGCAGTAACAATGGTTCTTCGAGATGTGTCCCCCTGTGGGTGCTCCACTTTAGGTGTCGGTGCGTCCCTGCGCCGGAGAGCGGAGATTTTAGGTAGCAGTGCTTGGTCGAGGCGCGCGTGCGCAGCAGCATGAGGCATGAGGCCGTTGGCATGAGCATGAGGCCGTTGGCGCCTCATGTAGCGTGCGCATAACCCGACCCCCTCGGTTCCTTCTCTACCACGGAGCCTGGTAGTGTGAACTCTGAAGCAGAGGGGAGGAGGGTGGGTAGTGGAGCACCCACAGGGACACACACCTTGAAGGTGAGTAACTTCTTCTTCGAGTAGTGTCCCCGTGGGTGCTCCACTTTAGGTGTCTGTAGAGCAGTGACCCACTGTGGGCGGTAGGGGCTTCGGAGTTACACGTGAAATGGTTGAGAGCACGGTATGGCTAACTAGAGTGTCTGACATCGTGCCTTGGGTGATGGCATAGTGTTTAGCAAAGGTGTGTTCTGATGCCCAGGTGGAAGCTCTACATATATCTATTAAAGGGAGATTGTTTTGGAAGGCTCATATGGAGTCCTGTGTGCCTTACGACAAACGTCATGGCCGCCATATGTCCCAGGAGCTGAAGGCAAGTCCTCACTGAGGTTTGTGGACTGGTGGTGACCATCGAGATGAGTGTGTTCATTGTCACACACCTGTGGCTTGGTAGTATTGGCTTGGCCCGTACGGAGTCGAGGTAGGCTCCAGTGAACTCCAGGTGTTGTGTTGGGTTTAGAGTAGATTTCTTTGTATTTATCTGCAACCCTAACTTGTGGAGTAGTTATATGGTTGTTTGGAAAAGAGTTTTTTGCAGTCAAAGGGAAGGTCCTCCACCTTCAGCTGCAGTTTGTTTGGGATTCCCAACGCCTGCAGCCAGGATGCTCTCTACATCACCACTGCTGTAGCCATTGTTCATGCGGCTGTGTCTGCCACATCCATTGAGGCCTGTAAAGCAGTGCGGGCTATTATCTGTCTCTCGTCCATGATGGGCTATCTGTCTCTCGTCCATGATGGGCTTGAGCTGGGGACGTTTCTCTTCTGGAAGTTACTCTATGAGTTCCTGCAGTTTGCCATAGTTATAGAAGTTATAATTTGCCAAGAGGGCGGAATAGTTGGCAACCCTGAATTTGGAGTGTGGCTGAGTATATTTTATGACCAAAGAGGTCTAACCTTTTATGTTCCTTGTCTTGTGGTGTTGAGCGGAACTGGGGTTGCTTGCTGCGGTGATTGGCAGCTTCCACCACTGGGGAGTTGGGCTGTGGGTGGGAGAAAAGAAAGTCCATCCCTTTAGCTGGGATGAAGTATTTTCTGTCAGCCCTTTTACTGGTAGGTAGTGCTGATGCAGGTGTCTGCCATATGGTCTCTGCAGGCTCCATTATGGCTTCGTTGATGGGAAGAGCAATCTTGGCTGAGGTAGAAGGTTGGAGGATTTGAAGCAGCTTGTGCTGTTTCTCTTGCACCTCCTCTAGTGTGATCTCCTGGCTGGCCGCCACTCTTTTGAAGAGTTCTTGAAACTGCTTCAGGTCATCAGATGTTGTTGGAGTTGGTGGTATAATGGCCTCATCTGGTGAGGGGGATGAGTTATGGGCAGATGAAGTGTCTTCCTGCTCAATCTCTGAAATCGCCTCTTCCTCCTCTATCCCCCGCTCGGGGACCTCAGATGTTTCCCTGCTTGGTGAAAGTGGAGGTGATCTGATTTCTCGTCTGGCTGAGGTGGGAGATCTGGTGTAGTGGACTCTATATGGAGCCCACTGCATTGGGAAGGGTGGTGGTGGACAGGGCCAGGGTTGCCCATACCATTGCTGCATCTATCCAGAGTGGTGAGGAGTGTTTAGAGGAGAAATGGCTGCCCTGTGTATCCCCTTCCTCATCGCTGTATATGCACTGAGGGGCGGGAGATGCGGGGGGCTGCTCCGTTCTTTGGCCCGGAGATTCGTCAGTGCTGAGGAACGGCGATTGCAGTACCGAGGAGACCGCTATGTCCCTCTGGTGCAAAAATTGTGCCAGTGCCGCTGTGGCCGGTGCCGCGTTCGTATTGCGGTCAGCTTTCGCGGAGGCAGTTGATGCTGTTTTAGGTCTGTCTGTCGGTGCCGACGAATGAGTCGGTGGCGGCGGCGGCGGCATGGGTGTCGGAACTGCTTTTGGCGCCGGGTTCCGCAGTGGGATCATCGGTGCCGTGGAGGAGACATGGCATCTTGACTCTGAGTTGGTGCATTGGGGCTCGGCAGAGGTCCGCGAGGGGACGGTGCCGGAGGTTCCCAGGGCCTCGTAGGTGCCCTCTCTGGATGCGCTCGGCACCGAGGGCAAAGACCTCGCTGGGGAACTCCTCGTTCTCTGCGTATCCCGTTTCGGGGAAGTCACAGCTCACCTCCTTGAAGCCTTGGAAGGCTGAGCATTGCCATTGTTAGAAGTTTTGCCGCTCTGTGACTCAGTACATTTCTGGGGGATATGAGTTTCCCCCAGGCAACGGACAAAAGATGCATGTCCGTCAGAGACCAGCATCACCTCGCGGCAAGAGTCACATCTCTTAAAAACCAGGTGAGCCTGGCATTACATCCGTTAATTTTTCCCAACTGGGAAGGGAGATGAAAAAAAATATATAGAAATTCGTTAAAGGAAACTCTATTTCTACCGCTAAGCTAAGGAACCAAAACCAAAAGGAAAAATGTTGTGTTTTTTTTAAATAACTGGCTAAGTAAAGTCTAATTAAAACCATCTAAGAGCTCTAACACTAAAACTACTATGTAAACTATTTTCTTTTCTAAAGATTTTCGAAGAGGCAGCACTGCCATTGGGCTCCGTCTGCAGCCAAGGACAGTTGAGAAGGAACTGAGGGGGTCGGGTCGTGCGCACGCTACATGAGGCACCGATGGCACCACAAGATAGCTGCTGCGCACGTGTACCCGACCGAGCACCACTGCCTAAAATCTCCAATCTCCGGCACAGGGACACCTCAAGTGGAGCACACACAGGGACACTTCTCGAAGAAGAAACAGATGTTTTGCAAATAATGAAAAATACCTTAACAGTGTCATACTATAGCTGGGAAATCTCTCAAAAGCAAGACACTCTGCAGCTCCCTGCCTTCAGCCCTTTCCCATCCCTCCTCCAGCTTAGAGCCAGCAGACAGCTCCGTTCTCCTGCCTTCACCCCTGCTACACCAATTTTACTGTATTATAATAATTTAGAATCCGTGTGAAGGCTCCAGCTATAACAACCGCCAGTCACCATTTCCTCCGCACTGTATTCTTTGGATGTATGACCCAGTTCAGGTAAATATCCCTATTCAGGAAATCACTTATGTTAAACATGGGTTTAAGTGCTTTTTGAATAGAGGCCTCGGACTCGAAAGCTGTTTGGAACAGGGAAGCTATTCTGTGCTTCACATGCTTCATTGTATGACGCCACACACACATCCTGCACTGTATCAGTGGTAGGAGCAAAAATGTAGGTCAACATTTTCAAACCAGGTTGCCTAAAGTTAGACTCCGAAGCCCATATTTCAACACCTAGATAGGCATCTTAATTTTCAAAGATGCTGAGTGTCCATAGTCCCCGTTCACTTCGAGACACTGGTAGGTGACCAGCACTTCTGAAAATCACACTTTTTATTTAGATGCCAAGCTGTGTGTTTAGGAGCTTAATTTTAGGCAACTAGGTTAGAAAATCTTTGTTTCTGGGCCTTGTTTAGCACAATGTATTTGCTCAGAACAGCAAGCCAGCCTGGAGACAAATTTATACCAACACAATAAAGCTACGTATGGGGCAACTACAAGACTGTCTAGGAGGAGAGATCTCCTCCAATGCTCAGAGGCCAATGAGTCTTTCCACTAACTTCACTGAGCACTGGATAAGCCCTATTTTCTACATTGCTTATTGTGCAGAAGCAGGAATAAGTGGGAGGATCTTGGTCCCAAGAGCATGAAGAGTAGGGGTGGACAATCAACTAGGCCAACAACAGCCTGTGGGGAGGGGGAGTGGAAAAGAAGACTGGGGAGTAGGTTTCTCACTCACAATCTGAGCATTGCAACTGGCCTACAGAGCTTAGGTTCTGGATTTCACCTCCCACTTTTCCATCACCAGCTAGTCCTGGACCATGTCCCTTGCAATGCCCATTAAGGAATATCACCCACTGTTACAATGTCAGCGGGACAACACCAAACATGTCTCAGGATTGTGCACATAACTAGAGAGAGTTGTGCCAATCAGTCTAATACCTTCAAGCACCAATGTCTCTTTGGCTACATTTCTACCACCCACCGCTGGGATACATGTAGCTACACGCCACAGTGAAAAGCAGGCTGCGTCCACACTGCCGTGTGTAGCTACATGTGCCAGGGAAAGGCTCTGGCTGAGGGGAAGCAGTGGGAAAAGGCTTTGGGAGCTCCCCGTTGCTGGAGTCTTTCCCTGCTGTAGGGACAGGCTCCAGCAATGGGGAGCTACCAGAGCCTTTCCCCGCTCCTAGAGTCTTTCCCTGCAACAGGGAAGGGCTCCAGCAGCAGAAGGCGGAGGGACACGACGTAGCAGTGTAGACGGGGAGGCGGGACTTAGGCGAGTAGAGAGCATTGTGTGGTATGTACTTGCACACATATCCACACCCTTCAGGCATGGCTTTACGTCTACTCACCTAAGCCATGCCTCACGGTCTACACGGCTATTTATACCTGAGTTGGGAGGCGGTTTACACACATATGGACACTACATGGCACTGAAAGAAGCATGCTGTGTAGATGTAGCGTTGGACTATGAGAGGGTTATGAAGTTCTCAGATCAGGTGACACAGAGCTACATCTCTTTCCCTACTGGTTGGCTTGGACTCCTCCAGTTGGTTCACATTCTAACTGGGATGGAGAGGACACTAATAATGAGACAGGGAGTCTTTCACCTCTAGGGCACTGAATCCAGTCCAGACTGGCGGAGTTACCATCTGGCAGCTGTTCAGTGACCTGTGTGACATTAACATGTAGCCTCAGGCTCTGAGCCTGTGTCACTGAAGTAACGGTAGCTTTGCTATTGGCTTCCAGGGGCACAGGAGGAGACCTTAGGTCCAATTCTTAGTGGACAAGGATCCACATCCCAGACTCCATCATCGTCTGTACGCTAGCTGATTGTTGCATTAGGAAGCCATCTAGGCAGGCAAAGGTTCTTTTCACAGATCTTTTAAGGGGTTGGAATCCACACCCAAAAAAGGCCTATAAAACTTCTTTCCATCGAACCATATCAATAAATGACAAACTTGTCCTAAAATAATCCCACGTAATTTAAGAAATGCTTTCTATCCCATTCAAACTGTTTAACAGAATTAACAGCCAAATGGTTCAAATTAAACATATGCTCTGGTAACATGAATACTCCTACAGCGCTGTACTGTACATCTCTGCAGTGAAATGTCATTACATGCCACTGGAAGGCATTGTCACAAATTTGCATTATTTTTATCTTCCCTATAAATTATAACAATACTCTCCCGCTCTAAAATTAAATATTTTTAATGACTACCTAGAATTTATGTTAATCTGTAGACAGGCCCTGATGTTTTAAAGATATTCTTCCCTGGTGAAAAGGGTAACTTGCGGTAATTTCACACTCGTATAAAACTCTCTCATTATGAGGTTTGGATAATTTTAATTAATAATAAACTATCACCATTTTTTAATACATTTCATGAGGTCATTCTTTATAATCCTCCACATTTCCTTTCACTGTAAACGACTCTGCACTATAGCTGACTACAACAGGAATTAAAGTACTAAATAATAATAGCGATAAAGTTTCAGAAGGGATATTAGATGTTATAGATCAGGGGTGGGCAAACTTTTTGGCCCAAGGGCCACATCAGGGTTGCGCACCTGTATGGCGGGCCGGGTAGGGAAGGC
Source organism: Platysternon megacephalum (assembly GCA_003942145.1). NCBI lineage: Eukaryota > Metazoa > Chordata > Testudines > Platysternidae > Platysternon > Platysternon megacephalum. The sequence goes on from QXTE01000072.1 coordinate 3,826,124, forward strand.
TGTGCCTCCCCAGACAGCCTCCCCCCCCCCCATCCGCCCCCTCCCACTTCACACCCCCTGACTGCCCCCCTCAGAACCCTCGACCCATCCAACCCCCCCCCTGCTCCTTGTCCCCTGACTGCCCCCTCCCGGGACCCCCGGCCCCTATCCAACCCCCCTGCTCCCAGTCCCCTGACTGCCCCGACCCCTATCCATACCCCTGCCACCTGACAGCCCCCCCGGGGACTCCCACCCCCTATGTAACCGCCCTCTGCTCCTCGTCCCCTGACCACCTCCTCCTGGGACCCCCCCACCCTTAACTGCCCCCCAGGATCCCACCCCCTTATCCAACCCCCCCTGCTGCCTGTCCCCTGACCGCCCCCCCAGAACCTCTGCCCCATCCAACCATACTCTGCTCCCTGACGGCCCCCCAGGACTCCCCACTCCCTTACGCAACCCCAACCCCCCCCCGCTCCCTTACCAGCAGCAGGAGCTCACAGCCGTGACACCCGGCCAGAGCCAGCTGCGCTCCCCACGCTGCCCAGCGGGAGCAGCGGGCCAGAGCGCGGCCCGCGAGGCGGCGTGGCTGCGGGGGAGGGGGGCCGCGGGGGAGGGGCCGGGGACTAGGTTCCCCGGCCAGGAGCTCAGGGGCCGGGCAGGACGGTCCCGCAGGCCGTAGTTTGCCCATGTCTGTTATAGATACTAGCTTCAGTGCCTAAGATGATCTCTATTAGAGACCAGGATGAGACCTAGTGTGAGGGGCAGATTATCCCACATCTGCCCACTGCAGGGTTCTTACGCCTTCCTCTCAAGCAGGGCTGAGCCACCCTGGCAATTCCTATATTCCTGTGTACCGATGTCCTCCAACAACTGGGGCCTGCTTCCCAGGAAAATCAGCCTCTGCAGCTGCTAATCTCTCTCTCCTGGCACACCTGAACCCTAAGGGCAAAGGGTGTCTGTGTGGGAAACAGCTTTCTTCAGGGGACAGTCTGGGCCTGTGGAACAAACTCCTCCAGGAGCCAAGTATCATCACAAACCTCATCATCTTCCACTCCAAGGGCCAGGCTCATTTCTTTCATCTTGCCGTCTCCAACAGAAATACACAGCAACACATGTATATTAAAAATAATAATAACCATCCTAGTGAAAAACAGCCCCACCAAAACACATGACCCGCCACTGCACGCACATCTCACCCTGGAGAGGGATGGGAGAACACGCGTGACAGATATTAGTCTGTAGCACTTGACGCACTGCTGGAAGGCNCGGAGACTCTCTTTGTTACGTGTAATAAGAGGCTAGATTGTTACTTTAGGCACTGCCCTGTGCAAGGAGTGGCACCACCCCAGGAGCAGCTCTGGGAGGCAGTGTGACTCACAGACACCTCTCGGAGTTACAGTCCCCCTGCTCGGGGCCGGGGGGAGCATTTACATCTCCAGCAACTAATTACTGTGCTCCTGCCCAGGCTGGCTCAGAGGCTGTAATTAGCAAGCGGGGAGTGGAGCCAAGGCATCTCCCCCAATCCCTGCACCCTGCCTGCCTGGGTAGCTCACGCAGGAGGATAAGGAGGGGCCTTACTGCCTCACATTGTCCTGCATGGAGTGCATAGTCCGAGTCACAAAGGTGACCCAATATGGCTGCCTGTAGCTACCCTTTCGTAGCAGGGGAGTCACAGATATTGCCTAGCCCCAGGGGCGGCTCTATGTATTTTGCCGCCCCAAGCACGGCAGTCAGGCAGCCTTCGGCGGCGCGCCTGCACCTGCGGGAGGTCCACTGGTAACGCGGATTCGGCGGCATGCCTGCGGGAGGTCCACTGGTAACGCGGATTCGGCGGCATGCCTGCGGGAGGTCCGCTGGTAACGCGGATTCGGCGGCATGCCTGCGGGAGGTCCGCCGGTCCCGCGCCTTCGGCGTCCCCGCCGCCAAATTGCTGCTGAAACCGCAGGACCAGTGGACCTCCTGCAGGCACGCCGCCGAAGGCCGCCTGGCTGCCGCCCTCACAGGGACCGGCAGGCCGCCCCCCACGGCTTGCCGCCCCAGGCACACGCTTGGTGCGCTGGTGCCTGGAGCCGCACCTGGCCCTTATAAATCCTGCGTGCACTGACCCGATATGGCTGCCTGTAGCTACCCTTTCCTAGCAGGGGAGTCACAGATATTGCCTAGCCCATTTTCAATACATGGGAGTCAAAGGACTTCACTGAGCATGTCAGAGTGCTCCGGGTCCTAACCCCAGGGTGATTTCTTTGCTGACTGATGCCCATCATCTGAGGAAGAATTTTAAAGGGTCTGGAGCTCCCAACAGCTCCATTTCGGGGCTCAGCCAGGGGCTGTGGAGCGTCTGGAACTACTGAGCCTGAAGAGGACTATAACCAGCCCAAAAATCTGCAGTTGGAGCAAAAAGCCCCTACAGCAGGATTTCAGTCCTGTGGGGAGAGGGGGAGCCCACTGCAATGGGCCAGGGATCAGAGGGCTCCTTCCAAGCGGCCTGGCAAATCGGGGGCAGTCCCACGCACACACCTCCCGCAGACTGCCCACGGAGGTAGGGCAGAGAGTTAAGCTGTAACACTTGCTTTTATACATAGAGCTGTTCCTCCCAGCCAGATTGGCTGCCACTCAGGGCCCTCTCCCATAGGCTTTGCAGCCTCCAGGACAAGAAGGGGCAGTAAGAATTGACTTAGTCAGATCAAATATACTGACAATAACCTGTGGTGTAGGTTCTCCTTTCCCTGCTTCCTTTTCTCTGTTCTTCCCACTCTTTTCTCCCTTCACATCCAAACCATCCTCTCTCTTTATTGCTTCCATTCTGCTCCCTGCTCTCTCTCACCCAACACCGGGGACCATGGGACTTATCTGTCTGCTGATTCTGGAGCCGGGGATTGATCCGCCCCCTTCATTCGACTCCCTATAACTAGACCGCACTGCATGGAAGGGCCGGTGATCTTTGGTGGGCACTGGAAGAAGCAACATTTCATCTGGCGGGGGTAAGGAAGAGTAGTTGGAGCACTCCTCTGCGGTTAGCATAGAGCAAGCTACGCTCTGGCTGTTCACTGAGTTGGCACTATCGCTGGTATGCACAGCTGGCAAAAAGTACTGGCAGGGCACATCCGGGAGCCCAGTTCAATTTAGGCCCTCGCTGATTATATGGCACAGCATGGGGGTGGCTGTCCAAGTCTCTGAAGCCAGTAGAACTTCGACACTTTGCAACCACAGAAGCCAGATTTTGGAAGAACAAATTAAGCCAGAATTTGGGATTATTGCCTAATATTTTGGAAGACAAAAAAGCTTCAGTATTTGCTTTCATGAGTAGGAAAAACAACAGTTTCTTATAGTTTATGACGTTATTATTTGATTCAAATCAGTGGGGGATAAGTGCTTCTCTCAGTTCTTTCTGGTCTCTGCATATCTGCAGGCCAGTCGATCTCATATTGAACTCTCTTCTCCCACCCTAGGCTCTGTCTACACTGCAATCAGGACAGCGCATGTAGAGGTATTGGAGCTAGCTTGCTAGAGTGGTGTAGCCACGGCGGCCCAGGATAGCTGCCGGAGTACCTAGGGTCCTGGGTAGGATCGTCATCAGGTGGCGAGACAGTCCCACCGCCTGCGCCTCTGTCAGACCCATGGCGACATGGCAGCATAGGGCTAGAAGCAGGCCACGTCTGCAACCGCTTGATGCTGACTCAGCCCTCTCTGTGCCAGATCATTTCCTCTGCCACGTGTAACGCTTTGCGCCAGGGGCTGACAAAAACCAAACATGCAAACCAGACAAACACAATGCAGCAAGAACGGCACCGTCAGCCTAGGTGGGAGGGAGGGAAAAGGCATTAACAGCAAAACGTTCTCATGGAGAGTGCAACACTGGAATACACCCCATCCAGCTTCTGTTTTAATACAGGAACAGTACGTGGTTCCCCCATTTCAACAGGATTCCATTCCACCTAGTCGCCACCCTCTGTGCAGTGGTATCTCCTGCAGTGATTTATCTGTCTTACCTCTTTACTTACACCTTTGTCCATCTCCTTCTGATCTCTCCAAGGACCTCAAGCATCGAGCACACTTCTACAGTAACCGCCCGCTAATTTAAATACTTCATTCATGAGAATTCTTAATTGGCTTCTCTCAAGAAGAAATAAGCCCAATTTTATCGTTTTCCGTCCGATCTAAGCCCCTTGATTCCATGTATTACCCTAGTTTCTCTGGGTTGTGCGCTCTGCAATGTGAGTGATATCATACAGCAACCCAACGTGGACATTTTCTCCTTTTTGTTCTGCCAAAGCCCTCCTTGCTGTCCTTCTCTTCCTTATTATACTTCTCTCCCAACGCGCCAACTGCTCCCTGTAATTTTGAGAGCTCTGTTTTTACTCACAATTAACTTTAACAACCTATTACTTATTCCCATAAATATGGATACGTATCTTCCACATGATGTTCTGGGTTGCTAGCGATTGCTCTCTGACCTTCCATTAGCTCATTTGCTGTATGTGTACATATGGGTACAGGACACACTGTCCACCTTTTCCCTGCTGGCTTGGCTTCTGCTGTAGCTGTTACATAGCAGCTATTTGTCCTCAGAATACCTTGTGTGCCTGACACCATGACCCAGCCTGCTATTTGGCCACATCTAGGATGGGAAAAAATTGGAGTTGGTATACACTGAAGCAAAATTGTTCTTTTTAGATCAAGCCACCTTGTCTTTTTTTTTTAAAAAACCAACCCACTGTCCCCGATGTGTCTATGGCACAAATCCCTGTTTGGAGCTGAGAGGACAGTCTTTGTATTGAACATAGGAGCAGGGAGATGAAACATTGAAATAGAGCTGAACAGATTCACTGGGATGCAACCTGGCAACAATACTTTTAAATGACGTTTTCTTTGTGTAATGCCCATTAATAACTAGTAACAAATACCCAAACCTGACAAGACAACTGGACGCTCTATGGACTCACAGACTAGCATCCAAATTTGATTTGTTGCCACACCAGTTTCACTTGGAACTGTTGCCACACTATCGCTTACTGCAAATGGACTTTTGGCCCATAATTCCAAGGATAATAGTTCGCTTATAATGCAATAATAATACAGAACGCTCCATGAATGCATTTCCTTTCAAGTGAACCACAAAGTACACCGTAACTCACGGAAAGAGTCTCCACTGACAGACAGTGAATAACTGTTTTCTACACCTTAGCTAATAGCTTTCTCCTTTCCACATATACATTGAAAAATTGCTAGGAGCTGTTTCCAAAGCTGCCTCCATAATATGCATGTGCATGAAGGAGACTCAGAGAGCACTGTGGTGCAGAGGGAACATAGGAATGTAGGGAGAGCATCTCTCCAATGGTCCTTTAGGTCATCGCCAACTACCAACCATCCATAAGGCAACTGAAAAGCTAGCTCTACCCTTCTTAGAGCTACCTTTGCCCAATGCGATCACCTGCTTCCTCCTAGCTGGGCTTCTGACCAAGACACCAAATGGCAGAGGACCTCCTGCTGCGGGTGAACAGGTGCAGAACGTCCACACGCGGGTTATGGGCCCACCCACCAGCTTTGATAGTCAGTATGCTACTATCCGGCCTCAGAGACACAGTAGGCTGAAATGGCTGCCTTCCTTTCCGACAAGCTGTTCCCAGAAAGTAGCGATGGACAACCGCTTCTCTGCCTCCAGGGAGTTTTCAGGAAGATCTACTTCATTCCTTTTCCCCATCCTCATTCTCACAAAGCTCTTTGTCAAGAAGCGCCCCCTCCAGGGCAGGGCAAGTCACACGGAGAGACATGTGGGAAGCATTCACGGACCGTTACTGCCTTTGCTGTGCCTGTTCTGAGCGGGGGCTAGATGACGACTGGCAGTAGCCACTGAGGCAAGGTGGGTAGAGGGGGTTGGGGGTTCCCCTGGGAGGGGAGACCCAGTGCGTGGGGGTACTGCAAGTGGCAAGAACCCCAAGGTACGGGGCACCGGGGTCCGGGAGGGACACGGGGGCCTGAGGCAGGCAAGACACCGGCCAGCAGAGAGCGCTCTGAGGCTGAAGAGCTAATTCCCAAGAAGACCAGCAGGAGGCGCCGCACCGGTGAGTCTTTGCTTCGCTACAGAGACCATAAACTCTTCCTCGTTTGTTCCTGTTCTAATATATTAGTACTTTAAAACATTTGACCCTTTTTGACATTATTTCATAATATTAGACCAATGTTTGACCAACATTTTACCAATTGACCAATTATTTTTGTACGGGTCAAATGCCCAACTCTAATTATGAATGATATAAAATGGACTTGATGCAAACACTTCTTTGCTGCAAAGAGCACAGTGTGTACTGGGGAGAAGGCAAATACAAAGCCATAAAGGGAGTCGTCATGCTGGATTCTTTGCCAGCCATGGTCTGTTCCATGAAGATGGCTGCGCTGGATTTAAAGGGCCGTGTGGCATGGAGGGGAAGGAGGGGCAGAGAAGGAAGAACATAGGCCAACATGCAGCTAGTGAGGGTGGCAGTGCCCAACCTGAGACCATGTTCAGGGGGTGGGTGCTAGAGACCCTCTGAAAAACAGGCACCTTTACGGTGTCTTGGGTTGGGCACCCAAAATCACTAGTGACTTCTGAAAACCTCGGCCTCCCTCCGATTTAAGATGAGCAATGGAAACAAGGGAAGAGGTCATGGCAGAATAAAAGGAAAGGGCAAAGAATTCTGGGATATTTCAAGTAACCACATATAATCAGGACCATAATTTTAAGTCTCATTGCTTCAATATTGACTTACGCGGAAGAATATGCCCATTGAACCAGCAGCAACACGTCCTGTGATAATACGAAACCCTAGGTCTTATCAGCCAATCTCAAAGTGCTGGACAAAGGAGGTCAGTATTGTTATCCCCATTGTTACAGATGGGGAAACTGAGGCACAGAGCAGTGAAATAATTTGCTCAAGGTCACCCAGCAGGCCTGTGACAAAACCAGGAACAGAACTCAAGTCTCCTGCGCCTCAGTCCACTGCTCTAACCACTAATATATCTGCCTGCCTGCAGCTCTTTGATGGTCCTTAGTGCAGTTCTCAAAGTTGTGCATACAGCCCCTGCCAGAGTGGGTCCTAATCCCTGCAGTTCTAATGCAGTACACATAATGAATACATAGTCATTTTTGCAACATGGACCACATGTGCATCACATCAGATGGACCATTCCCCATCGCATACCAACCTCACAGCAGCTACAGCAATTGCTTCCATGGAAGAGTCACCACTGGAAAGTATTTAGTGTGTCCTTGGGTGCATTCTAACTGGAAACAAAGAGGAGAGCCAGCACCGTGGGCCCAGCCAGCTCATCAGAGCCAACCACGGTGGTGAATAAACCATTGCCCCGCTCTGTCTGACAACCGTGGATTGGACTGGAGCAGTTCTATCAGCTGCCTGGGGGAGAGGAGGAGAGAGCTGCAGCAGGCATGCATGGGTATGACTTATTGTTGGATAGGTACGGAGGGGGGTTAGCAGGTGGAAAAGCAACCTCCCTACCTCCATTGGGGGGCAGAGGGGGTCTAAAATCTCAACCATAGTGTTACATAATATATCCCACCACCACACACACACTTTTGTTTGTACTAGGTTGTCCTGAGCTGCACTGTTACCCCATTCTGGGTTCCTCTTGGACAGGAAGGTTAAGACATGTTGGAGGACTGTTTGCAAACACCTAAAATGCCGTCTGCACTGTCTCCATGCTAAACACAAGACTTCCATTTCCAGCATTGTCCCTCGGGAGTTTTTAGCAGCACTAATGTCACACAGGGAGAAATTCACCCGTGTGCAGAGGGTCAGCATGAGGCTTATGCACCCTTTCAGTCCCACTTAAAACCAGCTTAGATGCTAGGCCTCTGCATGGGATGGCTTTCACCCTTTAAAAATAAGTCCGCTTAATTTTACACTCAGTTAAATGAATAATCTTTTAAAAGGTGGCAGGAACGGTGGTTACAATGGGTTCCCTGTGCAATCCACCCCATCTTTAGTCTAAAAATGCAACATACAAAGATCACACATTCAAATGGTCTTCTTAGGAGGAAAATTACTCAGGGGAAATATTCTCCCTCTGTAAGACTCTGGTTTCAGCCTTTTCAAAGATATTTGACTCTCTCTTGTCTTTATCATCTATCCTTCTATCAGTTAAACCCTTAGAGAGTAAAATGATACTATCTGACTCCAGCAGGCTTGTGGTGGTGCCAGATTTAACTTTGTAATGTCACAGTTACGACTGCCAATTAAAAATGAATCAGTATTTATGCTATACATCACATTTGATTAGAGCTTGCCCTTTCCCATTACAAACATTACTACAATTGATGGTCCAAATATTGAAACAGTGCATCCCCATTCACATACCTAATATATTTAATATAGTGTTTGTCCGCTGGTAGGTCACATGCTTTCTCAGTGTTCTGGGACACTATGACACACAATACAGCTGAATTTACCTCGGTAATCTCAGAATTATTATCACTATATATATAACACTACATTTAAGTGTGTGTGCTTTTAGAATATTTATCGTAACAGACACAAGGTGCCTCTTCACAAGAATATATGCCACTCCTGGATAAGGTTCATGGAGCGGTTCCAGGCAGCAAGAATCAAGACTATATGGTTGCCAGCTTTATGAATGGAGGGAAAGAGACGGGGAGCTTTCTCCCACTGGACTCCCAAGGTCAGGTTTTTAAATAAGGGTAAAACAGGAGCACCCTCAGAAGCAGCTGTGTAGCCACTGCACCAATGTTCCCTCTATTTTTTTCCATCCATGTGCGGAATGAATTTTGTTACGTGCACCAATATCGAGGTATGTGCGGATGTGCGCCGCCAGTAGAAACAAAAAACCTAGCTAGAATATATATTTTTTAAAAGTTACCATAGGGATAATTACTCCAGCCAAGACAGGTTAGGCACTTTAGAACTCACTACTCAAAGAATCAAATGTAAGCATAAGAGAAATAAAATTATGAAATGCACAGACCAGTCAAAAAACTGAAATAACAGCACTTTGAAAAAATAAAATGACAGAGAATAATATATGTACATTACAGGAAGTACCAAGAAGTAACAACAACAACACAAGTATGTGTTGGCAAGTGAGTGTGTCAGAGACACAGACAGAGTGTGTGTGTGTGAGAGAGAGTGTGTGGGTGAGACAGAGGCTGTGTGTGACAGAGACAATGTATGTGTGTGTGTGAGAGAGGCACAGAGACTGTGTATGTATGCGTGTGTGAGATAGAGACAGTCTGTGTGTTACGCAGTGTGTGTATGTGTGTGAGACAGACATAGTGTGTGTGTGTGTGTGTGTGTGTGAGAGAGAGTGTGTGTGTGTGTGACAGAGACAGTATATGTGTGTGAGATAGAGACAGTGTGTGTGTGACAGACAGTGCATGTATGTGTGAGACGAGACAGAGACAGTGTGTGTGTGTGTGTGTGTGTGTGTGAGAGAGAGAGACGGAGACTGTGTGTGTGAGAGAGACAGAGATAGACGTGTGTGTGTATGAGAGACAGACAGTGTGTGTGTGTGTGTGTGTGTGTGTGCATAGGCGTTAGCTTCCTCCAGACCCGGGAGCTGCTCAAACCCCTGCTCTGCTCCAGGTCCCGCCCCCACCTACCCCCAAGACCTGACCCCCCATCCCGCCTCTTCCCACCCCCGCACTGCCCCAAACCCTACCCCCACCCCACCCCTTATCCCAAGAGCCCACCCCCACCCCGCCTCTTTCTGCCCAGTTCCGCCCCCTCCCCAGCGCATGCCCCATCCTTGCTCCTCCTCGTTCCTCTCAGAGCCTCCTGCACGCTGTGAAACAGCTGATTGCGGCAGGCGGGAGGCGCAGGGAGAGAGGGGGAGGAGTTGATCGGCAGGGCTGCCGGTGGGCGGGAGGTGCTGACGGGGTGTGGGGGAGCTGGCTGCCAGTGGGTACTAAGCACCCGTTGTTGTTTTTCTGTGGGTGCTCCAGGGCTGATATGCTAATATGTCTCACTTTTAGCAATCTCATGATTTTTAAATCATTCTCGTGACTTTTGGGGGCCTGATTCATGATTTGTGACTGTCCAGGGCTGACTGTGCTGCCCGCACTGTTCCAATCGTGCTGGCAGGTTAGGCGTGTATTGTAACATGGACTGCAGTGTGTGGATTCCCCAGGCCACGTGATCTCCCCATTCTGTTTGTTTATACTCATTAACTGCAGTAAAATAAAGACACAGTTAATTTGTTCCTTCAAGTATAATAATTTTTAGATAGGGCAGTGCACAAATTATCCAGTCTTAGTGTGCATGATCTCATCTGCTTCAGTTTCCATGCATTTATCTAGTAATGTTGTCTGCTGTATGTCCTCTACATTTTGCTTATTTAATTTTTCAAATCTGGCTAAGAGCTGATCCATCTAATGGGCCATATGTTCCTGTAATACTCCCACTTTCTCCTCCAGCTACGTATTACATGGCAGTGCCACTACATCTGTTTTTCTCTCTGTCCTTTTCTCCTGCCTCATACACTAATGTCTTGTAGTCTGATGAGATGTCCTTATTGCCAAGTTTTATGTTAAATTGTTCTTACTGGGCTTCTTTACACTCCGCTCCCAGCTTTACACTTCTGACCTGGATCAGACTCTCTGTCTGTACTGCCTGGAAAGGCCTTTTATTACTTGCCATGATGCTCCACACCTCTGGTTCTAACAAGTTACAAATGCCTGCCATTTGCCCATCGAAAAATGTACTAGGAAAGTCCATTCCCTCAGGCTGTTTTCTATGCTACTCTTTTTATTCCATGGGTGACATCAGGGCTGGACTATGTTTATAGGCCTCAATGGTCCATGCCTGGAGCCCCAGCTGCTGGAGTCACGTGACGATATCAGATGCTCAGCTTTCAGTGAACAAAATGTTTCTAGCCCTTTGGGATGCCAAGAAATAATTGAAACATTGCCTGGCTGAGTCTGCAGAGAGCCTGAAACAATAGCCTGGAGAGATGTAAACTTCTACATTCCACAGGCTGCCACCACAAGGAGGGTCAGGGCCATGGCTGGGGCCACAGCCATGTGGGGTGTGCCGGATTGGATTCAGTTCTGGTTTAAATTAATCCCTGTGCAGAAGGTGGCCAAAACCTTTCACACCATTCAAGTCCCACTTACATCCCTTAGTCCTCCAATTAGGTGGTAAGTGCTGCACAGGGGTGAATTTTCCTCCCTGTGACCAAACAGGGCAGCTTTCAAAACTTGGCGTCCCTGTTGCCTCTTGGAGTGGGAAGGGGTCCTCAGCCCAAGGACCGTGCTGCAATGAAACACATGGACTACAGTGACAACTTGCAGTGACAGGAAAGGCGAAGCTGGAAGAGCAGCCAGGGATCCACTGACCTAGAGCTGAATATTTTGAACCAAACTGAAACTAACAGCTGGCGTATTCACTGTTGCTTCACATCCTTTAACCTAGAAATAGGGGCCATTTAAATCATTCAGTCTTTTGAGCTAGGGGATCTGATGTGTCCTGCTGTCCAGTTCTGGTCAAGCTCCCCCGGCTGGTTACGCTCCAGGCTGCTGTGTTTGGGTCCCACACAGCTGGACTTGTCTGCTCTTAAGCATCCCTGGATCTGGTAGGCTCCAGCTGTGTCTCTTTCTTTGGGCTTAGGGTGACCAGATGTCCCCATTTTATAGGGACAGTCCCGATTTTTGGGTCTTTTTCTTATATAGGCTCCTATTACCCCCCACCCCCTGTCCCGATTTTTCACATTTGCTGTCTGGTCACCCTATTTGGGCTCTCTGGCTCACTTCCAGGCATGGACTGTCTATTACCCCTTCACAGAACTAGGACCCTGAAGCCCAGCTGCTCTCACTCTCCACACACACCCCCAGACCAGTGCAGGACACACACCCCTTAAGTCCCCCCAGTTGTGTAAGCACACCCTTGCCCGGAACTCCAACTTTGTGGGCGCTTTGATTGACAGTTGATGGCTCCAGGGCCATGAGATAGTGGAAGCGTCTAACATACGGGCTTTGCAAAGGTTTCAAACAACAATAACTCTTTACTTAGACAGCACAAAAGCTACACAGATCCAGACAGAATAATAATCACCTACACACATTTCCTTTCCTCAGTTTCCTCACCACTCTGGAGCATTCTTTGGGGTTTGGGTAGAGTCCTTTAGGATACCCAGGATCCTCCTCCTCCTTTTGCAACAGGGCTTCTCCTCCAAATCATGGAATCTCTCTCTCCTGCACACTGCTTCCTTGTCTGGTCCCACAGTCAGAAAAGGTCTCCTCTGCTACAAAAGCATGTCCTTTTGTTCCTCTCTCTTTGCTCCAAGATTCCTTTCTGGCTCTCTGAATCCCTTTGAGTTTATAAGTCCTAGCCAACACCTGGTTTCTTTGTTTCCCCTTTCTGGGGAAATTCCACTGCTCCAAACTCCCTCCTTGCAGACAATCTAGGTTGAATTGGTTTCCCTAGGCTTCAGCCATCCCATTGTCTTAAGGTGCTCCTATTTGAATGGGAGCCGCTCCTGTTAACGACTCTCCATTGTTCCTAGTCTGGGAGAGAGGTGGCACCAGCCCTGATAGCATATGGCTGACTCCATACCACTGAGGCATTCAGTGATACAGCAATTTCATACAAATCCCTCAGAATTCATAAATTGTACCTAGAGAGACAAGATGGGTGAGGTAGCTTGTCTCGCTCACCAACAGAAGTTGGTCCAATAAAAGATATCACTTCCCCCACCTAATCTCTTTTCTATCCTGGGACCGACACAGCTACAACAACACTGCATACAACAATGTAAGTTGTACATAGACAGTTTCCCCAAATCATCACACCTACTAATACCGGTGATCACAGCCAGTATTTCCTAAGCCAACACCAATCCCTCCCTGCTCTGCAGGAACGGGACTACAAGTGGCAGAGAGTTCCCCAGGCTGCAGACCGCTGACCGAGCTAGTTAGATCTCACTTTACACAGCATTAGCCTCTTGCTGACCTGCTCTCTTTTTATCCTTCTTCCACTCTTGTCTTCATACCTTCTTCCAGATTATCCCCACGCTGTAACACAACACCCTCGCATTCAGGGGCGGCTCTATGTATTTTGCCGCCCCAAGCACGGCAGTCAGGCGGCTTTCGGCGGCATGCCTGCGGGGGGTCCGCTGCTCACGCCGATTCGGCAGCATGCCTGCGGGACGTCCACTGGTCCCGCGGCTTCGGCGTACCCGCTGCCGAATTGCCACCGAATCAGTGGGACCGGCGGACCTCCCGCAGGCATGCCGCCGAAGGCTGCCTGACTGCCGCCCTCATGGCGACTGGCAGGGCGCCCCCCGCGGCTTGCCACCCCAGGCACGCGCTTGCTGCCCTGGTGCCTGGAGCCGCCCCTGCTCGCATGAATCAATGGCAGTGGAGAACCGAACCCCCAATCTCCTGGATCTAAATGCACCAGCCACATCTGCAGTCCGGAGCTAGGCCTTCTTAGCTGGAGGCCAACCATTGGTCTCAGCAGCCACAGCCTACACCCTTAACACAGTAATCACAGCAACTCCACCCAGCGAGCACTCATGGCAAGATACTAATGCCCGTACTCATCTCCAGTCCCCCAGAAGTCACGGTAAGGTACTACTCAACGAGAGGAAGGCTGTCAGACCCTGGCCCCCTGGCTTCAGTTGGCCTCCTCCCGTGACTAAATACGATGACCACCATGTTGGCCACCACGCCAGGGATTGAAATGGAGACTTCCAGAGCTAAAAGCATCAGCTGCTACAAAGAGCTAACGAGCCCAGGCGCTATAGGTGGGGGCTGTAACAACTCGTAGCCTCTGTGGATCGGCACAGCGGAGGACCTGTCACACATGCTCACTCACCAGTGGGGCACGTATGCTCTCAATGTGAGGGAAACTTGCACGACAGGGCCCTCTTTCTGCTCTTTGTGAATCGAGTACATTTCTGTTCTGCACACAGAGGGGGAAATGGGGATTCTTTTTTCTTTCCTTTGTTCAGCTCCAATAACTCACAAATGGCGCAGCTGAGTCTGTTGCTCACACAATCTAGGCTAAGACCAAAAAGGGATATTTCAGCCTCCAATGGACCTGCTTTAGAAAGTTATGAGCAACCACGAAAGGGGAGTGAGGCTTCAATAATGACCACCGCAGTTGTTGCCTGTGCCTGTTTTAATATTTACCCGAATGTATACGGACATTCATTGTATATTTAAGTGTGCACTGTTAGACTCAGCTTGCACAAAGCCCTGCGTTGGGGAGTGTGATGGGGACTGGTCCACTCACCGCTTGGCGGCACCTCCTTGTGGCTCATCTGGGGAATTAGCTGTGCCACCTGGTCTGACGCCCCTTCCTGTGGTTACTCAGTCCATTGTTCCCCTCAGTTACTCTGTGGCCTCTCATGTGCTGGGAGTGGGAAGCTGTCCTCTTCATAGCTTAGCCCTCTGGCTAAGTCACATTAAAGTTCTCCCCCCTTCTGGGGTATCGCAAATCCTCTGAGGCAAACTGTCCCAGGCAGTCTGCGCCCCACTGCCATGGCTAGTAGGGGAACCCGGGCCCACCCTCTACTCTGGGTTCCAATCCAGGGACCCACCCAGCAACTCTGGGCTTTTACTCTCCCATTCCTCACTGCTCCTTCCTACTCTGTCCTTGCAGCTTCCTGCTCTTCCCCCTTGTATCAGGGAGTGCAACTGCACGTTTCCTCCCCCAGCCGGCCAACTTCCTCTCTTTATAGATCCTGCCCAGCTCCTCCCCGCAGCTGGACTTCATCTCCGCCTAGCCCTAGCACGCCCTAGGTTCCCTCCAAGGGCAGCCTAAGGTTAGTGGGCCTAATTTACCACTTCAGGCCTTGTGTGGGGTGGACACCCCATCAGAGGGCGGTCTGAAGCCAGACTGCGTCTGGGGGAACCCCAGGAGATATTGAGGTTCTAGCTAAATTCACGTGGACCACACAAAGTGACATTGGCGGGCGCTGTGAGTGCAGATCAAGGGCATTCTATGACTCTGAGAGAAACAGACCTTGGGCCATTTCAGTTCAGACTCTGAGGGAAAAATCTGGATCTCAGGGACAATGTGTAAATTAGAGATAAACAGCGTGAGACCTGCCACCCGTGCCAGTAGTTGCTGTCCGCACGAATCCAGGACAATATACTTTGTGTCACTTTCAGGTACATTTGCACGGGTCAGAGCTCTGAGGTATTTGTTGCCATTCTGTGGTGTAGCTTTGCCTGGTATCAGCCAGGAAATGTATTTTTTATTTAAATAACCCAGAACAAGCGCTCACTTCCAAAATCCCTACTTTACCTGTTTTCTAAGGGGATCCTCTCCCAGCAAACACCATCCAGTGGCCTCATAGACTGGTTCAGGTTCTCCTGCATCTGCCTGTGTGTCACTGTGGCTTGTAGCGCACACCTCACTCTAGCTGGCCTCAAACGAGAGATGAAAGCAGGATCTGTGTCTTTAAAGGGACGAGTTGGGGGAGGAAGGACCAATGTGGTCCCATTGCTATACCCACTGTAGTCAAACGGCGCCGTTCTATTGACTTTAATTGGTGTTGGATCAGCACACTAGCTTCCCTGGAATGGGAAAATGACCTTTCAGAAATTAGCCGGGAAAAATCCCGGATTTGCAGGGAATGGAAGAAAAACTGGGTTTAGTATTGAGCCAAATAATTTCGACATAGAACTGTCCAGCCACAGAAAGGTTAATTCCCACTCTTCTTTTGATATCTTGAAATGGTCTGCCCAGGCCCTTTGGTGAGTGCTGATAGTTACTGTTATTTAATTACAGCTCCGAACAGCTCAGCTGTGTGTTTGTTTAAAACTGAGATGTCCTAAGCATTACTAACACTAAGTACACAGCTCTGTCTGGCAAAGTCCTTCCTCCCCTCCGCCCCCCCCAGTACATTGTGTTCTTTCTTTTAGATTTAAAAGGAGGGGTCTAGAATTTCCCTCGCTATCCACCCATCTGTCCTGCTAGCATTCCTGGGGCCTACCTGGCTACCTCAGGAGGAGGAGTGATCTCACAGCAGGGATAACTTCACAGCTGGTCAACATTTTTTTCACTGAGAATTTTTTTTTACCAAAATTAACATTTTCTTTTTTTTTCACTGAAAAGCTGAAAAACGTTGTTTTTTGGTAAAACTTTTCAGTTTCCAGTACAACAAAAGTTTGGTTTTTGAAAACTAAATATTTTTTACTGAAAACTGATTGTGTGTGTGTGTGTGTGTGTGTGTTTAAAGGAAAACACCTTTTGAGAAACAAACATTTTTTGGTTTTCAGGTTCAGTTTTCTTCATTAAAATAACTGAATTCCTCTCCCCCACCCCTCCAAAAAAATTTTCACGTGAAAAAAAAAAGGCATATTTTGACCATCTCTGGATGACAAACGTCTCCTGGAAGAGCTGCGTGAAAAGACGGGGACAACAGGTTAATACCAAATGAACATGACAGCTGGGATGGTCAAAGGAGCCGAACAGAGTTAGGCATCAAGCGCTCACTCAATTTCTAGGGGTCCCAATTCTCCATGTGTAAAACGGGGGTGATAAACTTTCCTTTGTCTGTCTTGTCTATGTAGCTGGCTAGCTCACTGGGACAGGGACGCGCTCACTCTGGGGATGTGAGGATCTAGCACAGTGGGGCCTCAGCTCGGTTGAGGCCTCTTTGTGTCACCTTAGCACAAATTATCATTAATATTAATAATAATATTTATGAATCGTCTCTCCGCATGCACTCCATTGCATAAGCCAGCAAACAGGACAGCTGACGGTTAATATGGGGGAAACCGCTGTGGCTCAAATGGGACAGTTTGATAGTTTTTGTTGCTCCTTTGCTAATTGGATCAGCCACACCGCACGAACGGGGAAGCCCCTACCGCTTTCCCACATGCAAGCCAAAGTGCCAGGTATTTTTTTACTGTTTGCAGTCGTTCATTTTACTCCTGCCCATTTGCTCAGAGTCAAATCTTAGAAAGCTTTTAGCTACTCTTGTGGGGAAAAAACAAAAAGAGATTGTGATCAAAGAGGCCCTAGTTAGCTGACCATGTGCCAGTCACCAGGCAAACAGTCAGCTACAGCATAGTTGGCAAGGGGAACACGGCCTGCCCATGACACGTGCTTCTCTGTTTTTGTTCTTTCCTGCACAAGAGATTCTCTGCAGCAGAGAGGAGCTGCAGGCAAATGAGGGGATTGGTTGTTTAACCATGTTACCTTATTTTGAACTCTGCCAGATAAAATTATGTAAACAATGAGTTTATTCTTATTCTTATTTAAAAGTGTGATAAATATTGAATGTTATTATTATCACTAATGTGTATTGCAGTAGCACCTAGAATACCCAATCATGGACCCGGATGCACCATGCTAGGCGCTGTACAAACACAGGACAAAGAGACAGTCGCTGCCCAAAGAACTTACAGTCTAAGTTATGATGATGCCTCCTGCAGTCCAAGGCATGGAAGGACCTAGGATAAGATAAAGAGGAAATGGAAGGCAGTTTTAATGTCAACCACATAGCTGAGAGGGACAGCTGTGCTCTAGAGGATGGAACAGAGTGCTGGGAGTCAAAAGTCTCCGCCACTGCTGCTCTTTGTCACCTTCAGCAAATCCCTTCACTTCCATGTGGATTCATTACCCCAAATGTAGTATGGGGATAATAATATTATAGCTTTGGGAAAGTGCTTTGAGGTCTACAGATATATAAGAGCCCGATACTCCAGTGAGAGCTAATAGTGATGCCAAAGGGTGAAGTTGCACAAGCATTTCCATTGTGACCCTGTTTTCAGTCACTCATAGTATTCACTTTCAGATAGGGTGACCAGATAGCAAGTGTGAAAAATCGGGTCCAGGGTGGAGGGGTAATAGGTGCCTATATAAGACAAAGCCCCTAATATAGGGACTGTCCCTATAAAATCAGGACATCTAGTCACTCTCCCTTCAAACTGAACTTTTCCAAACTTGGTCTCCAGACTCTGCCCAAAGGAGGCGTTTGGGAGTGGGAGAATGGGGAAGAAAAACCCAACATTCTTTATTTTGAAATAGTTGTGCCCCTTTGGGAAGAGCTCTAGTACGTTTTTCTTGGTGTTTTTCTTTACCCACCCACCAAATATATTTCCTCCCTTTTTCTATTGAACACAATGGAACAAATGAAGACTGGGCTTTTTTTTTTTTTTTTGCCGCCTCATTTTTTCTTTATTCTTTTCATTTTTCCTGGGCCATTAGGGAATGTTTCCAAAGCTGAGGACGTTCTCAAAAGTTACAGAATGGCAAAAGAAAAAAAAAGAGAGAAAACCCCAAGAACTCCTTTCCCTGCCTGGTTTCAGAGTGGTAGCCGTGTTAGTCTGTATCAGCAAAAAGAACGAGGAGAGACTAACAAATGTATTTGGGCATAAGCTTTTGTGGGCTAAAACCCACTTCATCGGATGCATGCAGTGGAAAATACAGTAGGAAGATATATATACACAGACAACATGAAAAAATTGGTGTTGCCATACCAACTATAATGAGACTAATCAATTAAGGTGGGCTATTATCAGCAGGAGAAAAAAACCTTTTGTAGTGATAATCAGGATGGCCCATTTCCAACAGTTGACAAGAAGGTGTGAGTAACAGTAGGGGAAAAAAATTAGCATGGGGATAAAGTGGGTTTTAGCCCACGAAAGCTTATGCCCAAATAAATGTGTTAGTCTCTAAGGTGCCACAAGTATACTCCTCGTTCTTTTTCCCTGCCTGGACATTGTTCATTCTGTTGTGTTGGGTGTAAAAATGGAAAAAAGGATGTAGGGGAGGGGCTAAAAAGAGGGGTGGGGGAATAACAAAAAACTGAAAAAGAAAAAAGAAAAAAACCCCACAGCATCATTTTTCATTTTGATTTTTTTTTTAAATTCAGTTTTTTAATTAGAAATTTTTAAATAAACATATTTTGACTGGTTCTAATACTAAGAAATCAAAAGAACTGGGCTCATCTCCTGGCTGTGACGCTTAGTTACATATATGATGTTGAATAAATCGTTCCAATTCTCTGTCCGACCATCTGCAAAGCGAGGCTGTGAACATTTCCTATTCCCTAAGCAGGAATATTCCCCCCCGCCCCCACAATACATACTAATAATTAATAGGGGACCCCCTTGAGCGTCTCGGGGTCTAATCGATTGCTTAGCCCGCTTATGCCTAGTGCTGGCTCCGGACAGGGTAGAGTGCTATGTAAAGTCTGTCTCATCTTACGCGCATTTAACATGCGCAAATTCGCCTTTACGCGGTCGGCAAAAACAAAAACAAAACAACAACAAAAGGGAAAAATAGCAATTTATGTCCTGTTCCTGTAGTGCAGGCGATTCCGCCCGCCATTACACTCAATGGGATTTTGACTATACGCGGTTTTCGCTTTACGCGCTGACCGCGGAACGTAACCCCAGCGTAAGATGAGACAGACCTGTATTGCTATTCATTATTAGAGCTATTTCATTGTTCTCTTCCCCGCGGCACAGAGCAGCAGAGCAAGCAATGGTAAGACAACTTCCCTCCCTCCATCTTAGTTCTATTGCCTTCTACCCATCCTGGGGGTGGAGGGGTTGAGCCGGTGGGAGAATCCCAGGAGATAAGAAGGAAAGTCCTGAGATGGAGCAAAGCTCACGATATAGATCCTCAGCTGGTGTAAATGGGCGTAGTGCCCCTGAAGCCAGTGTAGCGACACGGGGGAGCTGAGGATGGCCCTAGCTTTGGGGTGGTAGGCCATACTGTGTTTTGTCCAGGCACTATCATGTTGTCTGTAGGGAGATAGTGCAGACGGGAACTGCGTGGATCCGCAAGGATCTACACCTGCTTTCTGCCAGCTGGCAAGAAAGCGAAAGTGCGGCTACACAAAGTATCCGAACAAGATGATAAAAAAGAGCTTTCATCTGCCTTAATGTCTTCAATGAGATTCACTGAATGTGTTCCCTGATTGAATCTGCTGAGCAAGGATTTCAGCAGAGCAATTAAATACTCCCCTTATTGACAGTCATCTGGGAGGCCCCTGTTCATTGCTTATTCCAAGTACATGGAATCTCTTGTGCTTGTGATATGTGCAGCAGGGAGATTTGTTTTTGACAGGAGTGTGCTGTCCAAATAAAGTGACCATTTGCCTAGTTTTACTGGGCAGTCCTGGTTTTTATATGATGTCCCAGAAAGTCTTTCAGGACATCTGAAATGCCCCATTGTTTCATTTCAATCAGTCAGAAGGTTTTTTTATAGCTACAAGATGTTTGTTCAAGACGTGTTGCAGCACTGAGCAGAATTAGCTCTGTTTATCTGGAACAAACAGCGCAGCGGCATGAACATTCGGTGCGATGGGCAACTTGTAGTTTTAATATGAGTGAGCAAGTCCTGTTAAACCCAAGACACCCTCATACTCTTTACCTTGACAAGGTGATGTATTCAAAGTACAAACAGCCTTGTCTTAATGAGGATTTTCTCTGGCGTTAGTTAACACAAGATAAGAACACGACTTGTTCCTAGTGAAAACACACCCGTAGAGAAAAACCCTCCACTCTGCGCTGAATCCAGTTTCTAACATGGTGAACTGTTTGCCAGCAGAATTTTATGCTATTCTACCAGCGCTAGTGCCCACTGATATTTGGGGGAAATGGCCGTGTCTCATCATCTGACCATGATAGCAAAGTACATCGGATTCCCTACGGACAGCTCAGAGGTCCTTTCTGATCCCATTGGCAAAAAAGTGTGTGTCTTAAGAAGTTTTAAGAAACCAGAGCAATGATGCTGAGCTCACCCATGTATGCGGCTTGTATTACCGAATCCCTTGAGAAGAACACAGAGAGAGCTTGTGAATATCTCCTCTGCTAACTAATAAAAGGAAGGACCTATAGCGAACAATTTCAAATCACACTATCTTGGATGGTGTGAATGGGCTGAGTCAACAGAGTACTCAGACGCTGAATTTGTGCCCAAATGTACTCCCTGCCTGGGGTTCAGCTTTCCTGGCAATCCACAAACAAAACCACAACATATACCTCAGTCTAAGGTTCCTCCTGGAGCTTATCTTCTCCTAGGATTTCTCTGCAGGACCTCGCCTGTCCCAACTCCCTAATTCCACCTCCTAGTTCTTACTTTGTTTGTATGAAAGGTGGAATGAATGTGCTACAAAGAGCCAGCCAAAGGGAAAGCTAGCAGCTTCATGCAGGTTTCTAACACCAGCTAACAAGTTGAGTCAACACAAGAACCCAGCGCAGCCATGCTGTAGGGGTTTGGGTGGATTACAAGTGTCAGAAAGAGCCTTATGGCAAAGTCCTGTGCTCAGGAAGACCTGCCCTGAGGTGACCTGAGTTTCTGCATACCTCTGCAGGCCAGCAGAACTCATTTGGAATCTTCTACCTGTCCCTGGATTGGAGATGATGCAGATAGAGCCATGGAAGAGGTTATAGTGGGCAAAGTCAGCATTCATTCCCGNTAGAGTCAATGGATATTATTACTACACTTTGCCACAGTAACATAATTGATTGCCTAACTTTATCCTTCACAGGTGTGGGGGGTGGTTCTCTGTCAGTGCATAGTGAAGTATTCGCTGCTTTCTCAGGAGAAATAAAATCTTTTCAAATTGGTTTCACTTACAGACCCCATCATCACTTACTGCGTGGGTCTGAGGCCCAGAGAGAATTTACCAGGTGGCTGTAAAGTGAGAACACCCAGGATTGACAAGCACAGACTCCCAGCTTATGTGGAGGCCGTGCTTTGCTTTTGGGTGGGAATATTTAGCGAGTAGTAGTGGAATCACCCACTAAAATCAAAAGCCATCCACTGAGGCATCGTCTAAAGAGTGACATGATGTCCTTGCTTGACAGATCAGTAAATCTCATGGAACTACATGTATTTTTCCATGGCACATTGAGTCACTTTGGTGACCACCACAAAGACTTATTTTTCTCTCCTGCTGACAACTGATCACTCTCCTTATAATGTGTATGGTAACATCCATTGTTTCATGTGTGTATATATATATATCTTCCTTCTGTATTTTCCACTACATGCATCCGATGAAGTGAGCTGTAGCCCACGAAAGCTTATGCTACAATAAATTTGTTAGTCTCTAAGGTGCCACAAGTACTCCTGTTCTTTTTGCGGATACAGACTAACACGGCTATTACTCTGAAACCTTTGGTGAAAAGGGTCATTGAGCCATATAGACAGGCAGAGATTGTGCACTTCGGTGATGCAGAAAACCTCCCTAAACTTTCCTTTTTAATCTCTCCAGGAAGAGAAGCATCAGGAGTGCCGATGGTTATCTGGCAAAGGTGTTTGTGTTGAAAGGAAATCTGTGTAGTTTTCTTTAGATGCAAACCAAGAGTACCTATTGCAATGACTGGGATAAATTCTGGCGCCAGATACCGTCTATGTGTGCATCTCTCACAATAATGATAGGGGATGGAGGGTATCCAAAAGCACCTAAGTCAGGTCCGTGCTTTAGAAACTCCGTTTCCACCATAAGAGTGTTGTGGATATCTAATATCCACACTTCCAGCACACACACGGCCTGACTCAAAGTCCATTACCACCAATCGAAAGATTCCCTGTAGAAGGGTGCACTGACTGCTCATGCACCCCCTTGTGGCTTGGTGTGGCATCATCTAGCATTCCCTGCCTCGTCTTGTGACCCAGCCTCCAGCCAGGTCATGTTCAGTCCCCCCCACCAGGGTAACCAAAAAGTCCAGCACACAATAGTTCCACAGCCTCATGCCAAGACTTTGGCCTGAGTCCCAAGCCAATAGTCCTTTCACCCCTGCTCTCTGGGGTCTTTGAACCACCTTTTCCAATGGCCAATAGGGGAACCCAGGCCCGCCCTCTCCTCTGGGTTCCAGCCCAGGGACCATGTAGTAAGCCGCTGAGGTTTGTCTACTCAGGCTCCCTGGGCTTCTCCCTACCTCCACCTGCCCACCGGCCTTTTCCAAAGCCCCTTCCTGGGCTCACTGTGTACCTGTGTTCCTCGCAGGCTCCCCAAGGTATCAGGCTTCACCCTTCCTTCAGGGCCATGGCTCACAGGATCCCCTCTCCTCCCCGCCAAGGAGTTCTCCAACAAATCCCCAAAGGCAGTACAAACTGGAACCACTTCCATCCCTCCCGGGCTTGAACTTTAGTCCTTCACAAGTCTCCCCTGCAGCTCTGGATCCTCAGCTCCCATCAACCCACGGGTGGCCTTCTCTCATTGGCCTCCTTCCCCCCTGCTGCCCTCACCCAACCAGGCCAGTCCCAGGCTGTAGACACCCCCCTACAGCTCCTGCAGCTGAGCTCTCTCAACTGGGTCCCGTCATTACCCAAGGCCACCTGCTCCCCAGCCGGTCAGGCTCAGCTCGGAGGGTGGCTGATCCTCACAGGCAAGGCAGAGCCTGTGATACTCTCACTGATATCAAGGGCTTTTGATCCGGCCCCTCGTCATTAGTTACTTGATAATCAGCCCCATACATGGATTACAAGCATGTGTGTGCGTCCTGGAGTCTAATCTCCTTGTCTCCATTGCACAAAGAACAAGCAATCACCGAGGCAGAGAGAGGCGGAGTGATCCATTTTCAGATGGAACTGCTGTATTCCTTACCGATGTACAGAGCGCCACATCCTCAGCTGGGGTAAACGGGCAAGAATTGCAGCAGAGTTGGGCTGATTCACACCAGCTGAGGATCTGGCTCATGCCCTCTGCATACTATGGTGATGGGCATACTGGAAATGCGTGTGCATGGCTCTATCTATAGCACAGATATGAAATCTATCGGATGTGCACATGCGCATATTTGAGGGTACGAAACTATGGTGCGCCAGATGGCAGGCCACATTCTAGCACCCTTGCTCAAAGTAAGTAACATGTGAATAGCTCCATTGATTTCAATGAAACTGCATATGGAGCCAGGTGCTATTCAGCCTGAGTAAGGGTGGCAGAATTGGACTCGGAGAAGAGACGCCTTCTCTTGCAGTACCGTGCTGACTTTAATTTATATTATAATTTCACCTTGCCTGGGGGGTCTTTCTCTTCTAGCCAATGCAGCCCTGCCAGATCTCCCTCCGAGGGCTTGGTTTTCTGGATGGATGAGGTCACAACAATGCCACATTTTCACTATTCTCCGTTGCTTGCCCCATATGCCTTAGGGCAGCAATAAGAGTCACTGTCAAAACTAAGCTGACTAAGTTGTTGGTCTTTCTCCACTGAGGCGTCTCCATGACACTTGGCTGGGCCCAGATGAACGGTGCCGAGCCAAGGACGTAGATTCCTCAGCGGATGACAAAGCAAAATGTCATTTCTGACTTTATCAGCACCTTTTATGCTTTAATTTGAAAATCGCTGGCAGAAAAAGAGTTTAAAAGCTTTTCCATGGGCTTTTGTGAAACCCCCTGATTTGCACCAATAAAAGCGGAATGGCTTGACAGGCGACTGACTGATGAACTAGAAGAGCATATTGTTAGTCATTGCAGAGCTTCATTCCACTCTTCCACCTTAGCACTGTGTACAAGTTCACAAGAGTGTTGGAAAGAGTGTGTGTGTGTGTGTGTTTTATGACTACACACACATCGGTCTGTATTTAATGTCAGCCGATGTAGCAAACAGCTACAAGGGAGATCTGGCTTTCTGTTTAATTTTGTGTCAGCAGCAGCTGGGAGAATCCTGGAGGCCATGCTCTCGTTCTCACCTGGTGATGGTGTGGGTGGGAAATGGAGCGTATACCACGTGCGTCACTCTCGTGTCTGGCTGAGGCAGAGAGGCACTGCAGTCTCGGGGTTATCAAACTCCCTGATTTCACAAGGCGTTGTCCTGCGATGAAGCTGGGAAAAGGAACATATTTAAAACAGGGAAATGAGCATCCATTGTTTAGATTGTGACCCAGATTCCGTGCAGCTCCTTAGAGCATGGAGAGCTCTCCCCCGCCCCCGATCTTTGGCATATGCCCTCTCCAGGAGAGCCCCTGTTTCATAGTGGCTGAGAGTGCTGCTCATAAAACAGGAATGTTAATTTTGAAGCAGCAGTGGAATAGGAATTGCTTTACTCAGGTTCTCATTGCTAACCAAAAGCCACCCCTTCCTGCCAGAACCCCAGTCACTAGACTGGAGAAGAAATTCAGTTATTAGAGACATATTACAAATACAAACGGGGAAGCGCAGATGCTCCTGACTCTCTGGACCATCAGGCAGACAAATGAACAGGCACATCTCTAGGGCTCATGCACACAGATTGCTTGTTCCGGCGATGCATGCAAGGTCAAAGGTGAAACCAGACTGGATTAGGATGGACACCCTATCTTTCACACAGGCAAAATAGCCTGCGGAGGAGCACTCCTGGGCATGAGGTTAATTGCTTGGTATAGGAAAGCAAAGTCGAGATTTTTGCATCCACAATTTGATGTCAAGGAATAGTAGGAGTGGAATGGAAGCAGATCAGTCTGATGGTTTATAATGGGAGAGACAACTAAAGAGATGTGCTCTGAATTGAATTGCTCTTTATTATTTGTATTGCAGTACCACCTCGGAGCCGCAGGCACAGACCAGGGCTCCACTGTGCTAGGCGCTGTACAGACACAGAACAAAGAGACAGTCCCTGCCCCAAAGAGCTGCCAATCTCAGTAGAAGTCAAAAGACAACAGATAGATACAGACAGACGGAGGAGTGCAAGGAGGCAACGAGACACTCTGGTCTGAAGAGACAAGACAGACACGGGGGTGGCTGGGGAAGGGATAGAACACACTGCACAATGTGTTTTATGCAATTTGCAGGGAGCTTTTATGTGAAAACCAAATGTGTGGGTTTGCTTTTTGTCCTGCTGGCCCTGTAGGAAAAGGCATCAGAGACCCCGGTGGGGGCGTGAGCTCTCAGCTGTCTCCCCGGGGTTTGGCCTGAGCAACTGATCAGTTGCATGGCCAGAAGCATGGCCAGGGAGGCCAAGAGCAGCTTGTGTAACGTTGTGCTGTTGGTTGTTGTTTTGTTTTTAAAAATACATCGATGGATTAAAAATGTCTTTGCAAATAAGAATTCTGTTATATTAGAAAATACACCTGTGAGCGCAAACTGTGTGTGGCGGGGAGCTGCCTGCTGCCTGCTGGACAAGCCAGGCACTACTAGGAGAGGGTAGGAAGCTGGTGAAACAGGGGGCTGCACTACTGAGTGGCAAAGCTCATCGAAGGCTCCTGACCTGCCTTGAACTCAATGTTGAGCTCCTGCCACACTGAATGTCATGAAGCAGCTGCCCTTTTTCACGGGCACGAGGCAGAAGTGCCCCCCCCCCCCGCAGTGGGGCACGCTGGGAGAGATAGATAAAGGAAAGGCGGCTGTCTAATGCTCAGTAGCAGGGATGGGAGATCAACAGAGGGTGCTGGAAAAGGAGGCATCCCTGGAGAGAAGCCTGTCATCGCATGGAGCAGCTGGTACGTCAAGTAGCGATTAAGTCCCAGCATAAGCAACAATCACTCCACAATGCTGTGCCCCCCCCCAAGCAGGCCTGGCAGCAGCAACCCACACTGGGCTGAACCACGGCGAGCTTTGGAAAAAGACACGGGACAGCGAGATAGAACATTCCCTGAGACAGAGCAGACAGGGCATAGGAATGCTGCTCCAGTTCACAACTGGGTAACAGCCCCGGGAGCCTATCACCCCTTATACTGACCTTCAGGAGGTCTTGATTGTTCAGTCAAAATATTTAGAACATCTCTGAAGACGACGTAGGCTGCAAAATTCGATCCCAGCCGCTAGGAAACGCACAAGGCAAACACAACCACATCAGAACATGGTGATGACCCCAGTGTCTGTCATCCGTGCTAGACACAGATTGGTGGGGACAATGGAGAAAAGGTGGGGGAAAGGCAGAGCCCACTCCAAAAACAACAAGCGCATTGGGAGCGCTCCCATTCCTGTTTGCATGACAGTGGCCCCAGTGTGCTAGGCACTGAAGGATGCATTGTGCGAGAGAATCCCTGCCCTCAAGCCCATCCAGTCTAACCAGATAAGACAAACTAAGGATGGGAGAACTGATGGGAAACGGAGGCACAGAGATTAAGGCCCAGATCCTCAAAAGTAATTAGGTGTCTAACTGACATCGATTTCAATGGAAGCTAGGCACCTAAATACACCTTTAAACATCTAGGCCTAAGTGACATGTTCAAGGTTACCCAGTGAGTGATGGAAGAGATGGGACTTGACCCAGAATCTCTTGAATCCCAGCTAGCATCTGAACCACAAAACCATCCCTCCTCTCTGAACAAACGAAAGCCCATCTAATGTACTAAATACGTCCCATAAATAATGTTTTCACATTCTGTCACCCATAATGAAGACTTAAATGCCATAATTTGGGATTGTGAGGACCTTCAAAACTAAACAAAATAATCAGATTTGGGGTGGATCTATGGTTTCATGGCGAAATCTGTAGTCCACATTCCACTCAGTTTCACAGATTTTTTTAAGGCCAGAAGGGACCATTATATCAGCTAGTGTGACCTAATGCATAGTACAGGCCTCTAATTTTCACCCACACACCACTATATTAAGCCCAAAGACTTTAGTAAAACTAAAGCACTCCTTGATCATGCTCTTGAGACGCTTCTCAAACCCTTCACCAGGTTGTAACCAGAGCAACAGCAGTGACAGCCGTCCATGATGACCCTCAATTTCCCCAAAGTTCTCACAGTAATTCAAAAACCTTCTTGTGTTACAAGTAACCCCTAGGTTGGTGGCAACTTCAGCCTATCTAAAGATCTCTAGGGTCTGCTTTTGTTTTCAAGAGGCGTCCTCTCACTTTGTGCCTGCAGTTTTATGGGCACATATAAATATCTGCACCACTGATGTCCTTTATTCATTATTAGTATCATTTATGTATTTGTATTGCAGTAGTGCCAGCATGGACCAGGACCCTCTTGTGCTAGGGGCTGCACATAGAACAGAAAGACGACTGCCTGAATTATGGGTACAATTTGGTAATTAGAGATCTACATTACAGTAATTGCCGCTGCATCTCTTGGATGCTTCATTCTTGCAAATGGGAGGCCAGACCAAGGCCCCTTTCAAAAACTAGCCCATTCATCAAATCAGTGAGAGCTCTCTCTCTCTCTCTCACACACACACAACTCGGTGCACAATGCACCCATTCAAGTCTGCATTTTAAGGTGCAAGGGTGATACCATAAAGGGACCAAACCAGAAAGTGTCTCTGGGGAGCGGATAGCAAAAAATAATTTGCTGTTCAATCAACTGGAGAAAGGCTTGCAAAGCTATCAAGAGTGATGGCCTTTTGCCTTCTTGCTGTATACACGCAGGTGACTTTTCCATTCTGGACAGATTAAGGCATAGGCTCTATCAGCCCATGCTTAGGGACCTGACTCCTGCAGTTACACGATAACAACAAAATCTCAGCTTCCATTTAAAGATTGTTTCTAGCCCTTGTGGGTGGTACGAAGAGCTTGGAAACATGACCCCAGTGTAACTGATGCAGCAATGCAACACCTGCCTGAGTCTGCAGAGAGCCTGAGACCATCGCTCTGAGAGGGGTGGCCTGTCCCATTCATCTTCATGGGTTGTTGGCTCTGAAATCTGCTGCTCTGGGGATGCCCCCACCACTCCCCCACAGCAGAAGACTGCTGTCATTCTGCCATAGCGCTGCAGGGGTGGTGTCTGGAGAGGCCCTACACACAGAGCTCCCTGTTTGGACAGGTAGGGGCTGAGTCCTTTTTCATCCAGGGTAGATCCCAGCTTGCCAGGAGGCAGGGAGCACTAGTGTGAGGAGGGGGAAGGTCGAGTTTGAGCAGAGGAGTGGTGGCGGGTTTCCCAGTGTCCGAGCAGTCTCTGCCACCACAAGGAAGGGTGAGGTTGGGGCCATGGCACGAGATGGGGCTACAATGCATTCAGCAGTATTGTCATCGGCCTGTCCCGCTGTCACCGTCACACCGAGTGCCGCTGTCAGGATCGAGGCCCCTCCAGCTGAGTCTGAGGACTACCCAGCCCAGCCTCCAAGTGGATGCAGGTTGCTGTAGGACCGCCTGGTAGGCTGAAGAGAGCCAGCAGGCCCTGCTTTTAAGCTCAGCAGCAGCAGGTTGATGGCGGCTCAATGCTTGTTCCCCACCTATGATCGCTCGTGCTCCTGGCCTGCTCCAGCCTGTGTCCCCTTCCGGGTTCCTGACTCCGGATCTGACCTTGGCTGTAGTTCCTGGCTCCTGATTCTGGCTTCAGCCCTTGTTTCTGGTTCCTGTCTTCGGCGCCGACGCTTGGCCCCTGGCTCTGGTTCCTGGCCCCCTCAGTCTGGTTCTAACCGCTGAGCCAGACTGCTGGCTCCCGGGCCCTGACAGCTGGCGAGCTAGCTGGCCACACCCACGGCTTGTTATGAGCTCCCCATCAGTCCCATGCCGTCTCTCCACTAGCACCCATGGGCCCTGTGTCTCCTGCTCCTTTAGGCCTCAGGTGTTTTTTCAGTACAAGGGCGTGGAGGAGGGCGGTGCTAATGTGGCAGGGTTGTCACTAGCGACGGGCTCTCTGTCAAAGCTGTGCAATAGGAGCTAAGCTTAAGGAGCCAAGCTCATGCCTTGTGTAACCCCATTAAGTCAATGGGCCCATGGTCACTCCCCACCTACAATGCAAAGGGCTGGAGAAAATGCCGGACAGTGGGAGATTTACAGGGCTCCATCTGTTTAGTTTATCAAAACAAAAATTGAGAGGTGAGTTGATTGCAGTGCATGAGACCTTCATGGGGAGAAGTACCAGGTACCACAGGGCTCTTTAATCTAGCGGAGAAAGGCAGAATAAGACCAATGGCTGGAAGCTAAAGCCAGACAAATTCCAATTAGAAATCAGGCACACATTTTTAACAGGGTGGGTGATTAAGCACTGGAACAAACCACCAAGGGAAGTGATGGATTCTCCATCTCTTGATGTCTTCAAATCAAGACTGGCTGCCTTTCTGGAAGAGATGCTTTAGTCAAACACAAGTCACTGGACTCAATGCTGGAGGAACAGGGAAAAATTCCGTGGCCCGTGTTGTACAGGAGATCAGACTAGGTGATCTCATCATTCGCTCTGGCCTTAGACTCTAGGAAGTTATGAAAATGGCCTAACCCTACAGTGGAAATAAATGCAAGAATTTGTGCGGCCAGAAAAGCACTTCTGAGCACCAAATCCATCTGCAGGGAGTGTGCCGAGCACCCACCCTTTGAAATCCTGGCCCCTTTATGCAGTAGCGGCGCCAGCATTTCTGGCGCCCTAGGCGGCAGAAGGTCCCGCCCCCGAAATCCCGCCCCCAACAGCGGCGGCGGAAGGTCCCGCCCCCAAATTTCTACGGCAGGCCGGGGCGCTGGCGCCCCTCAAATGTTTGTGCCCTAGGCGACCGCCTAGGTCGCCTAATGGGTTGCGCTGGCCCTGCCTTTACGCTTCCTCAAGGCAGGCCCCTAAATTATTTTAAAGGAGAGGAAGAAAGAAGAAAAGTAATGTCTATTAGAAAATGCAGTTGTTGAGCGTCTCTTTGGGAAGGCAGCAGTAAATCTGAGAACAAAATGCTCACTGTGTGCCCAGGTAGGAATGTAAAGCTGTACAACAAAGAAACTGAAGGGATCTTCTCTTCCAACCCTCCTGCACAGTGCAAAAGGAGAGGCTTCGGCCTAGTCGTGTGAGGCATAGTAGAGGACAGCTAAGTGACTGTAGGGTTGAAGCATATTGGAGCTATGTTGAGATATGCCATCTGGGGACTTGGCCCATTGTCTGCATCTCCTTTTGGGTTCTCAGAGCAAACCAGCAGAGGAACTCACCAAAACAGTGTTCTTAGCCCTGCTCGAGCCTCCGTTGAATAGGCTGGAAAGAGGGCGAGTTATATGCAGCACCATAAGTTGCATGGCTTTCCTAGCGAATAGAGCCCATATACACATGGAAAAAAAGTTCACAAGATCTTAAATTTCCACCATTGTGTTCTTTTTTTTTTTAAAGCAGCTTTTGCCTAAGAGCAGCCACATTTGCTGTTAATCGGGACAGAAGTCCGTTCTGCCCACGGCAGCTCCCAATCTTTCTCACCCCCCACTCCTCATTAAATATGGACTCGGCTGCACAGTGCTTTTCCTTGCAAAATGCAAATTGCAAACCTGCACTGTGGCTACCTTAATGCTTAGAGCCCTAATGTTTTTTCATGCCTCCAGTGCACAGAAGAATGTTAATCATGTGAGTGCTGTTCTAGGTTTCATTTTGAAGATGTGACCTGATTTATGTGCCAAAGGCTGCTTATTCCGACATACCCTCCCCCTTCCCCCAGCCTCCGTCCAGGCAGAATAACACCAGATTCTGATTTACTAATGAGAAATTGGAAGTCATTGAACAACATTCCTCATATGACTTATTAATGAGTCTTCCAAGTGTCAGCAGCAGGACTGCATTTTAGCTGCTGGAATATTGTAGGCGCAAAGGAGTCCAGGGAACATAAAATAAAAAGCTTTATTTTATAATTTGGCACATTCCTGATGATTTTAGATGAAAGGCGACATGTGGGTTTCAAAGATGTCATTTCTCTTAAACGCTCTGTGTTTGCATTTGGTTATATTTTCTTCAGTAGCAAAGCATCGCCGCTTAAAGTCCAGCAAAAAGTTTACAATAAATCTCCCATGCATGAGCCCTCTTTCAGTAAAACATGCCAATAGCATGATTAAAAGATTAATCTCCCCGTCTCCCATGGCCTTACTGAGATCAGAGGGGGAAAATGTGTGTGACCCGAGGAAAGTGCCAGCATATTTTGAAATTAGAATTGAAAATCGTCACAAATAATTACAAGAAAATAACATTTTAAAATGAATGTACGTAGAAAATGATTTAGAGCAGGGGTGGGCAAACTTTTTGGCCCGAGGGCTACATCTGGGTATGGAAATTGTATGGTGGGCCATGAATGCTCATGAAATTGGGGGTTGGGGTGTGGGAGGGGATGAGGGCTCTAGCTGGGGGTGCGGGCACTGGGGTGGGGCTGGGGATGAGGGGTTAGGAGTCCAGGAGGGCGTGATGGGCTGGGACCGAGGGGTTTGGAGGGTGCAAGGGGGATCAGGGCTGGGGCAGAGGGTTGGGGCGTGGGAGGGGGTCAGGGGTGCAGGCTCCAGGCAGCGCTTACCTCAAGCAGCTCCCAGAAGCAGCAGCATGTCCCCCCTCTGGCTCCTACACGTCCTCAGGCGCTTCCCCTGTAGCTCCCATTGGCTGCAGTTCCCGGCCAATGGGAGCTGCAGGGGCGGCACTTGGGGAGGGGGCAGCGTGCGGCGCCCCCTGGCTGCCCCTATGCGTAGGAGCCGGAGGGGGGACACACTGCTGCTTCCAGGAGCCACGCGGAGTGGGGCAAGCCCCCAACCCTGCTCCCCAGCGGGAGCTGGAGGGCCGGATTAAAACGTCAGGAGGGCTGGATGCAGCCCCCAGGCTATAGTTTGCCCACCCCTGATTTAGAGCAAGCAAATTACTAATCCTTTAAACTGCCTTTACTTTACTTCCTAAAGCCTTTCTGTCAGTTCCAGTCTAACGGATGTTAGATTACATATGCTCCTTGTTCAGTCTATCATATAGAAACTTTACATCTTTAAAACAGTGCCACTGACCACACACCACAAACTGGACAGAGTCACCGTGGTTTACTTTGCTATAGCTGGGGCTCTGCATTTTCATTATGGGATGTTTTGAAAAGGTGTTGTCTAGTTTCTAATAAATCCAATTTAGGGACTTTGATTCTCCACCCCTCTGCTCCTTGGATAGTCATTTCTTCCTGCTCACAGTAGGTGTAAAATGCTCCTGGTCTGCTCTGGTATCATTTTACTCCAACTTGCACAGTTATAAATGACCACAGAAGGTGCGGGGCATTGGAGAATCAGACCCTATGTGCTTAACCCCACATTAGAGATTTGCAGTGACCAACATGTCAGCACACTGACCTTGCATATGCACGTATTAATCTGGAAAATCGTCAAGGTGTTTAGGGCCAAATCTCTCTCATTTACATATGTAGCTACGGAGCACTATTATTTGTGCATACAAATAATAGGATTTATATGCATGAGAATTTACTTGCAGGCACATGAATGTGTTTTCCACATGCAAAATCCATCATTTAGGTGATAGTGCACAAGTGATAGTGCACAAAGCTGCACACCCAAATGATTGGTGCATGCAGAAATGGAGGCTCTAGCTCAACCACAAGATATGGGCTTGATGCAGGAATTACTAGATGACATTCTCTGGGCTGCGTTATGCAGGAGGTCAGACTTATTGATCATACTGGTCCCTTCTGACCTTAAATCTATGGCAAAAAGTGGGCAAAAATCTCACTTCAGGAGCCAGCCAAGGATTCCCCTTGCATAAGAGAATATCTGGGTGATGAAAAGTCAGCCACCTGCTCCCAGCCTCCTCACACTGCAACTGTGAGAGTGTCCCTGCAGCCTGCTCATGACCCGAATGTAACCTCGCCCTGCCAAGGCCCCAAAGTGAGACCCAAGGTGTGACAAAATCCCCAGATGAGGGGGACACAAAATGATTCCTGCGGGGAATGTCATGTGATGCGGGAATCCTTCCTTTGATGTAAATAACTCTCTCTCAAACCTCCGCTCCATGATTCTGCATTGCGAGGGTAAGTCATTGTCAACATTAAAAGGAAGGAGGAACCAAATTTGAGTGGAACTTTGGAATGAAAACACATGAAGTGAGGGACATATGCGATATATACCTAGCTCCCTTCTCTGTGGCCCTCTCACTTACCCATTCCAGACCCAAAAACTGGTCCCTGGCCAGAATTTCTCACAATATCAGGGAACCTGGGGCTGTTAAAAGTGCCGTCCCCGGGAGTCCCCATCCCCTGTGTCCAGGTGTCACTTCATGGAGTCCTGATTTACACTGGTGCACATATGAGCAGAATCAGGCCTGCTGCAGAGATCACTGATTGGAACGCTCTGTTTTTCAAATGTGTGCGCTCCGGAATTTCTTCCTGGGAGTCTTTTTAAGATCCCTCTCTCTCAGCCCCTCCAGTGACACTGCTCTGAAAATTGCTCCTGGCAACTCGAGTGCAATTCACTCTGCTACCAGTGGAGCAACTTGTGCATTATCTAGTGTGCAATTAGTTACTGGACCATGCGTTCCCTAGGGGGTCAGCTAAAGAACTAGCCTGAGAAACCTGCTGAGGCCAGATTATGATTCCTGATGTGATCAGTGGGGTCAGGAAACAACACAGAAACATGAAAACTGTGGATAGTAAATTTACCATCATTTCATTCTCACATTTGTTAGACAGCACCTTGTTTTAACACCTCGGCCCACCTTGATCCAGAGAAACGTGATATACCGTGTTTTGGCAGGTCTAAAGTTAACATAGGAAGAGTAGCATTTCAATGAGAGAAGATCATCTCCCTCAACCCCGGGAGGTCTTCTGTGAGTTCTCTTTCACATTCCAACTGCCTTGGTTTCGAATGTGGGAGACAGACGTTTTTAGTTCCATTTCTGGTTGTGATTTTATCAGAACCTCCCAATACTTTAACAAAACCTTCACTTCTTAGTGCAGCAGGTCACGTCACCTGGGCTTAGTCCCCCAGCTCTAAAATTACAGCACCCCGTGTGACCTGAGTCTAGGGTGGATACTAACAGCCCAGTTTAGATGCCCTAAAGAATCGACAAGGACTTTCAAGTGCTTTACAGGAAGGATTTTGTGACTATTGTTCACTCCATTTGTACCGTTGTGTGGGCTGCAGTGAGAATATATATGCCTCGTGTAAATAAGGACAGTGAAATAAAAACATATATATATCAAGAGGAAAAAAAACAAGCCTACAATTTTCCTTCCACTCTCTGTTTGGTTGTATTTCATCTATTCTCTTGTGTTTCATTTAGCTTTTAGAGTCTAATTTATCTCCTTCAGACCGAGAAAGAAGAAAAAAAAGAGTATAATGTAATCACAGGCAAGCAAATCAGGAAAATCAATAGGTACTGTGGGTTGGTGGGGAGGAAGAGGGGACGACGGAAGAAGGCAGGCATGCAAGAGATAAATTATATGCACATTAAGGGTCAGATTCTGCCATCTTTGCTCATGTAGAGGCGTAATTTAGTCCTATTGGAATCAGCAGGGACTTGGGGGCCATGCAGTATGAAGAAGGGTATCAGCATGTGCCCCCACACCCAAATAAGTTCCTGGTGCAGTTGCCAAAAGATTGACAGGCAAGGTTGTGTTGAGATGGGGTTTTAAGACCTGCATTGCTCCTCACATCCCTTTTTCGCAGGGGCAGAAGAAACTCTCAGGGAGCTTGCACTAGTCTGAAGCTGAGGCAAGCTGGTCGGGAGGAAGACAGAGTCGCACTATGACGAGCACTCTTGTAGCTGTTGTTATAGCTCTAGTGCAGGGGCGTCACACTCTCAGATGTGGAGACTGAGGGACAAAGACACAAAGCCAGGTGGGATTTTCAAAAGGGCCTAACTGACTTAGGAGCACACATCCCCTTCAAAGTCACTGGGCCTTGTGCTCCTAAGTCCCTTAGGTGCTGTGGAAAACCCCACCCAAAATGTTAGGAGAGCAATGATTTTTACAACCCCTTCACAATGCTTTCTGTTTATATTAGGCTAAGAACAGGTTCTAATTGCTCTGTTTCTCTGCATTCAGAAAGCTGATTTCTTCCACAGCTTCCCTTGGCCCATTTATTCTTTAAGAAAGAAAGAAAGAAAGAAAGAAAGAAAGAAAGAAAGAAAGAAAGAAAGGCCTTTTAATTCTTTAATTAAAATCTTCTATGTACTGGCATCTTTAGCTGAAGACCCCAGAGTCCTCAGATCATCGGGAAAGAAGCAGCTGGGGAGGATGAGTCAGGGATTCGTGCAGAGTAAGTCAGTAAGTCACTTTCCCTGGGGAAGCAGCCCCAGTTATTCTCTTGAGGGGTTTTATTGTTGCTTTTCATGCTCCTTTCTTTCTCTGGCTCTTTCACTTTGATCTAGTCAGGGTCCTCGGGACTGGCCCATCCTAAACCCCTCTTTTTATAGAGCCTCATGTCGGTTGCACTCATCACATCTATTTAGCTCTGTAACTGGACACCATCTAGACTGTGGTAACTGTCGGCCTCTTTAGTCATCATCAGCTGCCTTTCGACCGGTTGCCAAGTCATTTGCTGTAACTAGGGCTGGGACCGTGGAGGGAATGGATTACTGCTGTCGTGGCCTTTGGCCTCTATTGAGGAATCCATCACCAGTTATTGAATGCACTGTGTGGGGAGTACCTCCAACCAACCCTACAGCAGGTCTGAAATCAGCAGATTCGCCCCAGAGGGGGGAACCTGAAAGGGGAGGTGTTTAGCCAAAACAGAGAAGAAAGGCAGGGGATGGGGGCTAGAAATAGTTCAGCGCAGTACCGGGAGGGTCTTACCAGCCCCAGAGCACCAGTGGGTTTTTGCCACAGGAACACAGAACAATTCATCCATCGAGTCTGGCATCCTTCCTGCAGCTGTGGCCAGGAGTAACTGATCGTCCGGAGGAAGGCAAACCCATCCCCCAGTAATGCACATACCAATTATTACTATTAATCACAATAAATCATTAATAATAATAATGGTAGATATTATCATATGCTTTATTATCTATATTCTGGGAGCACCCTGAAGCCCAAATCAGGATCGGCGCGCCATCGTACTGGTGCTGTATAAACACACCAGAAGGTACAATCTGATGTAAGATGCGCAACAAAGAAGTGTACCATGCAGTGTAGGGGAGGGGAGAACGAGGGTGAAAGGGAAGGCGGTGGCATGCGTACACAGGTGAGCTATGTGCATAGCTTGGTGGCTCTGAATCATGTGTGCATACCCAGAAGGGAAATGCCTTTCTTATCCCACGTGGTGACCGGCTTGTCCCCTGCCACAAAAACCCTAGCAACGTTCTAACTTCATGGGTGAACTTCAGTAGTAGGAGTGTTTCCAACAGGCCAGACCGAACCCTCACTCCCAGTCATTGGGACTGAGTACCTGCTCACCGCTCACCAATCGGAGCAGAGATCTCACAGGCTGCCCCAGACCAAGCAGACAAACCAGAATACGCTGATTGATCACAGGAGGAGCGGGGGCTGTAGGTGTAGGGCGGGCGAAGAGGAACAGGAGGGGAAGACTTCTTGCCCCCTGCCCTCCCTTGTGCAGCTGCAGTCCCCCGGTCAGGGTCTGTGACGTTTCCCCCTGTGTACCTGATGCCCCCAAGGAGGTGAACAGCCCCGAGACAGAGGCTTTTGTTAGTTCATGCTGCAGAGACTAGAGCCAAGAGACATTTTTCAGCCCAAACGGGGTTTTTTTGGATGAAAAATGCAGGTTTGGCAGCATTGAAACGCTTCACGAATTCATGTCAATTTCATTGCATTGTTCATGCTGGGACGGGGGGGGGGGGAGCCATTGGAAAAAATCCACACTTTCAATAGAAAATGTTTGAATTTTTCCATTTGAAACAACTTGTCATTTGGAAACGTCCTTCAATTTTCTTTAAACTTTTTTAACCCCCGTCCCCAAAACAAACCCTGAACAATGCTCAAAATCCAGGGGAAATGTTTTGTTCAACCCAAGGTGAAATTTCAACTTTTCAATTTGCTGAAAAATTTGAAAACTTTCATTTTCGGGTCAACCCAAAACTTGTTTTTTGGGGGGTGCGGGGTGTGGGATTTTGGGGAATTGCCAATGAACTGGACAGTTCATTATTTGCCCAGCTCTAGCAGAGATCTTGGAGGCTCCCAGTTCAATGCCTGGTGTTGGCCAAGATTGTGGCTGTCAGAAGCAAAACGGCAACTGTCTATGTGACACTCCACTGCTATGCTTTATTGCTGCCTCACTCGGCTTGGCGGTGAGCACCAACCTCCTTTTGTCCTTCACTGGTTGTTGTTAGATTTACAATTCCCCTCGAGACACTGGACTTAACACCGGCAGAGTAAGTAGGAAACACATCATGCTTCTAAGGCAGTGCTGGCTGCTGCTTCAGGGCCTCTGGGGATAAGTCCTGTGAAGTCACAGGGGCAACTATTTGCTTCCTCCTCAGGAGGCTCCTTCTCTCTCATTAGTCTGAGGCTGGGTCTGATTCCTGAGCGCACGGGGCAGAGGAGCAGTGAAGGGGGCTGGCTGGTGCTGAGATGTGGCCTGCAGATGAAATCCCTTTGCCGCGGGCTCTCTTATTGTCATTTATTCTTTGCTAATGGGGTTTCAGAACACACCGCTCGCTCGAGCCAGACAACAAAGGCAGCCCTAAGGGTCCGCATGAGCTTTGTACCTGTGTTACCTCTACCGGGCCAACAATACGTCACCCCCATGTTTAACCTCCTCCTCTCAAAACCTTGTCACTGGCACATCTCTCTGAGTGAGCCTCCCTCATTCCCCCTCCCCGCCCCCCCCGCCATTGAAAAACCAACGGCCCACGCCTGGGGAGCAGAGAGTGCGGCACTGTGCTATGTGCTATAATCCAATATGAACCATAAGCCAATAGCGCTGCAGTGAGCCTAGTCTCCTGCTGCAAAGTCTCAAGCTAACAGGAAAGCGAAGTGGCCCAGGTCCCAAGGCGGCGACTGACGGGGGATGGGAAGTTGCCCATCTCGCCATCAGAGATGTGACCTAGGGATCAGCTCCGGCACGGAGCGGATTCTGAAGCAACGGCGCCCGCTCACTCGGGACTTGATCCAGAGGCAGTGGGAGAACTCCCTCGGGATAGAGAGGCCACTGTGCTCCTTGGCTGAGCCCGGACGGCCTGGTTTGGAAGTGGCAGGCGCGGGGTAGCTGCTGGGACGGTAACGGGGCTATTTCACGGGTCGCTAACGAGCGCAGTGGGGCACTGCTGCCCTGACCGTGGGGGTAGGGTGGTCAGAGGGAGGAGAACCCAACCGGCTTCTTCTCCCAGGGCTTGCCCCAGATCATTGCATGGAGGGATGGAGGCTCCCCCTCCCTTTGCGCCAGCTGATGTGCAGGGACTAGGGCTGTTGTCAGAGACCCACAGCCCTGTCCCAATTCTGTCAACCTGACTCCAAAACGCTCGCCTGACAGGCCCCGGCCCTGGGATTTTCCACTCCCGAGGAAGAGTGACAGGGCTGGGAGCAGGGGAACCCACAGGGCTGGCAAGGGATGCAGGGAGTCCCCAGTGCCTCCGCTTCCCTGCAGATCTCTGGCCCCACACGGCACCTTTGCTGGGCCCCTGTAAGTGTGAAAGGGGCTGTCCCCACTGCCCAGGCAGGGATGGTTTATGTGCGGAGCTCTCCTCTGCACAGCGACTCCCGTGGCATGCTCCAGTCCTATGCCGGGAGGCACCGGATCTTGATTTGATTTGACTCAAGCTTAGCGCTGGTGCCTGAGAATACTATTCCATAATACTCTCCCAAGCTGCTTTCCTACCAGGCCTTGGGTTGGTCGTGGCCTACCGCTAGGTGGTAAAGTCTAGTGGGGCTGATTCTAAGTCCCTCTGCTCCCGCACTGGGGGCATAAAGACACTGTTGCAATCTTGTATTTTGGGGCTGGGCTGGGGCCTACCTGGCTCCTGGTGTAAGTTAGAGCAGCCTCAGGACTGCTCTGCTTTACCCTCTGCTGCCCTTGGTTCCCCTGGAAGCAGAGAAGAGCGATAGCAGTGCACTCCAGCCATCTCTGACATGCCACAGAGAACTCCATATGCTGAGGTGGGAGCAGGGCACCCTTAATACTAGCCCTACACTGGGTAGGGGGACCCCCTGCACTGGGGAAGTTCTCAGGGGCTACTTCCATACTCTCTAAGGCCCCTTTATGTTGCCAGAATGGTGCAAGGAGGCCTAAGTACAACCGAAAATGAGGCCCAGATTTCTATTCACCATTCTCAGCCCCCAAAGAGAAGAAAGCCAGGAGAAGAGGGGGAGAAGGCCACTATCTCTGTACAGGAAACACGTCTCAGGCTGATCTAATTTCAGAGACAAGGCTAGCTACAGAGACGGTGAAGACTGCAAAGCCAAGCACCCCAAAATGAAGAAATGCCAAGGCTGCATACCACCTCAACGCTGCCCCCCCATGCCCATGCATTAGGGTGCCGTTAACGACAAGCTTGCAGGCTACAATTTGCACAGGAGCCGTCTGATTCATTGAATAGCTTTAAATGCAGGAATGAGGCAGAGCTCAGTACGGTTAACAGGACTTCTGAGTCCCCGATCTGTGTCTGAATTGGCAACCTGCTGCAGTGCATGCTCAGTGCAGCCCTCAAAGCAAACCTACTGCACTTTTACACACATTTGGTTGTCAAATGCTCTTAACTTGGCTAAATCCAAACTCATTTTCACCAGCGCACAAGGCACCTGTCTGATCCAGGAGCTATTCCCTTGCCAAATTTCACTCTCTGTCCTCACCCATTCCAGCACCGGAGCTGGTCCAAAAATATCACAATGATTTTATTAGCATGGAAAGGTTTTGTTGTTCTTTTGTAACTCTACATGATCACGAAGATGGATGAAGCATTTTAACTCAAATTTCTGACAAAATTCACCCCCAAGCAGAGACCAGGCCTTGAAAATTTCAGCCTGAAAATTTCTGAAAGTTGTGAGCAACTGAAAACAGTTGGAAATGCATCAAAACCCTCTACTGTTGCTGCTAGTGCTCCAGCTCTGACTCTGATTAAAGCAGAAACTGAAAACAGATCAAGGAAACATCTGGTCAAGGAAAGTTTCTTGTTCCTGGGAACCAATACTGAAAAGAAAAATGTTTTGGTTTGGTTTTATCAAAAGTTTTCAGGTTTTTATTGGAAAAACAAAACAAAACAAAAATATTTTGGTTTTTGGCAAATGAAATTTTTTTAGTTTCTGACAGATTTTTTTTTGATTTTCAGTTGCTGAAGCCCAATTACTTTTTTTTTAAAAAAAAAATGTATTTTCATTTTTCAACAAAACACCTCAAATTTAGTCAAAAAATCAGACATTTCCCACAGAAACATTCATTATGCCAAAAAAGCCATTTTTGTCATTAAAGTATTTTGAATGAAACATTCCGACCAGCTCTAATCACATCTAGCTTTCCTAGAATTACTGGAAAGGAAAAGGTTGATTATAGTGTTAGTTTAAGTGATGTCCATTTCTTTGGTGCCCGTTAGAAACAGAATTCGAGGAAACTCGACACGCACTGAATCCTAGCAGCTGAAAACCACCTGGTACATCAGTCACATATAGCATCCTTTAGTGGCTACTGGTTACTGTGAAGACATCCTAGAGAAGTAGACACTTGGTCATGCCCAACACCGGAGGTGTGTGTATTAAGTATGTTGCATCACATTTTGTTCATATGCATCCCTCTACCCCCAAAGCAGGCACAAAACATTCTGCCCAACATTGGCCCCAAACACAAGAAAATTAAGACTCCGTGACCATTCCAAGACCTTTTCTTATCCTAATGACCCTATGGTTTCTTCTGTGATTTCATATCATGTGCCACAAAGGCCAATGTAATTGCAATAAAGAATCAAATGTCCCTTAGCAACATGCACTTTGGGGCTGGAATGCTTTCCCTGCTATAGGTGAAATCCACTCCACCCACATAAAATCAGAGTTTTGGAGTGCGCGTGGGTGGATTCAGCTTTCCCATCTCAGAGCCAGGCTGCCAGGTTGATCTTCCAGACCAACAGAGTGAAGAACAGGCTCCAAAGTCTGGGGATCTTCTATGTCAATTTGTGTTTGGAAATTGCTTGTTACTGGTAGCACAGACCCTAAGATTATACTCTGACAAGTGTTAACATAGACATAATTACCATATTGTCCAGTAGAGCCCACTCAAAGAGCAATGATAGAGTCAGCCATGAAGTCCACCTGCCCGATGATACATTTATTATCAGGAGGGTTTTTCATTTGAAGCGTTCCCTCCTGTCTGCTGCGAGTCTGAGGCTATTAGATTGTCGCTTAATTGAGAGCATTCCAAAAATATTCTTTTGCTCCTTAGACTACAGCTCCCCAAGCTAATAAGCTCAGTTTCAGGGAGAGGAGTGGCTTGTTTATATTGGGCCTCTCCGCAGGCAGCAGCTTATGTGTTCCGTCTTGAAATTCCTCCAGTGAAGCTGTTGCACAAACTTTATTAAACTAGCCTCAGTGTGTCTCCAGATTTCATGTATGACACTTTGCCTTTACCAGCTATTGATTCTGGCTTCAACATGCGTAATGTGGTATAATCCTGGGACATTTGCAGCCTTATATGGGTTTTAATATTACGGTAGGATTACCTGTAGCAGAAGAAAGAAAATGAGGCATTATTCGTTTAAATTTTCTAAGGGGAGCCATTTCTAGAAGAGGCAGAAATGCACCAAACTAGCAACAATGAAATTTCCAGTGCACCGGGGGATTTGGCAGAGATGTCCAAAAGGGGATTCCGCTAACTCTGGTTTTCTGGGGGCAAGGTATTTATGAACAGATATAGCAAATGCTAACACATAAGGCCAGAATTTTAAAGGCATTCAGGCTCCTAACTCCCATGGGAATTAAATACCTTTAAAAAGCTGTCCCTTAGTGCTCTTTGTAGGTGTCTTATAAAGGTATGTTGTAACAGCGGTGTCTCTATCAGGAGGCCGGTATGGCCAATGTACAGTGCATGAAGATCTGCATCTGCTGTCTTCCCTAACATGTTGTTGTTTCATTTAGACAGGGGACCTCCTTGCCATAAGAGGTCATTGAGGTGAAGATCCAAGGATCCAAGATTTGCTTGGACACGGAGACCATCCAGAATTATGATAATAGGGGTTTAAAATATGATGTTTGGGAGGGATCTTGGCTGGGCTTTGCAATCCAGCCTAAAGAGTTAGGCACCCAATTCCCATTGATTTGACCTCTATTAGACCCCTTTCAAAATTCAACCACAAACTCCCGTGTTTTAGGGCCTAAGACAACCTGTACTACTGAGGGTTTGGAAGAAGCTTCTTCGGTAGGCAGATTAACCCATCACTGGCTTCAGCAGGATTTCTCACACCTTCCTATGAAGCATCTGGTGTTGCCACTGTTAGATAGAGCATATTGGACTAGGTGGACTAGGTTTGATCCTGTCTGGCAGTGCCCATGTTCCTAGTGTCAAATGCATGCTAAGAGTGGCACAGTATGTAGGTCATGGCACATGGTCCTTTGTGTCCAATGATGGAGTCACTGAATGAGGTCGTGTGTGTGTGTGTTCTGGTGACTTGGAGTTAAGTGGATGCGTTATCAAGGCCATGCGTTTTCCTTCATGAGATAATGTGGATTGAAGGTGCTGGGGATGGAACTGGAAGAACGTGTCTGGGGCAGAGGTGCTGGGAATCAGCAACTGACCCAGCCCTCTGGCCACTGTTTAACCAGGTAGGCCCCTGAGGAAGGCCTGAATAAGGAGAGGAGTTCCTGTCACCGGATCAGGTTGGGGTAAATGAGTAGCTAATGAGCTAGTTAGCTCATTAACAAGGGGACTGGATAAAAGAGCACAGGAAGGAGGGGTAAGGGAGGAAGCAGGAGAGAGAGAGAGAGGGTAGGTGGGCCTGATAAAGGAAGCTCTCTGTGTAGAGAAACTTTCCCCACCCACACCCCTTGGGAGAAGGGGTAGTTAAGCTGAATGACTGTGTGAATGGTACGACACACTGGTACCTTCAAAGGGAAGGTCACTGAGCAGTCTGTGTGAGAGCGAAAACAATGGGAGCAGAGAGCGCCACGACACAACATCTATTCACTTTCTCTCTCTCTCTCGCTCTCTCTCAAGTACCTACCCAGAGCTCCAGGCGCAGAGTTCATTTTAAAAGATGCATGCACAACTATATAGTGGAATAACATCCCTAGAACTCCCCGGCCCAGCCGCCATATACTTCTCCTCCTTCAGCTCCCACTAACATCCCCCTGAAGTTACACACACACACCACAGACAAGATGGTAGGGATAGGTGTGAGAATGTATCAGCAGGGAACTGGGAGACCCAAGCCACTGAATCCTAGAGTTGAGGCAGCTCTGCCTACTCAGGCCAAACCCCAGCTCACACTGCGAATCTGCAGCTAGCAGCAGAAAGGCCTGTAAAAGGAACTGCCAGAAGCGTATGTCGTTTGGGCCTTGGGATGATCATGAACCTGTGCCAAATTCTCTGCTGGAGTCACTTCCTCCTAACACAGGCACGGCGAGGCAATGGCATTGTGCACTGTCACCTGCTGCCCAATCAGGTGCTGGGCTGGTGCCACATTCACTTCATCTTACAAAGGATGCTTTTGCTTGCTTGACTATTTCACAGTGCCCGGCAGCATGCTAGGCGCATCGCCGTACAAAGATACAGCTCAGCGTGTATGCCCCAAAGATTTTCTAATCTAAATGACACCAGACACAGCAGAGGAGTGGGGGAAACAGGAATGTCTGATTTGCCTTCTCAAGACCATTTGTTATTTTTTATAACTCCTTGTAACAGGCTCACAGCGTTTGCCTGAAACACCCGCCCTCCCCCTCCCCACATCCTGCCGATCTTACTGGGAATGGGTTACGTGGATTGTACGGTTGCAGGTTGCTCATTGATCCTCCTGGATATAAGGGAGGTGGGAGTGGCTCTGTGGGGACAGAGGATCTAGGGTGTGGGCTGACAAGTCCTCTGGTAGGAGCCCTCGGAGCAGTCAAGTCAGAGGAGAAAGTTTGAGCCGATCTTTATATCTTCTTGGTGTTTTCCTTGTTGATAAAGCCAGCGCCCTGGAAGTGAATGACCTTGTAGCCTACACAACTGGGCTGTGTTTGTAGAGCCTGCTGGTAGATGCTCCTGC
Source organism: Platysternon megacephalum (assembly GCA_003942145.1). Taxonomy (NCBI): domain Eukaryota; kingdom Metazoa; phylum Chordata; order Testudines; family Platysternidae; genus Platysternon; species Platysternon megacephalum. The sequence continues at coordinate 3,870,714 of QXTE01000072.1, forward strand.
TCACACGTGGTTTTAGGGGTGCATGTTTTTTACTGTTTGAAGACCTGTTCCAGTTTCAGCTATCACCGTCTGGCCTGTCGTGTGTCTTTTGTAAATGAACCCCACAGTGTCATATGTCTTTTTGCCTCAACACACCTATGTCTTTCTCAGCATTAATGGTTTCCAAGCGGATGGCATTCACAATCAATATTTGTGTTTCAGATTTATTCTTCCCCTCCTGGTATAAATAATTTCCTCTCTGTAATGTCTGACCTATCTTTTCTCTGTCCTTTTTAGAATGTAAGCTCCTTGTGGAAGGGCTTGTCTCTTATGATGTGTTTATACAGTGCCTAGGACAATGGGTCTTGATTGGGAGTCTGCATCACCATATTACTACTACTACTATTGCCTATCTACAAGGGGATGGAAGTAGATTACATGCAGAATAATTACAACAGCAACATTGACACTGAGTCTGCCTTCATTAATATTTAAGGATCAGATTATGCGAGCTTTACTCACACCGAGTAGCACCATGTGGAGTAAGATGCTACTCGACACAAGTAAAGGTGGCAGGATCTGGCTTCAATTCAACAAGCATTGCAGAAGAAGTAAATAAAAGCACAAAATATTTCATAGCTCACAAACTGCTATAAAAAGCATTCTACAGCAGTAGGGGCACCTCTCCCCATTAAATATTGATCACTGGACAAATTCCCTACTTGACATTCAAATGTGAAATCTTATATGCTAGAGGAATAATCAACTGGAAACATTTGTGACTACGCAGTGTCCTGGGAAGACCAAGGTGGACGAGAACAATTTGTATTTCCAAATTGCAAGCGTGCCCTGTAATTTTATAGATATGGAACTTGGAGTCTGATCTTGCCAGCCTTACTCTATGCAATGAGCAACCCATAGACAGAGTACTGAAGTCCACTGAGCACAGCGAAATGCAGGATCAGCGCCTTACCCTCTATCCATACAGAATATCTATCTATTCACCCCCGTCTACCTACATTATCTAATCTAAATTTATATCAGGCATTTGCTTCATTTATTTCTTCGTCTTGGTGCTTGTAATATGTAAGAAAAAAATCTTGTCTTTGCACTCTGTAAAATCCGGGGAGGTTTTATAAGCTTAAGAGAACTAAAGCCATCATCCTCTGGATTCTGTACTATGGCTGTCTTATCTAGAGGGTGGATCTCTATCCCTCTGGGTGAATGTGGACATCCAAAGGAAAGCCCACAGGGCTGGCCTCAGATCCATGGTTCAGAGGAGAACACGCCCTTTAGATCTGTGGAACAACAAAGAAATGTAATCTGACACCTAGCCACCAGCTCTAACCAGTGAGTAAGGGGGTGGAGCCCAGCCTCACCCACTACCTGTCCTCTCCCCGCCCACTTTCCTCACAGAGGGCAGGTTGTTCCGAAAGCCAGGTGTGTTCTACACCAATCTTGGAGCCAAAATCCAGATAGACCAAACAAACTAGGGGGTGCCTTTACTCAGTTGTAGAAGACCAGGGTACCGTCTACCCTTAATAATCAAATTCCCAGATACTTTATCTTGAGAAAGAGATTTAATTTTAGGATTAGTTCCTGATGGGCCCTTAGACTCTCCAACTGGATTTCATTTGATATTTATCCTTTTAAAAACACGTTTTTGAAGCTATATGGATAATGATCTTTGCTCAGTGCCATCACCCCTTTCATCATAATTATCTTTCACACTCAATTAACTCGGTTTGATATAGTATTAAATGTTCTCGCCTTGATGATTCCTCCACATAAGCTACATTAAATTCTATTGTTTGTTGATGTTTATCTGATTTCTCTATTTCCTCAGTGCCTTTTATGTACGCTATTGTTAATTAAGTCAGTTACAAATGATTGCAAAACAAAGCAAAGGCTGTACATTTAATACATATATGTATGAAGGAATTAGGCAGAGATGGTTTGGATAAAGTGAGAGCTAAATCCAGTCTTCATCCCTAAACCAACCTGAACCTGCCTCTGTTTCTAGTGGTGGTGGTGGTGGGGAAAGAGCTCAGCTTGCTATGGGTCAGAGTAATTTTATCTCTCTCGGTTGTGCTAGAGTCTGGGATTAGAAGCAGTTTTGCCTAGTGGAGAGAGCACTAAACTGGAAGCCAGAAGATGCTGGTTCTGTTCCCGGCTCTGCCACTGGGCTGCTGGGTGACCTTGGGCAAGTCACTTCCCCACCCCGTGCCTCAGTTTCCCCATCTATAAAATGGAGATAATGATACTGATCTTTGTAAAGCCTTTGCATTCTGCTGATGAAAAGGGCTATGTCAGACCAAGGCATTAGTGGTAACCAACACCCAGTTAAATTAACGGAAGAACCTTCGTTGACTACAATGGGCTCACGTTACAAGGCAACATATCAATGTAAGGGTGAAGGAGACACAGCTTGCCCTAAAAATAACCCCCTTCAGGATGGGATCTGGAGGGCTGGGATTTTGAAAGGTGCCCAAGGAAGGTAGGTACCAGGTCACACCGGGACATACAGCTTTTAGTATGACACTAAGCATTGATTGGGGGAAACCAGAACGACCCTAGAAAACCCTCAGAAATATCCCAGTCCTGTACACAGGACAAATGAGCCTATATTTGGAATATTGTGTATACATTCTGCTCACAAAAGAGAAAAACATTACCTAAAAAGTCAGGGAAGCTACAGCAAAGAGCCCTTGCCGTGTGTCAGGCAGTCAAGGATCTGAGCTATTTCTAAAGGTTACTGAAACCACGTCTGCATTCTTCACCAAGGGGGAGATTATTGAAATACGTAAGATCCTGAAAGGAAGAGAGAATGGGCTGTACATGCCACAAGCCTATTTAAGCTTCTGTCAGTTACAAGCACTTAAGTTATAGTATGTCAGGGTCAGTCTGCAGAGGAATTTAGGTGAAATTTCCTTAAGTGCAGAGTAGGTATTATATGGAATAAAAGGGCCAAGCCACCTAAGCAGATTTTAAGAAGACTTACACAGTAGCGGCGCCAGCTTTTTCGCCGCCCCCAAAATGCCGCCCCCNGCATTTTTGTTTCCGTGCAAAAAAAAGTCAAAATGGTTTGTTTTGATCACTTTGAAATAAAATGTTTGACTTTTCATTTTGAAACAATGTTTTGTTTAGAAATTCAGCAATATTTAATTAAAAGATTTATTTTGGGTCAACTGAAAAATGTAATTCAACCCCACATGATTTGGGGGGGGGGGTGTTCATTTCTGTGAGAAAATTTGAAAAAGTCCCATTTTTGTTTGAACTGAACTGAAATTTGTTTGTTTTGGTTTTTCAGTTCAGCTCCTGAATGGAAAAATCATTTATTTGCCCAGTTCTAATAAAAAGCCATCAGCTATCTGTGGTTATCAGCAGGTAAAATGCAGAGTTTCTATGAAAGGCTACATCTGTACTACGAACTAGGGGTGGGATTCCCCTGCTCATGTACTCATAACTCATGTTACCGATCAATGAGTATAGCTAGCATGAGTATAAGCTCTGGTCTACATGAGAGACAGGGCTGTATTTAGGGGCAGGCGACCCAGGTGACCGTCTAAGGTGCCAGGCTTGGGGGGCGCTGGGCTCAGGGTGCTGTAAGGTATCCAAAAATTTAACAAATGGAGGGGGGTGCGCTGAAGATGCTCTTTGCCTGGGGCACCATTTGGTCTAGGGCCGGCCCTGACTACAGAGTTAGATTAATGCAAGGCAGCTTACGACAACCTAACCACGTAAGCGTCTACACTAAAATGTCACTCTCGCCAATGTAACTCGCCTGTTACGCTGACTTCATAACTCCACCTCCATGATGTAGTTAGGTCAATGCAGTATCAGTGCAGACACCGCGTTGCTTACATTGACTATTGCTGGCTTTCAGAAGCCATCCCACAATGCCCCACAGTGACAGTGGAGGCGCGGCCTAGCCATGCTGAAAAACCCACCTGAAACTGATGGGTATGTACCCCGTCTAAGCCATGCCTCCGCTGCTGCTGCTGCCCCTGCTACTGTGACTACACGGCTATTTATACTCGCACTAGTTCGAGGGTAGCTACCAGGAGCATGTGTACGTGAGCCCGGGAATCACACCCTACGCTTGTAGCTGGAAAATAAACTTGGGTGATTTGAGGTATCGCTGCATGGTGACTGGTGAAAAATGTTGACTTCTTAATGATGAACTTTCCATTGCCCTCTATAGAATGGAAGGATCAAGTCAACTGAAATGTGGCCTGCAGTGGAATTTGGCAGCTGTTTAATTATGCACATCAGCCTAGCCAAACGACCTAGGGCAGGAAGTGCAGGGCTATCTCATCCCATCGACACTGTGCGGGGAATTCACACAGGCAGAATGTAATCCATTCCAACTGGAATTTGGTCCAAACATCAGGTTTCAAGCCCTTACTCTGGAGGAAATATTGCCAAGGAGTACTTAATAGACTATGTAAGAATTCTAACTCTGTTTGTTTCTCTCCTGAAGTAAATAACACAGGAGAAACAAGTAAATAATAGAATGTTGCGGTTTTTTTACAATATAAAATGACTGGTTTAGTCTGTTTTGACATGTTTCTGCAGGAAAGGTTCTCAGAAATCAGAGCTCTGCTCAGCAATCAGTTGTGTCATTTATAAAGACATCTTAGCTACAGCCAAAGCAATATAGTACAGTGTAGGCAGTAATCGACATTTGAAAACACACTAGGAAAATACATTAGAATTTAATATGTGCAAACAGAACTAATGTTGAGCTAAAGTAGTTGCAGATATCACTGATATTCAGGGACAGGGGCCAGCAAATTTTACACATATTAGAGCATAAACATGATTAAAACAAAGTGCAGCTGAGCGTAATAATAAGATCTTGCTAATTTGTTAGAGTCACTGGACTGGCCACAGTTCATCCAGCCGTGGAGATGATCTAAACACAATTTAACTTCAAATGTGACAGAAGGCTACTCAGAAACGAGCAAGATTTACAAGCATGTGCAAATAGAAAAGTCATCCATAGAAAATGAAAGGTGGACATTAAAAAGTGAAATCCAAGTAATGGGATTTGCTGAGTGAAGGCACTTACTCTCAGGATCATCAAACTTAGTATACAAGAAAATAAATCACATTGAAAAGAGATGGGCAGAAGATGAGGTCAAATTACATCAGGGATCAAGTGTGAGATTTAGCCTTCTGAATGGATCTCGGCATTTTCCATTAAAAACGAGGGGCCAGATTCGGATTCCCCCTACTCACACTGGATAATCCTATGACGCTGTATGGAATATGTGAGGCACTTCATGATATTGTTGATACCAATATTATAAAATTGCAATGAATCGTGCCAGATATGCCGTGTGAGGTATCTGCAAAAATGTTATGATTTGCCAAGTATGATGATCTTGTTAATATGTTTGTATCACCTTTGTATTGTGAGTTATAGTTATGTAGAGTATAGCTGTATTTCCAAACTTGTGCTGTTTCTGGGTGACACCCCCAGACAGACTGGCATCAGCACTGCCTAGCCTGTTCGATGGCCCATCAAGGGCCATCCGCTGTACGAAGAACCCATTGAAAGATGCCAGGGGCTACACCTTATGAGTCAGCAAGGCATGTGGGGGCATGTCTTGGCAGCGCTTTAACGTGTAGTTGTGGCACAACTACACCCCCCCCACGAGGGGAGCAGCTACCAGTGCTGGGAGCACGGCCACTTTACAGCACTGAAACTTGCAGCGCTCAGGGGGGTGTTTTTTCACCCTCCTGAGCAAGAAAGTTGCAGCACTGTAAAGTGGCAGTGCAGACAAGGCCTAAAGCTTTTCTGTGCCATGTGCTGTGAAGCTTGTGTTTGGGTCACAGGAAGTACAAGCCACATGGAAAAAGACTATAAAAGGCAGCTGCATCATCGCCATTTTGTCCTCAATCCTGCTTCTTACCTCCGGAATAACTTTTCTACAAACCGAAGCTCTGAACAAAGGACTGACTGACCCATCCAAGCTGTGGATGTGTTCCAGAGGGACTTTCAAGCCAGCAGACTCACTAATACTGCTAAGACCCTGATATATATGCACTTTGAAGTCTTTGTATGCATGTGACTGCTTTACCATTTAACAACTCTCTTCTTGTTCTTTCTTTTTTCTTTATAATAAACCTTTCGTTTTAGACACTAACGGACTGGCTGGCAGCGTGGTACTTTGGGTGGTATTTCCAATCTCATACTGACCTGGCAATGTGGCTGGCCCTTTGGAGTTAGAAGAACATTTTGTATAGCGAGCAGAATTTTAAAATAACTTCTCATTGGACTGGACCTTTGTGTTGACTGAGAACTGGAATGCAATGAAGGGGGCTGTGTGATTCCTTTATTTTTGCTTCTTGATAACCAGGGTGGGGATCAGAAGCACAGTTTGGGACTGGTTGGGGAGTTTAACTACAGTGTTACCCACCAGTCTTGGGAATATTTGCTCTCCCTTTTGCAGCCTGCCCTGACCTTGGCATTTCCAGTGAGGGCTGCCCCAGGCACACCAGGTCACAAGTCCCTCACTCTGGATCAGTCCCATTGACTTTGAGGAAGGTGCTATTCAAGATGAGTCAGAGGATCGGAACCTGACCTTATTATTCTAATTATTACTTATGTGACTGTAGGTGGGATTTTCAAAAGCTCCTATGTGATTTGGGAGCACAAGTCTCTGACTTTAGGTGGGAGCTGCGCTCCTAATCGCTTAGAGGCATTTGAAAATCCCAAGTGATGAGCCACCAACAGCATTGACCAGGTCTCCTTGTGAAACTTATCACCACACTTCTTCACCTTGTCATGTCAACCGGGGGCAGTGGCTCTTGTTCTTTGTCTCCAAGAGTTCTTGCCAAGTGTGTCTTCCAAGCTGACATTAGCCTTCTTCATGTCCTCCTTCAGTACCTCGAACCACCTTTTTCTAGGTCGCCCTTGTGGTCTTTATCCTGTGACTACTTGTTCTTGTACTCTCTGGCCAACATATCCCATATCTTGTCATCTCACATGACCCAGCCATCTTAGTCAAAACTAATCACCAATAACTAATCACCAATCACCAATAACTGGAAAATACCATTTAAGACTCTGATCCTGATGACAGCTGGTTTGGAATTTTTCAGCAAATCATTCTTTCATCTAAATGTGCTGATTCATTGAAACTAAAACTGTTTGCAAAACAGATTTGGTTTCAATGAATTTCCGAACTTGAAAAAACAGAAAAAAATTCAAAATTGCCAAAATATTTCTTTTGAAAATGTTTGACATTTTCAAAACTAAAATTCTGCTTTTCCTGTTCAAAATGACTTTGTTTCAAAATTTAAGCCAATTAGACTAAAATTAGATTAAAAAAGAAAAGAGGTCAAAATCAAAATGAATGTTTCAATTGACGTGAAACATACAGACAAATCTTTTTTTAGTTTGCAAAGTTTTCAAGATTTCAACCTTTCCCCCCAATTCGAGGTGGAAAAAGATGTCAAACTCTTGAAAACATTCAGGGGATGGGAAAACCATCTCCTGCCTAGTTCTGGTCCTGATGTGGGGTCACGTACATGGCATCCTCACCAGCCTGGACCCCCATTGAAGACGTGCAACTGCATGAGTCCGTCCTTGCAGATCCAACTGTGACGGAAAGAAGGCAAGGAAGAGGGGTAAGAAAACCAGTGCCTGTCTTGAACCTTAGTTTCATTTTTAAGGATTTAACTTGGGAGGCTCATAAGATTCCAATCTCAAAATTCTAATGAGGTTGGATTAATGATGTGTGACATTATCTTTTGCTGCTATAATTTCTGTCAGGTGTTTAGCTGTTACTGCCAGATCCTTTGCTCAGTGGCTTGCAACGCGTGGCCTCTATAATATTTATAGATATCCTGACAGCCAGTGTAACTTTGGCATCGCTGCTACAATTTGGTCAGTCCCTTAAGATGCACTTCCTGAAATCACTGCCCTTGGGAATCAGCAAGGCTGCAAGTGAAGGAAAAAACTCTGGACCGCCTTACATATTTTTCCAGCTCACTCAGCCAACAAGAGGGGAAAGGAGAATTCTGGATGCTTTGCTATTCCTCTAGTCCTAAACTGACAGGATAAGACCATAAGTAATACAAGAGGCAAAGAAAAGGGTATTTGTAATATAACTAATGAGCAAAGATACAATATTCTAAGACTGCAAGGCAACAGCGTAGGAAGGTTAAAGGGCCAAGGCTGGAGAAAGATAAAAGGAAGATCACAAAGGAAAACAAAGATCAGCTTTGGAAAAAGGAGGGTTGTGCCGAAATCACAAAATATGGAGCTAGCTTTCAAGCTTGTGCATGTTCAGATCAGGAGGTTTCTATAACAATAGGGGCCTGGTGCAAACTGGATCCAGATTTAAGTTTGGATTCTGGCTTGCCCAATCTTCCTCCAAATAGTTTGGAGGTTTTGGTTCAAGCCCAACTCTAGGGGAAATAAGCCAATTCCCCAGCGAGAGAATGGGAACAAGGGGAGCAGGGCTGGGGCAGGAGTGTGAGAAATGGATACAAGATGGTCCAGAGAGAAAATAAAAGGGGACCGAGTAAAAGGAGACCAAGACAGCCGAAGGTTGGAGAAGGTGGTTGGGGTTTGCTCTCCAGGAGCAGGGCTTGGGATGGGGTGGAGAGTTGCCAGTTCTCATGAGTCATATGATGTTGGGTGTTTTTCTGACAGCCCCAGTTCCTGGAGGCCTGTGCGTGAGAGTCCTGCTTGGAGAACACCACCAGTGCAGGGGACACCCCCACTGCAGCCCTCATGTCAGGGGAGTTCTGGGGTGGACGGGGGGAATGCTGGAGTAGGAAAAGGTATTCTCTGCTCTGGTATCGCCAAGCTGCTGCAAACCCCAGAAGGAGGGATGTTCTCAGGGCTATCCTAGCCTGTTCCAGGAGCCAATCCAGGCCCCAGCAGGTGCAAATCACCTCCCGTCAGTCCCCGAGTCAGCATGTGCTGTTATTCCTGGATAGAACGCTGTGCTATAAAATGACGTCAGACAGACCCTTCTCTTCTATCCAGACGTGTCCTTTTGGATCCAGTCCAGGCTGCCCTCTCGGATTACTCAGCAAATGCTCAGGCCGAGTGCCCAGCTCTCCTGCCCTCAACATGCCTCAAGGCTGAGGAATGTCTCTCTCATCAGCTCATGGGGTTGTGATACTTGGCACACAGGGGTCTGCGTATCAGTATGCTGCTTAAGAGCCATGTCTGGAGATTTCTCTTTGGTCCAACCTTCTGCGTGTCCCCCTTCTGCTAGGGAGACATCTCTGGTCAGGAGCAGGGTTCTATTACAATCTTTGGAGAAGAGGTAATTGCTTATCTGTAATTGTTGTTCTCCAAAGATACAAGTTGTCCAAGTATTACACCTTCCCTATAGATTTGGAGATGCGTGTTTACATTCATTAACACTCTCGCTAACGAACTGACAGCTAGGGACGCTAATGGCTGCTAGACTCCTGGGGAGGAGTGAAGCACATGCTGCTGTTGTGGACAGAAGGGACAGTCGTTGGCCTCCAAACTCTGATGTCATGGGAGTTCCTGCCAAGCAGGCACTGAGAGAACAGATTTATTACAACTTACCCCTTCAGAGAACACCCATTACAGGTAACAACACCTTCCTCCTCCTGAATTTGTGATCTCATGTTACTCCCTTAGACTTTGTAGCTAATCGATACTCTTATATTAGTAGTATGCAATAAGCTACCTTCCTAAACGGTGAGCACCTCAGCGGCGCCTCTTCAGGTATCTGCATCTAAATGGGTCTCCGGTGGGTACTGGTGCTATGGTAATATAAATATTAAGGGTCACGTCCTCAGGTAGAGCAGCAGCGCAGCTCTATGGACGTCAATGGAGCTCTGCCGATTTACACAAGCAGGGGATCCGGCCCTAAAGTTTTAAGAAGTGGATGTGAAACTAAAAATATCATTTAGTACTTTGTATATTTATTTATTTTGCATAGATCTTTACTAACCAATGGGATTGCACTCTGAGCTCAGGAAGCAATGAAACACCCAAAATCTGAATATACACCCTATGAGACACTCTGGTGTGAAACCAGGCAATTCAAACATCAACCCTGTCACTTGACATCCCTTCTTTTATCTTCTATTGTAGTTCTGGGGCAGATTATTATATTCAGTAATATGGATCTGGGCTAAAAAAGCCATTCCAGTGGCAAACGCCAACTGTGGCTACTCTCTTCTCTCTCATGCCTCTCTATTCCATGTGGAGGATAAGGCCTTCGTCACTGCTTTCCATCTTTGCCAGTCTCCTGCTGCCGTTTTAGCTTCTTCCCATGTCGTTTTGGTAGCTTTCAGTTCTGCTTCTGTTGTGTGTTTCCATGATATTCTTGGCTGACCTTGTCGCTGGTTGCCCTGGGGGTTCCAGTCTAATATCTGTCTTATTACGTTGTGCAGATATTTCTTCCATGTATGCCTTAGCCATCACTGTTTTCATTCTGTAATTTCCTGTCCTACTGGTTTGTTTCATCTTCCTCCGGTGTTTTTCATTTGTGATTTTTTTCTGGCCATCTGATATTGAGGATTTGTCTAAGGCAGCTGTTGATGAAACCCTGGGGGTTAGATAGTAAGGCCTTAATAAGTCTCCAAGTTTCAGCGCTATTTAGTAAGACCGACTTTACAAGGATGTTACAATTGCGTTGCTACGCTTTTCGTATATTGTTTTTGCATGGAGGTTTTTCATCCAGTTAGAAATTCTACGGTAGAAAGGAAAATAACGCTAAAAAAAGATACAAGAAGGTCTGGCAAAAATATATGCGCATAGTTATTTCCTCCTCCCAGGCAAGTTATTGTTGAAACCGAAGTACCACCCTGAACATTGAGGAAATTCACTAGCTGGTAGCACCCTATTCCTGGCTTGTCTCTAGTCTTACACACAGAACTATTTCAGAGGCTTAAAGCAGCATGGTGGAGATTTTTAAAATGGCAAATCCATCATACGTCCTAAGTCATGGATGGTAATGCAGGCAATTGGATGAAACTCAAGTATTTTCCTGCTGTGATGGCTGGGTGCCGTTTCTCTCATCATACAACCAGTAAGCATACTGTTGGGATTCATCTAGGGGTACGTCTACACTACCCGCCGAAATCGGCGGGTAGCCATCGAACTATCGGGGATCGAATTATCGCGTCTTGGCTGGACGCGATAAATCGATCCCCGAACGCGCTACTTCGAACTCCGGTACTCCTGCAGGACGAGCGGAGTTACCGGAGTCGACGTGGGAGCCGCGAACGTCGATCCCGCGCCGCGCGGACGCGAGGTAAGTCGCGTTAGTTCGAAGTAAGATACTTCGACTTCAGCTACGCTATTCGCGTAGCTGAAGTCGCGTATCTTACTTCGAACCCTGCCCCTAGTGTGGACCAGCCCTAGGGCTTGAGCCAAAGCCAAATGAACTCAGTGGAACATTTCCCATTGAGTTTGACGGGCTTTGTACCAAACCCTTAGTGGCCATGGAGGAAATTCAATGTGGTCCAATATATCAGGCACCTTATTCCAAGCTCTGTTGCTGGATAAGTCACTTCCCTGCTCTGTTTCTGTCTTGTCTATTTTGATCTCAAAGTCTTTGGGGGCAGGGACTAGCTCGGATCATGTGTGTGTACAACACGTGGCGCAATCTCGTTTGGGGTCTCGAGCTTTGTAACTGGTGAGGTTTTCTAACTGGAGGTGGGGGGCAGGTAGAGTGAAGATGAGACCTTCAACGTTAACTGTGAATGTCCTTCATTTCTATTCTTTATATTTACTATAAAAACTTTCGATATTCTCTATCTTAAATAGAGGGGGGAGGGATAGCTCAGTGGTTTGAGCACTGGCCTGCTAAACCCAGGGTTGTGAGTTCAATCCTTGAGGGGGCCACTTAGGGATCTGGGGCAAAATTGGTCCTGCTAGTGAAGGCAGGGGGCTGGACTCGATGACCCTTCAGGGTCCCTTCCAGTTCTAGGAGATAAGTATATCTCCATATATTATATTATTAAATCCATCTCAAAGATTTTTACCTGGGAATTTACAATTTTGAAAGGGACAGCACAAATATCCTGAGGTTCCCCCCACCCCCCTCAAACTATAATAGTCTGTTAACATTGTTTTAAAAGCAACATGTTATCTTAATTACCTGTATCTTTAAAAGATTGTTGTGTGGGAGTATAAGCTTATGACGGGGACAGTAAAAACGAATCAGCCCCTCTTTTTCACACTGGCCCATATTACGAGAACATTGGTTCATTCAATGAAGTTAATGGTATGTAAATTTCAATTAAATAACAGAAAATACTCCTTTGCACTGTGAGTAGTCAGCTTGTGGTCGTAGAGTTAAATACTGTAGATGGATAATGAGTGGATAATTTTAAGATTCCTATTAACTAAAGATGGGATTGACCCAAAACTCATCTCCAGACACTGGAAGGTGTTGGAATCTGAACCTGGGTCTGGATCCCAGTTTTACAGCTGATCCTTAGCTCTCTAATGGGATGAACCAAACTTCCAGGTCTGAACGTTCCCGCACTCGGAGATTTGAAATCTAAGAGTCCAAGTGCTAGGCCCAGCTCCTCAAAGGTCCTCACTGAATCCAATGGGCGCTAGGTGCCTAAATCTCCTTGAGAATCTGGGCCCAAGTCATTTTTGAAAATGGGACTAAGGTGCTTTTGGAAATTTTACCCCGGGCCCTTTCAGTTGAATGTTAATAGCAGGGATCTTACTCTTGTACCCCTCACAGAGAAAAACAAGGTGGCTTCCCACTCCTGGAATTCCCAGGCAACAGGCAGGTACAACTGAGTCCTCTCTCCATTTGCTTCTCACGTATGGTTTTGGTGACAGAGGTGATCAGGAGATCACCGCTGGACTCTGACCTCACAAGCATGGATTAGATTGTAGCTCTGGGCCCCGGAGCCACATTAGACAATAGCAGCCTGCACTCCCATCCTTCCCTCAGCCATGGGGTCTTTAGATACAAAGGTATGTAGGACCGATTAGGCACCAAGCCTGTATTCCCCTCTCTCAGGCCACTCTGAGCTCAGAGCTACTTAACTTTTAATTGGGGCCAGAGTATGCATAAAACAGTGGCTTTCGCTCTTCCATGTTTTTAGGGTCCATCCTGACACAACAGCATATGGCTGCACCATATTCTAAAGGATGCTAGCTACATGGTTGGAGTGTTACTGAGATGACATACGACAGATAAAATGAACAAACGTAGACCCACAAAGACACTGTTTTAAGTAAAGCTGGCATGGTAACGAATGGAATCTGTAACGAAGCAGCAGGAAGGCTTTTCAATGCTTCACATCGTCATCAGTTGTTTGTATTACAGTAGCAGGAAGAGACCCCAACCAAGATGGGCCCCTCTTGTGCTAGAGGTGGGATATAGAAGCAGTCAAAGAGAGCTCATAAATAGTCAAGCAGTGGAGGGGAACAGAGGTAGGAAGTGCCTACCTCGGTCATACAGCAGATTGATACCAAAGCTGGGAATAGACCCCAGGTCTCTACTCCCACTCCAATGCTCTACCCACTAGACCACACAACCATCATTCATAAGCCATACTCAGTGTTCTGGGTTTCACATGCTGTGATACAGAGACCCAATGGTGCCAACTGGCAAAGCGTTCACTGTTCATTACAAGCAATTCCTATACACCCAGTACACTGCTTTCACGGTGTTTATCCACAAAGGACAGCGTGTGAGGTCTCTGCTGAAAGCTTGTAACTCAACAATACTTATAATCATGGTGACATGGGTACACGGGTAATACTGAAGGAATAATATAGCTATATTGAAAATGATGCCCGTATGGTTTGGGAGTGAAAGTGAGTCACCAGAGAATCAGGGGCTGGGAACCACTGGGGAACACTTGGAAGGGACTTGGGGGTCGAGGTGAATTTATTCTTAACCTGCAGGGCAAAGGCCAGGCTGATACAGACCAGAGGAGGTTGCTTGAGCACCTTGCAGGCTGGTTGTGTTAAGAGCGAACACCGACAAGACGCCCTCACTCTAGAGGCAGGTGGCAACAAGGTGACTCACAGCCCTGGCTGTCCCAAGAAGCGCCAGACGTGCTCTGCTCTACTGCTGGAAGATTTCTTACTCCCTCCCCCTCCTCTAGAGAGCCTTGGCCAAATTACAGACTTTGAAGATTGTAAAGGAAGCGATTACTGGAAGGGTTTTGTTTTTGTTTGAACTATTTATGAGTTTTAAATATTTTTCTTCTCTCTCTGTGGGCCAATCTAGTGCAACATGAATATAGTTAAATGCTTACATGCCCTATAAACTATGCTTTAACTAGCTCAAACACAAGACATTAATAACATTAATTAACATGGTTAATGTTTGTAAGCTGCTGTGGAAAATGTAAAGCACTATATATATGTACAATCACGCACACACAAACTGCATTAAAAACATTATTAACGATGCAAAGTCAAACACTCAAAAGTTAGGAAAAGCCAGAATTAAGGTTGCTTGTGTGACCTTAAGTTGCCCCCCCCGTGCGTATGCACTATGATGCAGTCTTTAATTACATGATCAAATGCTCTGTTCTCTACAGGACCTTGTCCATTCAGTACATAAATGGACCTGGTTTGGGGGTAAACCAGGGTTTTCTCTTTCTCTACAATAATCTGAATGATAAATATGAAGGCGTGTATAACATTTTATGTGGGCCTTTATAAAATCATCTTTCTCTGGTTAAAAAAATCTTGTGATATCCTGTAAATATTTGGGGTGAAATCTTGGCTCTATTGAAATCAATAGAAGTTTTGCTATTTATGTCAACGAAGCCAGGTTGTTGCTGTTGGAGCATAGCACAGGACAGCTCCAGTGTGGTCATCACACGGATTAGTGTGCGAAGCATTCGCCATTTGCTCACAATTACTAGTGCGCAGATCTTTTGCTATGGGCCTAACTCTAAGGAAGCCAATGGAGCAATGCCAGCAGTGAGTTTGTCCTTTTCTGTATTTATTTCTATTCATGGCTTGCCACATGTTATAACTACTCAGTGTCAATTTCATAAGGAAATTGCAGGGGCTCCACTCTTCCACTGCAGGATACTAATAACTACTGTATACGGGGCTTCAGTGGCCCATTGACTTAGTGGGAGCTGCTCATATGGGAGCACAGGGCCCTTGGTAATTAAATGTTATTGTATGAGACACTGAAGCAAAAGTACTATTCATCCAGAGGAACCAGATTAGCTACTGTCATAGGTTTCACCCCCACTCTGAACTTTAGGGTACAAATGTGGGGACCTGCATGGGAACTCATACGCTTAATTACCAGCTTAGATCAGTATGCTGCCACCACCCAAATATTGGAGTCATTTGGGAAACTCTGTCTTCTCCCCCAAAAGCCTTTCCCTCCCAAGTACTATAACCCTTCCCTGGGTAGTTTTGAGAGACTCCTCCACCAATTCCCTGGTGAACACCGATCCAAAAATCCTTGGATCTTAAAACAAGGAGAAATTAACCATCCCCCCTCCTTTTCCCCACCAATTCCTGGTGAGCCCAGATCCAACTCCCTTGGATCTTAAAACAAGGAAAAATCAATCAGGTCTCTAAAAAGAAGGCTTTTAATTAAAGAAAAGAAAGGTAAAAGAAAAACCTCTGGGAGATAGCATACAAGCTGATCTCACAGACAACAGATTTAAAACACAAAGGATGTTCCCCTGGGCAAACCCCTTAGTACATCAAAAAATAGCCAATTTGATTATACCTATAATGCCCAAGACAAGTCACAAAAAGAAAAGAAACATAAGCTAATTCCTTCACTAAATACTCACTACCCTGTTTGATTCCTGATTCCTTTTCCTCTCCGGCCAGAACTGAAACTGACCCAAGACAAAGGGAACTTCCCTCCTTCCTTTTGAAATATCTTGTCCCCCCATTGGTTCCTTTGGTCAGGTGTCAGCTAGGCTAGGTGAACTTCTTAACCCTTTACAGGTAAAAGAGGCATTAACCCTTAACTATCTGTTTATGACAGCTACACAAACAAAATGGAATTTGGGAGACCCAGTTTCTATTTTTCACTTTCTTGTGGACTTGCTGTCAGGGGCTGTGCAAGTCCTTGGTAGAGCTGCTTAGGGGCTAGGACACTGGAGTGAATTCTGAAGTGCTGGGTTCTAGTCCCAGCTTAGCCAGTAGTCACATAGCAAATCAAGTCGCCTCAGTTTCCCCATCAGTAAAAACTGGGTAATGCTATTGATTGCTTTTGTAATTCACTTTGAGATCTGCTGAAGCAAAGTGCTCTATAAGAGCTGGGTATATTAGTAACCTCTTGCTGGCACAATTCCTTCAGCTGTAAAATGGGGATAATCATGCTCACAGTTTCTACCTCATATGAGTGTTATGAAGCTTAGTTGATTAATGTCTGTATGTGACCGCTGCAAAATTCAAGGCTCACAACTGCTTGTGGTTTATGGTAAATATATCTTATCAGCAAAGACAAAACTGGGATAAACCACAGGCTTATGTGTACAGTATTCTCCGTAAGCTGAAGATTTGCCTCAAGCCACAGATCGTTGTGGTTTACCATTGGTATAGAGCAGCTTTCCTCTTAGGGTTATGTGGCCAAAAATGATCTGTGTAATGGACCGGTAGGTAAATGCAGTGCCACAGAACACAGCACAATGAACTAGGAGTGATGGAAAGGGAGATCGTGGTCAGGAAGGGGTTTGCTTTGAACCTACTTTTATAGGATACATAATATGCTGCTTAGGTCCAATTATACATGAGTAATTCCATTTACAGCACATGCTAAACACTTGGCATATTATGGGCCTGATTTTTAAACAATCAGTGAGCCTAGGTAGGCAGATCAGGCATTTCTCCAGTACATGCAAATGGCTAACTATGATAATTCGCAGACAATTTCCCAGTCTGCTTGCTCAACCATAATAATTGCACACTCAAATGTGCCCCGCTTGTTTAAAACTCAGGGCCAATAGGTACTGGCCTGGTTCCTCCCGGGAATCTGGAATCAAAATGAAAATAAAATTGGAGTTTGAAAAATTCTAATGATTTGTATTAGCGTACCAGTAATGTATTAGTGCACTATTATCACCATTTTGTTACGTGCCAGCAGCGTACACATTGCTCTGCAATACAGAGATGACCCAGGGCCAGATTTGTAAAAGGCAGTTATTAGTGGGAATTAGGCACCTAAATGCCTTTAAAAATCTGCTCCCAGTGCCTGCCCAGAGGATCTTACAGTCACAGCCTAGACTGACTTTGCAGATCCAGATCAGCCATTATCGTTCCTAGTAACTTGCAGGTTAGAGCGTTCCTGGCTGACGGCCCAGGATAGGAATCTTTAACCAATGTTAACCCTACGCCTGGCTTCCTGCTCCCCTACACAATTTCCCCTAAATCTGCTTTGACACAAATCAGATCACATTAAAGCCCATTACTCCCTTTC
Organism: Platysternon megacephalum; assembly: GCA_003942145.1. Classification (NCBI taxonomy): domain Eukaryota; kingdom Metazoa; phylum Chordata; order Testudines; family Platysternidae; genus Platysternon; species Platysternon megacephalum. The sequence goes on from QXTE01000072.1 coordinate 3,888,095, forward strand.
CTTGTACAATAAAACCTGTCATAGCCCCACGGGTTGAAGGAGGCTGTGACTATGTCACTCCTTTGCTTTGCTTGATGAAAGCAGCACTAGAAGCTGATATCTGGCTTATACACAAGCCGGGGAGGATGGTGGGAGCTGTTCTTTGAGCTTCTGCATCACTGACCTCTACCCTGACCCAGAAAATACCCCTTTTAGCAATGACACATGATTCAGTTTCCAGGCTCGGTCAGTCCTGAGGCAAAGCACTCAATAGAGTTATTATGTAGACGGATTCCCATTTATTTGCTATGAACTACAGTCCACTGGGAGTGAGCTGTCTCGAGGCCTAGAGTTGTCCTTAAAATAAGCTCTAGTGGATTTTATTCAGTGCCTATAGGACCATTTAAAGTTCATGCTGGCTTTTGTTGCAAGGGTGAACCTGACATGAGTAATCACAGACCAGCCTTTTATGCACCAGCAGAGCTGTACAAATGACTGACTTTTTGGTTTGTTAGCCACATGGAATTTAAAAAAACAAAAATTGTTTTGGGTCAGACAAAAATGTTTTATTCAACCCTAAGTGATTTTAAAGGTGTTTATTTTTTAAATGAAATTGTTTCATTTTAAAATATATTGAAGTCAAAATGTTTCATTTAGAAAATGTCAAAATGACAGATTTCAATATTTTTTAGGGTTTTTTTTGTTTTTTTTTTGGACCAAGACAATTTGGCAAATTGGCATGAATTTGTGAAATGTTTCAGTCAATCCAAATCTGCATTTTTCAGTCACAAAAAAGTTTTGGCCCCAAAATTTCACCCACCTCCATTCACCACTCTCCTTTTCAGACTCCCATTGGACTTTCCACATTAGTATAACTAGCTATCTTTTTAGAAAGGCCTTAATTAAAATGTTGCAGAAGCAAAGGCAGGGTGGGAAAATGCGATCAAAACCAAGGCCTATGGTGTGTTACTGATTTCAAATCGAAAGAATCAGCCCTGGTCTACCAGTAATATTGGTACAGTGAAACTGATACAGTTATGCTGGTTATAACTCCCAATGTAAACACTCTTATTCTGGAATAAAAGTGGCTAATTTTGGTTTAGTTTAAACCCCCTTCAAAGGGATATAAGCAAAACCAAAAAAAGTCACTCTTACACCAAAAGAAGAGTGTCCACCCAGTGAGTTATACCAGTAGAATTATAGCCATTTAAATTCACACCTTACCTTAGACTGGTATAACTTCTCCATGTAGACAAGACCTCAGACATTGCAGAGGAATTTGGTTGATTTTGCAAAAAAAACCCCGATACTCATTATAGAAAGGTGCTGATGAAAATGCACATCTTCTTCCTCTGACCCCGCCCCCATCCTCTGGCAAAGGAGGAATGGAGGATCTCACCCAAAAGTATCTTGAGAGGGACCTCTTCTTTGATCAAAAACTGTGCACATCGGTCAGACTGAGGGGAAAAAGAAAGTGTATCAGTTTATTCAAGCTCTTCCCATGACTCCAGAATAACTGGATGGTTCTGCTGAAATGATCAGCACAGCAATAGCTAACAGTGTTCGTTTTTCGGTGTTGCCAACTCTCACTATTTTATTTTGAGCTTTGCGATATTTGTTGTTTTTTCCCTCAAAGCACCAGCTCCTGGAGTCTTGTGATTGCATGAGAATCTCAGCTTTCTTTGGGTGGGAAAAAAGTAAGTTTCTCACCCTCATGGTTACAGAGAAAAGCTTGAAATGTAACAGCCTCCCTGAAGGCTCAAAACCCATAAAAAGAACCCAACATTTGTTATTTTTTAAAGTTGCATGATTCTTAAGCAAATCAAATTATTTTGGGTGGCCTTACTTATGATTTTTAAATGTTAGGGGTTGGTGATAATGATGTTTAAATCATCATTATGTTTCAGAGTAAACACCCCTCAGACCTATTTTTTCTATTAATTTATGCAGAGGGTTCAGTAAGGCAACACTTCTTTATTTCACACTTGGAAGGCTAGAAACTTCATTAAAAAACCTGAATCTCTACATCTACAAAAACAGAAGGCTCGTACTCTCTGGGTTAATGTTGGGGTAGTGTCCTGGCAGACACTGCCTCAGTCTAACCTGCACCTGGAAAGCTGTTGCAGAATATGAAAGTCATTGAATTGTGGGACTGAGGAAGAGACATGCTTGTATGTTCATTTCCCCCTCTCTCCCATTTGAAATGCTGATGTGTCTGTGTTTTGGGAATACTGTGACTAAACCAGCTCTCAATTCCTAATACCCTTGCTACTGACCAGGGTTTGAATAAATCTTTAACCCCGAGTATTTATATTTAAAATGCAATTTCCTCGTCAGCCTCTTAGTTTTATTTTTAAGAAAATTCTGTTAAAGCACCACTGTTTTTCATCATAAGGCCCATCTAAGTCTCATCGCAAAAACCCTCCAGACAAAGATATCTTTGTTTTCTGTGAAGAAAACATGGAGAATTCAATTATATAGTAAGTATGCAAAATAAATCAAGATCCTAAGGAGGTAATTTTGGGGTCGTTTGAACTAAACCTCATGGAAATATGTCATTTGAGCCTAAGGAAAAAAGCATAGCTTGGGCTGCGTATTGGTATTATGTCATAGTAATTTTCCCTCATTTAAAATGGAAATTTCAGGCTGGCTTGTGTTCATGGGTTCAGGTTTTATATGTGCCTCTGAAATCATGTTGTCAGCTATTAAAATATATTTTTAGAGATGAAAAACCATCCATTTTGTTGGTGTTTTTAATTACCCCATCCCGTGGTGTGGACTTTGCCATTTCTGGCCATGATCAACGTAACAACTGTGCCTCCTAGCTTCTCTGTGATTTCCAGAGCCCTTAATTATGAGTGATCTGCTTCCTTTCCATGTCCAGAGACAGACCTCCCATTGTTTCCCCTTTCGTGCCCTGTAAATCATTGACACGGGAAATGTTTGAGTATTAAACAAAGGAACAAAACTTATTTTCAGAAAAGACATTTTCCCACACTTTCTTAGGTCACATTGTGCCCCACCTTGGGATTGTCACTTAGCTAATTTTCATTCGGTTGCTCAGTGAGGGGATGGGAGAGCCAGTGTTAAGAAAATCAGCTCTTTTGCCAATAGTTCAAGGAAGCCAGCCATCAGCCACAGCCTTTTCTGCCACATCTCACCTTCTATTTGCTGCAGAACCCTGCCGCACAGGAATAAAACAGGTACAATCCTTCTACAGCCGTCAACATTTAATGAGCAGGGGATGGGTGATCTCACTTAAAGGGGATTGCTCCTAATAGTGACTCAAAGGGTTTGCTTTGTGTTGAGTATACCAGGAGCCAACTGCTAATCTCAGTTGCACCGGTATAAATCTGGAGTAAGTCTGTAAAGTACAATGGAGTTACACAGGTTTACACTCATGCAACTGCAATAAGAACCCAGCTCCAATAGTATAATGATGCAGTGGATGAGACAGTCAGCAGCATGGTGTCTCTGTTTATAAGGATGTTTGTCCAGACAGGACGGGTCAACACATAATGTTTGATATACCTTGGTCTGGCAACACTCTTTACCTGATTCCTTCCCCCGTGCAAATTCACAGACTAAGGTTTTCAGAACTGGACAGCAAAATTTCACCCACCAAACACCCATTTGTACATGCAAACAGGCACTTGTGTATAGAAATGGGCAGTTAGATGCTCAATTACCCATTTTGCACATGCAAATACCTGTTTGCACACACAGAGATACAGTTTACAACTGCAGTTTAGGTGTCCAGTTTTGCAAATCTGCACAATATTATGAAGAGTCTGAAATATCCTTGTTTTACAGCTCTTCCCAGCCAAATGCAAAGGGATGCAGCTAAAGAAAGTTAACGCGTAGACGTTCAATAAAATTCCCGTGATAGTTTTCAGAGCCGCAAGTCTGGTGTTTGAATTGAACAAGAGCTTTGTCTGAAATTTGAGTTTTGTTTATTGTTCACTTTGAAACAAAGACATAAACATTGTTCAATAAACGCCCTATTGCATGGGACTTACAGTAACTTACTTTACCCATGACTCACTTAGCTCCAACAAACTTGGTGCAGCATATAAAAACAAATTTTTATATACACCCTGCAGGGGGAACACCCACAAAAGGACTGTGAAAGACAGTAAATAAATAAAGACAAATGGAAGGCTGTAAGGTGGGATTTAAAGAGAGGAAATGACTTAAGCCTGGTCTACACTGTGTGTGTGTGTAGGTTTGACCTAAGATACGCAACTTCAGCTACGAGAATAGCGTAGCTGAAGTCGACGTATCTTAGGTCGACTTACCTTGCGTCCTCACGGCGTGGGGTCGACTGCCGCCGCTCCCCCGTCGACTCCGCTTCCGCCTCTCGCCACGGTGGAGTACAGGAGTCGACGGCAGAGCGATCGGGGATCGATTTATCGCATCTACACTAGATGCGATAAATCGATCCCCGATGGATCGATCACTACCCGCTGATCCGGCGAGTAGTGTAGACGTACCCTCTAACGGATAGGGAAAGGAATCTGCAAGATGAGCCTGCACATGTGAAGAAATGACCCTCAACAGTATTGAGCGAACGATGGGTGGGTTCAAGGCCAGTGCTTCAGTTGCAAGACAACATCTTTTCTCTTCTTGACACCAGCTGCCTCATTCACTGTCCATCCTAGGCACTGAATGAGGCAGAGGGTCCTGTTGAATAAACAGTATGTGATCATATAATTAAAGACTGTAGCATAGTGCAAGTGCACAAATGGGCCACGTTCAGGGCGCACGGGCAACTTTGGAGTGCTTCACTTTGCAGCCTTAATGTACTTTTAATACTTTTTTTTTTTAAAAAGCAGCAAACTAGAAAAACAGAAATTGCATCATATAGAACCAAAGTGACCCCCTATATAGGGCATCAACAGGGTTGGGACCAAGGACCTTTTGATTCACAGCACAGACCTATCATTTGAGCTAAGAGTAAATGGTAGTAGTAGAAGGTTATTATCCTCTTTGTGGACCAGCCACTAGAGGGCAATGTAAATTACTTTGACAGCAGAAGATGGCTGGGAAATCCGTAATCCTGGGTTCTACTATTGGCTGCGAAGGGGAGTGGGTTATAGAATCTAGTGGCACAGCTAAGCACATACATTTGCCACATTCATGCTGAAAGGGAGCGTGGCTGAGTGAATGAGACTCTCCATTACCTTATTTGTAAAATGAGTCAATGATAGTCGCCTGTCTCCTAAAGAACAGGTGTGGGGCCTTGCTCAGTAATAAGAGCTGTGAAGTGTATAGAATTAACATCAGCCATTGGAGGACCTGAGACGAGAATGCATGGTCTCCTCCTGGCTCGGAACCCTGAGCACGTTCCCCAGGCCAAAGGTGTGATTGTGCCCCCACATCTGGAGTTCTGCTCCTGTGCCTTTCCTGTCGGGAGCTCAGCACAGGTGAGGAACATACTCAGTGCGGTTGGCAGTTTGGCGGCGCTTTGGGGCTGGAGCATGCTCATGGTGGGCAGCATGGCCAAACATTTTAGCAGCGAGCATCTAACCAGCTCTATGGAGTACGTGCAAAGGGAAAAGTCCAGAGGCTTATCATTCAGCAAACAGCATTTTCACAGGGACAGCAAAAGGCAGCTCTCTGAGCTCAGCGCAGCACCCCCTACCAAATTTCAAGTATCTGCTTCAAAGCACGGAGGGGCTAATGCTTCTCAATGAAATGGTGGTAAGAATTTTTTAACATGTATTTTCCCCTGGCCTCCTTGGGGAGGAAAAAAAACCCCCCAAAAACAAAAAAACCCATCAGTCTGAAGCAGACACCCAGCATAGAAAATTTCAGCCCAAATGATTAAATGTGGCCAAGTTACAATGGGCGTCACTGTCAGCTCTGCCTAGAATATTCTGGCCTTGTGCAGTTTGGGAAGTTGGGATGCGGGAAGAACATAAAAGAGGGAATTTGCAATAAGCAAGGCAGGCATGTAGAGAGATTTCACAGGGTCAGGGTAAGTGCAAACTCTGGCACTGTTCCCAAGGTTGCGATAAGCTAAGCAGACACACAGGCATGGGAGGAAATAGGAGATTAAGGACTATGGTAAATATTAACGAACCAACAATCCTACCAGCAACATTCTTAAAGGTAACCACTTATTTCTTTACGTTTATTGAACAGCCAATGACTTTTCCAGAAGGAGAAAGAAAGCTGTATGCTGCCACCATTCGACTGTGTTGGAAAGTATTCAGCCTTTGATTTTATCTTAATGTAAACCAGTTAATTTAAAGACAGCACCGAGGGGTGGGGTCCATTGGGTCAGTCAGAACCAGGCCTATATATTTTGAGGCAAAGGGTCGGAGATGCTCAGAGAAACGAGGCGAGTGTGTGATGGTAGTCTCCCCCCCCAAGACAAACCTTCTCCCCTCCAAGACTTCCTCTACTGCCTAACTTGTGGGTGAAAGCGGGCTGAGGGTTGTGTCTTACACAGCCCACAAAATTCAATCACCGCTTCCCTTAGTGTCAGGCAGGAATCGAGGTGACTGACAGCCACTCATCGTCACTGGGTGCAGTCTGCCACGGTTTGGCCTGCGGGAGACCTGGAGGATTCTGGACACAGGCAGAGAGAGACAGTGGAGATATTAAGCCCACAGAGTTCCATCTTTGTCAAGGGAACCGAGGACACTATTAAGAAGCTGGGCTGTGTCCTGATGTAGCTTCTGGGCACAACTAAGTGTTCCTGTTCCTTTAAATAGATGGGTCTGATTTTCAAAGATGGTGGCAGGCAAGTCAGGAGTCCATGTGCAAATCAAGCTCATGGGCCTGCATAGATCTAACAGGCAATCTGCATGTGCAGATACCCTGATTCCTGCTGCAAATCGGTGTATCTTTGTGCTCAAAATAGGCTCACACGTGGCAGATAAAAGATGCTCTAATATTTTAGGGTGGGATTTTCAAAAGCACGCAGGGTTAGCCCACTTGTGCTCTTGCTGAAGTCAAGCTGCCATGCATGTGTCTAAAGTGGCCATGCAAATGGGTAAAAGGTGGGCCTCAGTGTCCAGTGCTCCGCGCCATGGGCAAAGAACCTGAAAACAACTGAGCCCCTGATGAGCATCAAACTCAGGGTGAATTTTAAAAGCGAAGAATAATAAAGAGGGATCTGGTGTCGAAGTAGCTTCCCCACTTTCTATAAAATCAAGAGACCTTCCTGTTTATTTTTAAGTAAGAAAAAAGGTCTAAGGTTTGGAGAAGGATCCCAGGTTCAGGAGACAGGAAACCCCAAAGTGAGCCCCACCCTTACTGCAGGCCCTAGCAAATCCTCTAGCATGCAGGCTAGTCGAATGCAGATGGTTGTGATTCTCACTGTACGTGCTTTCTGTTAGCAGAACAGAGCAGCATTCACACTCACATAGCGGCACCTTAGAACATACTCTGCGTGAGGTTTTCTATTTATACCTTTCTAAAAAATCTTCCATTGAGTTTGGCTTTAAACTTGAGCAGCTTGAAGAGACATATTAACACAACTGTGACATCACACTCACACACTTTCACACTAAGTGCAGGACAAATCCTGAACTCCTGACCCAGTGTTTCCTTGGTCCTACAGCAAAGGTCCCACTGGAGTAAGAACAGATGATCTGATTCTCCACTGCCCTGCACTTTGTGTCGTCAATTACACCCATATGCCACATGCTTCCAGACCACCATGGTAGAACTCCACACCCACAAGGCCATGGCTTTGCACAGGTGTAAGTGACACTTCATTGATAAACCGCAAAATATGAATGCTCAGATACTGGCCTCTAGAAAGGAACCCAGAGGTCAAAGTCATTGTAATCAATATAAAAACAATGAGGAGTCCTTGTGGCACCTTAGAGACTAACAAATTTATTTGGGAATAAGCTTTTGTGGGCTAGAACCCACTTCCAGCTTCTCCCCCCCACCCCCGCCCCACTTACAGTGGAGAGGCACACATGGCCAACAAATTTTCCATCAGGAGATAGCATGGTTCTGTTCAGAAGAGATGCAGACTATTGGACTTTTCACTGTACCACCATAGATGCTGGAACTGGGGTGCTGCCGCACCCCCGGCTTGAAGTAGTAATAACAACCCAAATACATGGTTTCTGCCTTCAGCACCCCCACTATAAAATTGTTCCCGCACCCCTGCGTAGCACAGAGATAACCTAAATTGCTGAACGAAATTTTTTCTAAAAGGCAGATTTATGTGCACCATAAAATTCTGCAGACCATCTGATCAGCCATGCCTGGGAGTGGGGCTCTTATAAAATCTGTCTGCTTGTTTCAGGTTCCTCAGAGGGAGTTGTTGGATGCAGAGCATTTTGGAAAACCTGGTCCCCCCACCTAGCTCAGCTACCTATATGGCCCCCATTAGCACTGTACCTGAGCATCTCACAATCACTGTATTTGTGCGGGTGCAGGGTGTTCAACCTCACAGCACCCTGGGAAGGCAGGTCAGGGTTATCATCTCCATTTTACAGCTGGGGAACTGAGCCACAGAGACACCAAGTGCCCTCGCCAGCGTCACACTGGAAGTCTATGGCAAAGCAGGAAATTGATCCTGGGTTTTCTGAGTCCCAGGCTACCACTCTAGCCACTGGGGCATCCTTTTGCATGTCCTCCACATATGGGTTGAAGCCTGGCTTCAAGCTACGCATGCATCCAAACCACTGATAATAGCTGTCCCAATCCCGACTTCCTTAAATCCACAGAGTCCCTCTGCCACATCCCCTCCTGTGTGCAGTGGGAGAGAGGACAGAGCTGCAGATTGCCAGGCCCAGCTGGTCCTTCCGGTTTTGCCAAATCTTGCAATATTGGGTGTTTTTCTTAAAGCCCCAACTCCTGGATTCAAGACATGGCTGAATCTCAGCTTTCTTTAAAGAACAAAAAAAAGTGAGTTTCTAGCTCCATGGGTGGCTGCATAAGTGAAACCCTTTTTCCAGGCTAAAACGAAGGAGCAATTAAACCCCTTTATACAGTGCATCGAGCTTGCTACGAAGCTGCCCATCTATAGAACCACAGTTCTACCAACTCTATTGTATGGAAGAGAGATGTGGACACTGAGGAAGACTGAAGAACACCAGACTGACGTTTTTGATTCTTCTGATCTCCATCAGCTGCTCCATACCAAATGGCAGGGCAAGATCAGAAATGAGGATATTTGAAGCCAAACCCAGCCGCCGCCCCCCATCAGCACTGGTTCAGTTTCAGCAGTTTTCTTGGTGAGGACATATTAGAACGAAAGACCAACGAATCCTGAAGCGTGCGTTCGAAGGCATGCGGCTGCCTGGCCAGTGATGTCATGCCACTGGAGCTTTTGGTGCCCATGTGAAGATTGCCAGTGATGGACATAAATTGAATATACAGTCAGACCACTGTAAGCACCTTGCCAGAGATTGATTTCCCAAGGAGGCCACACCCTTTGGGATTTGCCATGATGATGATGAGGTAGTGCCTTTTTGGGGCAATGACTTTGTCTTTAGAAGATTCTCAGTGCATCTATTACCCATTATTGATTGTTGTTCAGTTTAGTATTTATATTGCAGTAATGTCTATATAGGGACCAACTGGGATCAGGCCCCCACTGGGCTAAGCACTATACAAATATAGAGGAAGATAAGGTCCTTTCCCAAAAGAGCCTGCAATCTGAGCAATGTTATGCTGGAAAATGTTAATGGCTGCCGTCAAGAGGGTCTTGCTCTATAGACAATCACAGACCTGGTTAAAAACACAGTACGTGCTAATCATCCTTCTTTCAGGCTAAACAGTTGGAGCAATTAAGCCCCTTTATGTAGTGAGATAGCTGGAAACAGAAGCCACCATCCAAAGCAATGGGGTTCCTGGCAAGACATGATTAGACGCTAAGGCTGAGAGGTTCCCTAATTGCAAACACAGAGGCTAGGGATTGTTTGGCAAGCCGCATGTGCACGTGTGTGCGTGTGCAAGAGAGAAGAAGAAAGCCAAAAGAAAACCAGGAAAAACCAGCAGACAGGGAAGGAAGCAGTGGTGAATGTGGCCCTGAGAGGGACTAGAGACATAGCTCCTTGGGACACAGGACTGATTGGAGGGGAAGGGTTGGAAATTGTGAGCAAGGAAACTGCTATTTGTTATTCCTGCATTCAGGCAAACACATCCTTCAGAAATAAACAGTATTTCACCCAAAAATACACCATTTCTCCTCTTAATGGAAACAAACCTACAAGGCCCCAAATATTGGCCAAAAGGGACAATGCAGACGAGCAACACACAAAAAAAAGTTAGTGACAAAGGAATAAATAGGTACAATTTATAAAGTATTAGCTGTCCCCATCTGCCCCTTGAGCAAGCCGTCATTAACCGGCTGATCACTTATCACCTTATGGCATGGTTATAGTGCCGCTATTGTATCATTGCGCTTCTTATTCAAACAGTCAAATAGTTGACAGTGAAGACGCAGCAGGATCCTGATTTGACAGGGGAATGGAGACATAGGGAGAGGGGGTCATGCTACCAGTTAAAGAGGAATTTACAGGAAGGAGGTTGGTGCAAACTTTTTTAAAAGGGACCAACGTTGAAATTCCCTCTTCTGTGCAGAGCTCCACTCAAGTACTATGTGGGGCGTAGGACTTATGCTAACACTCTACCCCTGGGATCAATTTCACCCCAATAGAAACAGTCAATAACAAATTGACATCCCCTTCCCTGCAAATATGTAAACTCCAAAGGATCACATAACCTGGAGTGCTATGGCATCCCATGATGTTAATGTAAATTTGCCACACTGGCTAGAAAACGTCTGGGCTTCTCATGTCATTATAAATAATCCTTTCTGTCAACACACAGTTGCTGATTTCCTGATGCCATTCAGAAATCACAGGGCAGCTGCTATCCCTCCAGTGCTTTACGTTAAGATAAGTTTCTTGGCACAAGCCGGGAGTCGAGACAGTGGTTTATTTCCTGCAGGTGTGCAGCTCTCTGCAGGTGCCAGAGGCAGAGCGAGTGTTGGGATCTCATTCAACAGTGAGCACCAGCACAGTAGAGAATGCCCTGGAAACCCGTCCCCTGAAAGGTTTTGCTTCCCACGTGATGACTAAACAATGGAGCAGGCTCTTTCCCCGAGTGCTATCTGTAGCTTAGCAGAAGCCTTACATTGTGACTTAAGTACCATTGCATGACCCTGCATGGAGACACCCTGCAATTAAAACACTCTCTTGTGCACAGTTCCCAGCTCAGATCCCTTGCACAATGATCTGAAACTCCGAGAAAGAAAGAGCACGTAGTGTGACAGGCTCCATCCGAAGCCTCTGAAAGAGTGGGCTCGTGACTGAGCTGAGACAAAGCAGTCCGTTTAGAGACCCAAACTCCCGATAGCTAATGCTTCCCCTTTGACTCTCTTTCTATAGGCTCTGCCTATTGGTGAATCCTAAAGGTTGCTAAAATGAAGCTTGATTATTTTCCAGGAAACAGTGTCCAGGAGGTATCAGTCTTCAAGTGGCTTGTGGGGATGACATGAAGGTCAGATCTGCAGCAGCATGTGGTGAACTGTGATGACCTACGCCTCCTGCTTGAAACCCTTCATTGTTGGGGTGTGTACAGACCATAATGCCTAGGGGGCTTTATAATCAGATAGAAGAGAAGTGGAAATAGGGTAACCAGATAGCAAGTGTGAAAAATCAGGACAGGGGGCGGGGGTGGTGGTGGTGGTGGTAATAGGAGCCCATATAAAAAAAAACCCAAATATCCCAAACCCCAAAAATATAAAATCGGGACATCTGGTCACCCTAAGTGGAAAGGGTGCAACTTAGAGAAGTACCTCCGGAGAGCTGAGCATCACACAGTATATGCAGAACGCTCCTGAGTGCTTAGCCAGACGTGACGGCAAACAGTCTGTGCAATAGGATAAAACGACCAACAAGGTCCATTTTACATAAAAGAGCAAACAAGAAGTCATTTAGTTCTGTCAGAAAACATCTGGAGCTCCCAAAATTAGCAGCTAATTCTTCCCACTGCAAAACTTTGCAACCTTTCTTACTCTTTTAAGAATCTATCAATATTATAATCCCCTCAAAACCCTGCTTTGCCGGAATGCCTACAACAGTCTAGGCAGCTGGTATGCAGAGATCACTGCCCATCATGCTGACCAGTATTGTCTCATTGTTCTCCTTGTACTCCCACCCCCAATCACCTGTCTATATCCATCTCCTGTCATATTTAGACTGTAAACCTCTTGGGGCATGAATGGTCTTTTTGTTCTGTGTTTGCACAGCACCTACAACCAGGGGTCCTGGCCTGTGGCTGAGCTCCCAGGTGTTACAGTAACACAAATACTAGAATATACTATCTGCAGCAGTCCATCTGAACGCCTACCTGGCCAGTGGGTATCAAGTTACCAGAGTAACTATGCAAATGAGACGCCATCACTATAGTATGGGAAGCCCTGGGCGAATATCAGTTAACCCTGTGAGCAAGCCCAATGTGAATTCGATGTTTCCACAAGCCTGAGCGGACTGAGCTGAGTGTTCATGCAACCAACAACGTATCGTGGTTTCCCTCAGGCAACTTGCCCTCGACATGTTGACTACACATTACACACAATGGTGTAAACCAGGGGTAGGCAACCTATGGCACGCGTGCCGAAGGCGGCACGCAAGCTGATTTTCAGTGGCACTCACACTACCTGGGTCCTGGACACTGGTCCGGGGGGCTCTGCATTTTAATTTAATTTTAAATGAAGCTTCTTAAACATTTTAAAAACCTTATTTACTTTACATACCACAATAGTTTAGTTATATATTATAGACTTATAGAAAGAGATCTTCTAAAAATGTTAAAATGTATTCCTGGCACGCGAAACCTTAAATTAGAGTGAATAAATGAAGACTCGGCACACCACTTCTGAAAGGTTGCCGACCCCTGGTGTAAACCATCTTTGGTAGAATTCGTTCTAGGCTGGAACATATGCAAATCCAGATTTTAGAAAGACATCTATTAATATGTGGAATAATCCTAGTTTCTTTAAAAAAAGAATATCAAAGAGATGCCACTCTACTAAAAGCCCCTAGTAATTCATGTAGGGACAAGATGTTCCTATGCACCTTTGGCGAGAGACCAATTGGGCTGAAAAAAATCCTATAAAATTAATCTGGAAGGCCACCTGTCACAAAAGTGGTAGTGGAACATGGTCTTGCAAATCTGCTTTCAACACACAGAGAGGTGCGTTCTTAGAACCCTTTGATTTGAAAAACGAAGAGACAAAGTCCAANCACCTACAACCAGGGGTCCTGGCCTGTGGCTGAGCTCCCAGGTGTTACAGTAACACAAATACTAGAATATACTATCTGCAGCAGTCCATCTGAACGCCTACCTGGCCAGTGGGTATCAAGTTACCAGAGTAACTATGCAAATGAGACGCCATCACTATAGTATGGGAAGCCCTGGGCGAATATCAGTTAACCCTGTGAGCAAGCCCAATGTGAATTCGATGTTTCCACAAGCCTGAGCGGACTGAGCTGAGTGTTCATGCAACCAACAACGTATCGTGGTTTCCCTCAGGCAACTTGCCCTCGACATGTTGACTACACATTACACACAATGGTGTAAACCAGGGGTAGGCAACCTATGGCGCGTGTGCCGAAGGCGGCACGCAAGCTGATTTTCAGTGGCACTCACACTGCCTGGGTCCTGGACACTGGTCCGGGGGGCTCTGCATTTTAATTTAATTTTAAATGAAGCTTCTTAAACATTTTAAAAACCTTATTTACTTTACATACCACAATAGTTTAGTTATATATTATAGACTTATAGAAAGAGATCTTCTAAAAATGTTAAAATGTATTACTGGCACGCGAAACCTTAAATTAGAGTGAATAAATGAAGACTCGGCACCCCACTTCTGAAAGGTTGCCGACCCCTGGTATAAACCATCTTTGGTAGAATTCGTTCTAGGCTGGAACACATGCAAATCCAGATTTTAGAAAGACATCTATTAATATGTGGAATAATCCTAGTTTCTTTAAAAAAAGAATATCAAAGAGATGCCACTCTACTAAAAGCCCCTAGTAATTCATGTAGGGACAAGATGTTCCTATGCACCTTTGGCGAGAGACCAATTGGGCTGAAAAAATCCTATAAAATTCATCTGGAAGGCCACCTGTCACAAAAGTGGTAGTGCAACATGGTCTTGCAAATCTGCTTTCGACACACAGAGAGGTGCGTTCTTAGAACCCTTTGATTTGAAAAACGAAGAGACAAAGTCCAAGGCTCATTCTGATGTTTTATCTGCTGGCTAATCTGAGCGGCGAGGCCTTAGTGATGTGACATTATAGAGTATCCAAGCCACTCACTGAATGGGACTACAAATCGGAATCAATAGTTACATCCTGGAAGAGTTTAGCTAAAGCTTCCCCCATTCCTGGAAAAAGTTAGTTACTTTCTTTGCCATATCAGCCTACCAATACCAAGTCAGTTGAGTCTGTCTCTCACCTGACAAAGACTAACAACCTTAACCCTTTTAAACCAGTGTGCCAGTGTGGCTCATTCTAACTGTGGGATGTTTATATCCAGGCAGTGGGAATATTTTACACTCTGCTGGGGAAGAACCAATCAATTGCTGTGCATGCTTGTCTTGGGGCTACGCAGGAACTTGACAATCTGTCCGCCATGAGGGGTGGTGCACAGCTAAACTGCTGCAGGAGCAGCCTGGAGAACATATGGTGTCTCAGAGTCATATTTCCTCCGCTGCTAGCCCCCGTGCTGGGGGTGTGTGTGTAAATTACTTCACCACTCCCCATGGAGCTTCCTCTTGCCAGGCCAGCTCTACTCCGACAGGCTAGTAAAGGGGTGCAGCTCGGGTTGCCAATTTTGGTTGGACGTATTCCTGCAGGTTTCATCACATGACAATCTTTAATTAAAAACCTAACCTTTAATTCCTGTAGACTCCAGGACAATCCAGGAGGGTTGGCAACCCTAGGTGCAGCCAGGGGTCCTCCGCTTCATTGCTCCTCTCTGCCCTCACCTCACCCACTTGCTCATTGCCTGGGGGGGGGGAGAGATGGGACACAGTTTCGGATGAGTAGCCCTGGCTCTCCCTCCCCTCTGCAGCTAGTCACAACCTGAGCAGTGGAGTAGGGGAGCTATCTCCTTAGCAATAGCTGATGTAGCAGGCAAGCAGACTTACAGGAGAGAAATCTGTACTGAGCATGCACAGAGGCCTGTGTTACACGCTGAGAGGCCTGTGATTGTCTCGCTGCCCCCATCCCCCTTTATATGCCTGAGTTCCTAGTGGCCCACCAAATGTAGTCCCTCCTGAAACCTGACCCTCTTTTCCCAGTTCCACTCACCATATTGCAGGAGGGACTTTCTTTCCCCTGACTCCCCTGCTTGGCTGAGTAAAGGCTATTTCAATGCAACTCTTAATGAGATCCAGTGTCTAATACTGGTGTACAGGTTCCTAGGAAAATAGCCGCCAACACTTCAGCACTGCCAGCTGCACTGACAGCACATTCACTATGAAAGACATACGCAGTGAGGAAGAAATATTATTTTTCCTTTTATAGTTCTGTCTGCTGTCATGTGCCACTGGGCAGAGTTTTCATTTCTGCATCACAAGCTCTAGATTCATGCATCTCTATTCCCTAGTGTGAAGTCAAGGAGGTGTGCACATTTACCAGGAGACAGTCACTTCATGAAACTTGGGTGCATACTACACACTAAGATTGTGGGTCTTTGTCCTCCCCTAGTGGCTGGTGCACAGAAAAGGTTAATGAGCCTGTTACAGCAGCCAGCTAAAAAACTCACTCCTCTATGTTGTAGGAGCAGCAGTGATCTGTATGCTCTGTATAACCTGTATGTTCAAAAGGTCTGTTACACCTCCCCTCCCCCCCTTTTGTCTCCTCTCCCTCTTTAAATACTGTGAAGTGGCTTTCCCCCACCTCTCCCCCCTGGAATGCTTGTGGGATGAATGAGCTGCTTGAACAGCTGAAAGATCAGAAAAGCTCCCAGGTAGACAAGGTGTCTGGGACTCTGATTAGGCAGCGATCACATGCCCAGTGCATGGACACTACCCGAGATGGAGTATGACCAACCAGACGTGGCCAAGTCATCTCTAGTCGCAGGCCATGAGGAGCAGGTCCTTAAAAGGGGAAGGGGCCATGTGCTCGGCAGGGCACGCACAAGCTTGTACCTCCCGTGAAGGCCCTTCGCCCGGACCGCCTGGCTAGTGGTTCACTGCATTGCATTCCAGCGTGCCTCGGGAAGACTGACCTTCATCGCACCCTCCATCGCTGCGCTGTGGGACACTTACCTTGAAGGATCCTGACATCTCCAGTGCTGTGCCTGTCCTAGGAGCATGAGTACGCAAGTGTGAGTGTGACCCCTCCCTCCCTTTTGAGCTTAGCTATCAGTATAATAAATGTGCTGCTTTCTGCTAAACTCTGGTGGGTCATTAGTCCTCCCCAAGCTTACTAGCTGGCCCAATTTCGGGGAACACTAGTATAGGTGGAAGGGGCTTATGCTTTCAGCACTGAAGGGCCAGGGTTTGAGCCATGCTGTTGACACAAGTTGTGTTGATTGTACACAGACAAGAATGCAGTCATTTTTTGCATCTCATTCTAGATGGCTCCCCAGGTATTTCACATCACTGATACCTGAGACCATCCCATTAAAAAGCAGGCACAGATTCATTTTTTTTGGTTACTGTACTATCAAACTGGGCTGAGTCTCAGACCATCTCTTTTTAATTAGGGCTGTCAATTAATTGCAGTTAATGCAAGTGATTAATGCAACACAAATTAACTAGATTAAAACAATAGTCACAATTAATTGCAGTTTTAATCACACTGTTAAATAGAATAGCAATTTAAATTATAAATATATTTGTGGATGTTTTTCTACATTTCTACTCCTGCACCCCCTCACATGCCCCCAGCCCCCTGCCCTGACTCCTGCACTCCCCACACATACCCAGCCCCCCCACACCCCATGCCCTGACTCTTGCAGCCCCCACACTTCCCCACCCTGAGCACCAGGTTGGCAGCGGGCTGAGCGGGGCCAGCAGCCAGGACCCTGGCTGGCAGGAGCCAGCGGACGGAACCCCAGACTGGCAGCGGGCTGAGACGCTCGGCCTGCTGCTGGTCTGGGGTGCCGGCCCCACTCAGCCCGCTGCCAGTCTGGGGTCCCGGTCCCCGGCCCCACTCAGCCCGCTGCCAGTCTGGGGCTCTGGCTGCCGGTCTGAGGTTCTGGCTGCCAGCCCCTTGCCAGCCGGGGTTCCGGCCGCAGGCCCCGCTCAGCTGCTGCCGGCCTAGGTGAATGGAACCCCAGGCTGGCAGCGGGCTGAGCGGGGCCAGCAGCCAGGACCCTGGCTGGCAGGAGCCAGCGGACGGAACCCCAGACTGGCAGCGGGCTGAGACGCTCGGCCTGCTGCTGGTCTGGGGTGCCGGCCCCACTCAGCCCGCTGCCAGTCTGGGGTCCCGGTCCCCGGCCCCACTCAGCCCGCTGCCAGTCTGGGGCTCTGGCTGCCGGTCTGAGGTTCTGGCTGCCAGCCCCTTGCCAGCCGGGGTTCCGGCCGCAGGCCCCGCTCAGCTGCTGCCGGCCTAGGTGAATGGAACCCCAGGCTGGCAGCGGGCTGAGCAGGCCGGCGGCTTAAGTTCAGCATTTTAATTTAATTTTAAATGAAGCTTCTTAAACATTTTGAAAGCCTTGTTTACTTTACATACAACAGTAGTTTAGTTATATATAGACTTATAGAGAGAGACCTTCTAAAAAACGTTAAAATGTATTACCGGCACGTGAAACCTTAAATTAAAGTGAATAAATGAAGACTCAGCACACCACTTCTGAAAGGTTGCCGACCCCTGGGCTAGATCCTAGTATTCTTACTCTCACTGAGTAGCACCTTATTCCAGAAAAAGTCCAGTTGATTTGATTAGCACTTGTGGAGTACATTGCTATGACATGTGAGTACGGGTAGCAGCATCTGGCCCAAAATGCATAAGGAAAAACCCACTTCCTTTTTGTATTTATCAATCTTCCTTCATGTTGTTATAGCAGCGTGGAGCTGATTGTGATGTAACAGACGCTGGATGGTGGGTGGCAATGCTGACTGTACTAGGCTGATTAGAAAAAAAAGAGAGCGTCTGTTTCCATACAAATACAGCCTCTCAGTAATGAACACTGACAGGAAAGGAAGCAGGGAAAGGACATGGCATTTGAATGAAGTTTGGTAAAATATAATCCTTGGCCTGATTGTCCCCATGGCTTTCTTATTGTACTCAGATATTCCTGGGCACAGATCAGAGAAGTACTTTAAATTTCCCCCACGTCTCAAGAAAAAAAAAAAAAAAAAGTGGGATGGGATGTGGCACAGTATCCCTGATAGTTCATATTGTTATTGAGGACAGGCCTGAAAGCTGTTCAGTCTGCTAGGGCAAACAGGAAATATAATGAGGAACTCTCAGGGTCTCCATGCACAGCCCAGTAACAGGAGATATTTATAAACCTTTATTAGTCATGTTGTTAGAGCTCAGCTCTTGCCACGTCTGAGCCTGTATTAGCACGATACCATGGCAAATTTAGAAGCCAAGTCAGTTCTGCAATATTGCTCTGTTTAGACAGGCTCATCTAAAGTGTAACACACACACACATCTTGACATCTCAAAGTGACAACACCTTGGATCACACAGTTGTAACCCAGGCTTCCTTCAAGTAATTGTTACTTAATATAGTCGTCCGTTTAATCCATCCTCCTGGGGTGAGGTGGGGGAAGTATATAAAAGAGACTATCAAGAAATCCCAAACACTGTTTTCCGGTCTTCCTCTCTCCAGCGTTGGGTACAGAACTCCCAACACAATACAGGGGAGTTCTTTTTCTTAGTTAAAAATCATAGCACATTTCCCATTAGTTTGGCAAAGACCTTTGACTGCAATCGTTGTGACAAGTCAGACTATACTGCACCAGGGGACAGGACGGGAGAAGCCAAAAAGCCAGCCTCAACCTTCTGATAGTGTGTGTTCTGGATCAAGGTGCTATTGTTTGTTTTAATCCAACAATATACCAGAGCTCCTGTTTTCACATTCCAAAAATCCTCATTAACGTAATACTCTAAAGTCCCAGCTGCTAATACGGAATAACAAAAGGTTTCTATTTTACAGGGGAATTACCCTAGGGAAGGGAAATGAGTCGTTTAGCATTATTATCCTGTATGTACAGTAGAGTTCAATTGTAGCTGTTCCCATGTAGGCGGATTATTCAGCTCCACAACTCAGATCTAAGCTTCCTGAAGCCATTTCCTATTGGGGCTGATGTGTTTGCCATTTGCTTCGAAGGTCTGATCCTGCACAGTCAATGGGATTTTCACCGCTGCTTTTAGCAGGAGCAAGACTGCGTCTGTAATGATCACTGAGAAGAAGAATAGAAAAATATTTCATTGCTCCCTTTGCAAACATCACAGACAAAGGATGCCATAGCCACCAGGGCCTCACTCTACACAGGCAAAGGAAGTGACAGCCTCTGGCCACACCAGTTGATGCCAATTACTGTGTAACCTGCCATGGGACTGAAATGCTCGACAGAACTCACTTTGTCCTTTGCAGTGTTGTTGTAGCCGTGTCGGTCCCAGGATATTAGAGAGAGACAAGGTGGGGGAGGGAATATCTTTTATTGGACCTTCTTCTGTTGGCAAGCGAGACAAGTTTTCCAGCTTACACAGAGCTCCTCTTTGCTTGTCTCTTTCACCAACAGAATCACCCTGTCTCTCACACTTTATCCAGATTTGGATTCTGTGCATAAATCTGATTTAGGGTGTACCCCTGGGATGGTCAGTGTCACTAGCCTTGCACCAGTTATGCATGAGGGTGGAGACTGGCTTCTTGTGTTTAATATAACATTACAGAGATAAACTAGGACAGAACAAGGGTGACCAGATGTCCTGATTTTATAGGAACAATCCCTATATTAGGGGGCTTTGGCTTATAGAGGCACCTATTACCCTCCTCCTGGTTTTTCCACACTTGCTTCTGGTCAGCTTAGACAGAACAGATCCCTAAGGATGAAATCACAGGCCAAGTCCTTTTATATATATGGAGATATACCTATCTCATAGAGCTGGAAGGGACATCGAGTCCAGCCCCCTGCCTTCACTAGCAGGACCAATTTTGCCCCAGGTCCCTAAGTGGCCCCCTCAAGGATTGAACTCACAACCCTGGTTTTAGCAGGCCAATGCTCAAACCACTGAGCTATCCCTCCACCTAAAGTCCTGCTGTTTTTAACCCTTAGGCAGTACTTTCTAACACTCCAGCAGATCTCTCACTTAATCAGTGGGAGTTTGGGTTGGGTAAGGACTGCAGGGATTTGGTTTGATGTGCCCTTTATCCATACAGATAATGATAATCTCATGCATGAGAAGAACGTTTCTCATCATGAATTCTCAAATGGTGAATGTCTGTCATGGTGAATCCCCTGTCCTTCCCCCTATATTTCTTAGAAATTGACTTGAAATTCCAAGCCCCAGACCTAAAGCCGCCTCAGGGTGTTCAAACTCCATATCAGAATTTTCAGGCCAGGACCCCTGTCTGGTATTTAAGTCCCCTCTCAATTTGGGGACTTAAAAGAGGCTAAGGAAAGAGCCACAGTGCAAAGCTCAGACATGGGCAGAGTGTATCTTTCCCGAGAGTTGGGGGGAGAGAACGGACACGGACACGAGCGCACACGCTCAAGTACTCTTGATGGAAGCTTGCAGTGTAACGCTACTTTTCTTCTTAGAATCCAGAACCCCAATACAAGAACCCAAAGGCAGGCGGACAGACACAAAGCAAAGCTGCTCCTAGAAAAGTGTGCCACTACTCAACCCAACCTATTCGCAGGCTGGCTGTTTGCAGCCGGCCTGCTGCTAGGAAGGCCCAGATTGCATGGTTCCCTGCCCCCTACCCTGCAAGCAGGGCCAGCAAAGCCCTTATTCTTAAAGCGACACCTTTTCATTTTAACATCGTTTTCATACACCGCACCTATCGTTCATATTAAAAGCTGCCAGCTCAGATTTTTCAAAGAGGGGCAAGGGGCTTTCAGTGCGAGCTGGCTGCCTAATGGCTTTTGGCTTCTTTGGCAATCCCAGCCTGAATCCTTTGAAGGCACATTCTTGGAGGAACGCTCTGCCAGCCCTAGTCACACCTTGCAGGATAGGATAGCACTGCTTTGTGTTCCCGGACTGCTTCCGAGGTCTGGGCAGACAGATCTTTTCCAAGGTGCTTTAGGCCTTATCTACACAGCTGTAAACCTTCTACCAGGTCTTGCTGGCAGCAAAAAGGGGCTGGGTTCCGTTTTCTAGGTGTTCCTTCTGAAAAGTGAAAGAACACCAGCTTGAGCCCCCATCCAGAAACCTTGGTAGTCAATACCTCTCCATGGGGGAGCAGAGCATCCAGGGGTTTAAACAAAGAGACGTTAATGAGAGGAGACAACAGAATAAGCTTGGGAAAGCCAGCAAGTAATTAGTCAAACTCGGAGGAAAAAGCTCCCCCAAGATGTTTTGATAATAGCCCCAACCTCTATCCTCCTTTGGCAGCTGTGAGTTGCTGATGCAGTCTAGCCACTTCCCTCCTCCCTGGCTCCCTGCTTACAGTTTATTGTCTGGCAGGTCAGTCTCCTGTTCCCCTGTGGGAACTACTGCCCGGGCTGTTTGTGGGGCTCCATCACCTGACCCAGCTGATTTCAGCTTTGATTACTGGGTAGTCAGAGTCTCTCAGGTAGGCTGCTGTTCTCTGTGGGTATCTCTACACTGCAATTAAACACTCGGGCTCGGGTTGCAGGGCTGTTTAATTGCAGTGTAGACATTTGGGCTCAGGCTGGACCTTGGGCTCCAACCCTGGGAGGGTCCCAGAGCTTGGGCTTCAGCCAGAGTCTGAACACCTACACCACAATTAAACAGCCTCTCAGCCCAAGCCTGGCGAGCCCAAGTCAGCTAGCACTGGCCAGCCACAGGTGTCTAATTGCAGTGTGGACAAATCCCGAGGCTTCAGCCAAATCCCCCTCAGGATCTCCACCTGCCTCAGCTCCCCTGACCACCTCAAAGCGGTCAACTGTCTCAAAGCTGAGTCTGTTCTGAGTCTTCTGAGAAAGATCAGACACATATAGAACATGTTCATGATCCCCACTAAACAGCCGTTCCCCATAGAAGGGAGGAAACACCTTTTCTGTTCACCATAGGTGACCCCATGCAGACAGTCATTTGCTGTTGCTCACCAACAGGGGACAGCAGAGAGCTCCTGCCCCTAGGGAGCCCTGCTCTTCTACCTGTCCACCAATAGATGTCAGTAGTGAGCTCTCTACTTGTAGGGAAGCAAAGACTCACCGGTGAGGCGCCTCCTGCTGGTCGTCTTGGGAATTAGCTCTTCACCAGCTGTGGCGCACCCTCTGGTGGGCAGTGTCTCGCCTGCTTCAGGCCCAGTGTCCCTCCTGGACCCTGGTGCCCCTTTATCTTGGGGTTCTGCCCACTGCAGTACCCCCACACACTGGGTCTCCCCTCCCAGGGGAACCCCCAACCCTCTACGCCCACCTTGCCTCAGTGGCTACTGCCAGTCGTCATCTAGCCCCCGCTCCCTGGGGCAAACTGCAGTCTGTCATGGCCACTCATCATTGGCAAGGGGTTAGGACCTGCTGCCTTTGCCTATTCCCAGGCCGTATCTCTGCAGCCCCAATACCTCTGTAGGCCTTCACCAAGGGTTTGGCTAGGCTGGAGCTCCCCAGCGCCTCTTGTCCTTCCCCAACGCTGCTCTACTTCAGGTACCTTCCTCTCAGCCTGGCCCCACAGCCCTTTTATCAGGGCCAGCTGGGCCCTGACTGGCATGGCCCCAGCTGTGGCTGCTTCCCCAATCAGCCTAGCTTGGCTGCTTTTAACCCCTGTTCTCCAGGAGAGGGGCAGCTGCCCACTACACTACTCTTTAGGGCAGTGGTTTTCAACCTTTTTTTATTTGCAGATGCCTAAAAAAAATTCGAATGGAGATGCAGATCCCTTTGGAAATCTTTAACATATTTTCTGGACCCCCTGGGGTCTGCAGACCACAGGCTGAAAACCACAGCTTTAGGGCTACAGGCCCAGGGCCGGCGCTCCCATTAGGCGACCTAGGCGGTCGCCTAGGGCGCTTCTATTTTGGGGGCGCCTGCGCCCCCGCCGCCCGTAGAAATTTGGGGGTGGGACCTTCCGCCGCCGCTGTTGGGGGCGGGATTTCGGGGGCGGGACCTTCCGCCGCCTAGGGCGCCGGCAAAGCTGGCGCCGCTACTGTACAGGCCACAAGGCTTACTTGCAAAGTGAAGTTTAACCAGTAAACCAAATATAGTTATACAGATATATCAGTATAACCCCCCTGTGTGGACATGCTTATTCCAGTATTAGAATGTCTTTTTTTGCTTTATCTTAAACCCCTTCCCAAGTGATATCAGCTAACCTGGAATAGCAGTGTCCACATAGGTGTGGCGGGGAGGGGTCATACAGGTATCACTAGAGTGGTTTAAATTCACATCTTAGGTTACACCAGATAAACTTTCCCATGCAGACAGGACCTTAGTCATCTCTTCTACCTCTGCATTACTCCTCTGGAATCTCCTTTTGACTCTGGAACTCTACTCAGTAATCAAACACCTTTCTTTCGGCTGAGAGGGAGCTCTGGTGCAAGGGGGTGTGATGCCCCTGAAATCCTGTAAGCTATTGTAAATGTTACTGATTTGAAATCAGTGGAATTGCTTCCATTTACACCATAGCTTCATTTGGTCCCTGAGTGTCCTGCACGTTGGGCAGCAATCATCGGGTTATGGTATTGACCCGGTAATTCGTGACGGTCACTAAATGAAACATCAATACTCGCTTCCTCATATGAGAGCATTGATGTGTCAAATATGGTATGGATTTCAGGTTTGTTTGAGTCACTGCGAAATGTTCATCAAAGTGTAGGTGAACCACAACCACCTCATAAAAAGGTCCCCGGGGGGCTGGTTCCATGCTATGTGCCACAACCTGCTCTGCATTGGAGGGTGGGCAGGGCAGGAGGGCACATGAGCAGCACCCAGGCAGAACCTCCATCTAGCACTGAGAGGGGACCCTGCTTCCACAATGGCCAGCACACCGCGGCCTGAAGGGGGCGCTCTGTGCCAGCGAGAGGGCATGGTCCTGAAGCCCTGCTTCTAGACAGAGCTGAGAAGGGTTCCATTGGGAACACAACTTCCCCTTAACTCAGTGAAACCATAGCATGCCTCTGCCCCACAGCAGTTCCA
The DNA here is from genome assembly GCA_003942145.1 of Platysternon megacephalum. Lineage (NCBI taxonomy): Eukaryota > Metazoa > Chordata > Testudines > Platysternidae > Platysternon > Platysternon megacephalum. The sequence continues at coordinate 3,912,294 of QXTE01000072.1, forward strand.
GAGCCACTGACATGTGAATGGCATGGTGTCCCCCCGCTGGGTGGGTGTCCTGCCTAGGGCGTTGGGATACCGGTGAGCCGAGAGATGGGAGTTTTACTTTTAAAGCTATGATGTTTATTAAAACAGGACGAAGACACCACCAAGATTCCCCTCCTGGTCCCACAAGGCCCTCTCTTTGGATGTGGTGGGGGAACAGCCTCCATGTTGGCTCCTCAGTGACAGCAGATGGGGAGGAGCGGTTTTCCACCCCAAAAAACGATGGCTCCAAGGAGCTCTGGTTTTGTGGTTAAGGCGGTGGACTGGGATGCTGGCAACCTGGGCTCTGCTCCTCCTGGTGCCACAGCAGCCTTCCTGTGCGATCATGGGCAGGCCCCTTGATCTCTTTGTGCCCTAGCTGTAAAATGAGGATAACAATCCTTCCTGTCTGCTGTGTCCACGTGCAGCAGACGCTGTCCATTCCTATGCGTTTGTGCAGTGGCGCCCCCTCCCCAGGAGATATCACACATACGGTGAGAGAAGAGGGTCAGGAGAGATTTTGTTTGTGGGGGGAACAGTGCCACCCCCTGCTCCTGTCCCCAGGGATGAAAGAAAGGGAGTCAAGGATCTTCACACAACACTGGCTCCAGGAGAAGGGCTGGTACACACGGAGAGGCTTGGGGTCAAACAGTGAAACCCGGAAACTTCTCTTCGAAGCTTGCCGAGCTTTGAACTCCTAGGGCCAGATCCTCAGGCGGTATAAATGACCTCTACTGATGCTAGTGGAGCTGGGTTGATTTGCACCAGCTGAGGTTCTGGTCCCTAGGATTTTGTCCCCACCATGTACTTTTGTGAAGTTGGCCATTGTCTGCTAACTCAGTTGGTCTTGTTCCCTAAATACCAACGTCCTTTTTACTTAGTAAATCATCGAACCGTATGGACTCCCTCCCCTCCCCATCCCTGCCTGCAGTTCTCGTGCATCATCCAAGCGGGCAAGACTTGGATAGGCCTTATCCAAGCCTTTCTAAAGGAAAGAAAAAACGGACTTCTTCTTAGCTCATGCCACCGAAGCGCCTGATTCCCCATGGGGGAAATAGAAGCATGACACGCCCCAGATGTAGTCATAGCTCCAAGGCTATCAGATGCAGATCTATACCAAAAACAGACGAGCCCCACTAGCCCAGAACATCTAAGCATGGTCCACGCGAGCTTTACAGCCCTATGCTCACAACTCCGACATGAAAACCTGCCCTCGAACGCCGGGTGACTGAAAGTAAATTGGCTCCAGGAGGATTAGGTGAGACAAAGTGACCCTGCCTCATTCCTCCTCTCCGTTTCCCTTCCAAGCAGTTCACGTGAGCTAACTGGCTGCTAGGACACAGCCAGAGAAGAAGCATCACAAAGGGCAGGGAAGATACCAAGATACAGATGTCTGTACTAGAAAAATACACTCCATGGCTCGACATCTGGCTAAGGCTGCTGCCACGCTCACCTCGTGACTGCCCATAGCAGTTGGGTTGCAGTGCTGGGGGCTGGCAGTGAAAAAGAGCAATGGGAGAGCGGGGGAATGCATGTCAGGCTGCAGTCAGCGAGACGACACAGGACAAAAAGTGCAGGATGATGTCTTCTGTTTGCTGTTGCCAATAAGTAGCCCTTGGAAATGGAACGTGTCATTTTACAAGTTCCAATTACAAGGAAATCGCCCCCTTCCCCCACTCCCCACAATGTAACTCTGAATATGGAAACCTGCAATTACCATAGGCTGGAGTAGCACAGCACACGTCTGTGAGACAAAAGGTGCCTTTCACTGTAAGATCTTGGGGAAAAGAACCTCAAGGACAATTTCCATTGTACAAAAGATCTGGCACGCAGGAAGGTTTTATCAGGTGCTACCAGGATGGGCACATGGTATACGAGGTAGATTGAAGTGTTCAAAAATTGTATTTGTCACACTAGAGCAGTGTGACAAGTCCAACGTCCTTTGCCGATCTGAGGTCAACCTGATTTTTTCAGTGGAAAATGACAGCCTCTTTTGCCCCCGCTAAATAATGCACCAGACAATTGCGTAGCGCTGTCCTTGGGGGGGTTGATGTGGAGTGGGAATTCTTCTTTTAGCAGGCGTTAAGCTATGGACTGTATTTTCTAGTAGAGTCACGTGTCTTGGTATCTTTGCCGTCCTTTTATACGTCCTGTCATAGGCCGTACCTCTAGAGCGCCCCCTGGGGGTGCAGCTATGCACTTACTCTGTCCCCAACACTTTCCGAGTTACTACAGAGTTGGTTCGCTGTGGGAGCGTGTTCCTCAGGCTACGAGTCTCTGGTCAATACCCTCCATGTCTTCTGAGGTCTATTGGTAATCTACATGGAAGGGACAACAGTCCTGTTGCCCTTAATCAGTCTGTGTTCACCCCGCTACTCTTGTACGGCTTATGGAGTACAAACCTCTGAGCAAGGGGTAAGTCCAGGGGAGCATTCCTGACTCGAAGAGGAAAGAAATAAAGTAAAGATGGTTCCTCTCCTTATCGAGAGTCCAGGTGGCAGAGGCTCCTTGGCAGCTTTATTTGTCAGGCGTCTCCACGCTGTGGGTTCTAGAAGCTCTGGGGAAGATACCAAGGGGCTTTCCCTTTACTGGGGCTCCACCTTTACTTCCCTCTGAGTGCTGCTCCTCCCCGGGTTTGGATCCTTCCTTATAAGGAGCCGCACTTCTGCAGGCAGAACAAGCCCTACCAGTGCTGCTTTGAGCTGATTGGGCCCACAGGAGCTTGTTAACCCCTTCCTGGCTGGGATGGGAATTTGTCTCATCCCAACGCCCCCAACCAGCACAGTGGGACTGTCAGGTTGCTATGCAGGAGATACCAGTTTTATTTATAAGGGACCTGATTCTGCCCTGCCCCCCACAAAGGGAGACAAGTAACTTCTGCTACGGGGGTATCTACTGAAGCTGGAGGTGTAATTTCCAGCGCAGGTAGACGTATGTGCTAGCTTTGGTTGAGCTGACATGCTAAAAACAGCAGCATGGGCTAGCCCCCCCCAGTACATACCGAGGGTCCCAGGCGGGATTGTGATGTTCGTCCATCGTTTCGAAGAAGACCTTGACATCTAACAAGTTGTGAGCTGTCCACAGTGCGTCCGCAAGTGGTTGATAAGGCCAATACGGGCACGAAATGTTCTGCCACATGTCGAGCAGACATGTGTGGGCACCACTGTTACTACATTTACAGCTCTGGCTTTACGGAGTGCTCGCTTCTCTTGTGCTAATGTTATCCTTCTGGCTTCAGATGTCTGGCAGCCTTGATGGATCAGTGTACGCCATATCGATCGGTCTTGTGCCAGGGTTCCCCAGGAGGTTGTACTGAGGGGGGCAAGACTCTCCCGCTGCCTGACCTGCAGTAGCTACGCTGCTCGCTTGATCAGAGCTAGGGGGGGTGTATGTGAAGCTGAGCTGGAAATTACACCTCAAGCGCCAGTGTAGAGGTAGCCGCAGAGTTGCTAACAAAAAAAATTTTTTTTTTCAGCTCAAGAACTCACCGCAGCCGAGTCAACCATTTTTGGCTAAAGCTTTTTGAAAAAAATTGTTTTGGTGGGGAAAAAACCCAGCCCAAGCCTCACTTCCTCCTAGCACTTTACTCCCGCCCTCAATTTTTCCAGTGGAAAAAAGTTTAGATGTGTTCCTCCCCCTGCCCCAAAACAAAAAGCAAATCTGTTAAGAAAATTTCCCACAACAATAATCCACAGAAAATTTTAAACAAAATGTACAATTTTTATTTATTTTTTGACCAGCTCTTCTCCCACTCAAATCAAGGGTCATTGCTCAGACACTGTGCTGGGAGGGTCTATTCTAAGGAAATTAGTGATGACACTAAGAAGGTCATTTTGCTATTATAACCTGGACAAGAAACCACAGGCTTAGGAAAAACCCTTAGGGCTGGTCCACACTAGGGGCGGGGATCGAAATAAGATACGCGACTTCAGCTACGAGAATAGCGTAGCTGAAGTCGAAGTATCCTATTTCGAATTACCCGCGCTTACCTCGCGTCCTCGCAGCGCGGGATCGACGGCCGCGGCTCCCCCGTCGACTCCGCTAACTCCGCTCGCCCTGCTGGAGTTCCGGAGTCGATGGGAGCGCGTTCGGGGATCGATGTATCGCGTCCAGACGAGACGCGATACATTGATCCCCGCTATATCGATTTCTACCCGCCGATCCGGGCGGGTAGTGTAGACGTACCCTTAGTATACGTCGCTTGTTTAATACAATATTCTTGCAGTTGCGCTGTAGACTTCGGCCCCTATCCTCAAAGTTATTTAGGAGTCAGGCACCTAAATACCTTCGAAGATCTAGATCTGAGGGCCTAATCCTACCATGCTTACTCACGTGAGTGACTCTTACTCAGGCAAATAGTTCCGGTGAAATAGATGGGACTGCTCCACATGCCTTGAGGTTGCAGAGTCTGCACATAGTTAAGATCATCATTTACAGGACAAGATCGAGTTTTCAGGAGTTTACAACTTGTCTGGTAGCTTCGAGCACAAAACAAGTCCGAAACTGGGATCAAGGTATTCTTTTTCAAAGAGACATTTGCTAGGTTAAAGTCTGTGAAATGTCTGCGCATCGCAATAGCAGTGTTTATGTGTTGTAACATGGTCGAGCAGCGTCTCCGCTTTTGACATACAATTTTGTGTAGCTGTCACCTTCTATTCTCTCAGCTCCTCCCCCACCACATCCCACTCTGATGTAGGCAGCTGACTTTCACACTTCTGCTCAACGTGATCCCTCACCCTCAACCTGGGTGACTTCAACTTCCTCATTGATGTCCCATCAGCTTCTTGCCCTCACTTCCCTCCTTGACCTTCAGTCCTGGATTACTCTCCTACTCATCACACTGGCCATTCACCCAACACTGGGTAAAATCCTGATCCCATTCGACCCAATGGGAATTTTGCCATTGACTTCAATGAGGCCAGTATTTCACCCATTACCTTCAGAAAACACTGCTCCTCCTCTAATCTGCCAGTCTCTGAGTTCCTGACTTCTGCCCACTGCCACCGCCTGCATTGCCCACCTGCTCTCTCCTCCTCAACTCCCTCACTTGACATTTTGGTTTAATTTTTCCCCCTGGAAAAGGGGAAAAGGAAGAGAAAGAGAAAAAACCCAAAATCGGGATAGCAAAATATTTTGGGGTTTTGAAAACCAAAACAGAATGGACATTTCAATTCAAAACAAAGCTAAAATGAGAACAGCTTTACTTCTTTGCAGGCTCCCAGCCCGGCAGCCTTCTCCCCTCCTTAGATTCTTCAAAGGCAGACATGTTCTATTGGGATCTCCCTCCCACCCCTCTTCCTTTTCCCGCAATGAGAGTGGTTTCTCACCTATCCTTCTCTAACTCCTCCACCTGTCCCATTGACCCCAGCCCCTCCCTCCCATCCACCCACCCACCCACTGCCTGACTCAGATCTAGTTGCAAGACCCACCTGTTTGCTAAAGTCCTCCTTGATAATGTCACCAAGATCAAAAACCCTGCAAGGGCAGCAGGACTTAAAAGAATAATGAGCGGTGGAGGAAGAGAGTAACAGAGAAAAGAAGATGGAGGATTAGAGAGAGACTCCTCCTTCCCACCAAAAAAATCCTCCAGACTTGGAACCATGGAAAGATGAGGATATGCTGAATGCTAAATAAGCTGATCTGGATAGTGCAGGGGTCCTGTGATGACAAGCACCCTAGAAATACAATAGACACAGAGAGAGAGGTACAGAGTATTTCTTTGCAGGTCACTCTGACTGCTTATTAGATGCTTCGGGGGGGGGGGGGGGGATTTTCTCAGCAGCAAATTAAAGGGGTCCCTGAACTGCCTGAAGTTCTATCGATTCTGACTTTTTTTTTGTCCGTTGAGGTTCAGAATTGACATGTAACATTTCTTTCTTTCTTTCTTTCTAAATTACAGAATCTTAATTTACTCTCAAGCATTTGTGAATGCACCCTTTGTTATAACACAAGATAGATGCCTGCAGGCAAGCCATTCTCCAGGGTGGGCATGCCAAATAATTCTACGTTCTGCATGCTGAGGCATAGACCCATAGATGTGGGTCTGATTACCTGTGGTTGGACAATAACTCTTCTAAAAACACAAAGGGGAAATTCGCATCATTAACACTACAGGACAAAAAGACATTAAACAATCAACACCGTATTTCTCTGTGCTCTTACACAAACTACCATCAGAGAGAAGCGAAGAGGATATTTCTTATTGCCAACTAGATCGTCTGCGATGATTCCATTGTAATAATGGCACGGGGCCCTGCCTTTGCTTACGAACAGGATGCACGATTGTAGAAGGGAAAATGACTTACCTGTAAATCTGCTCCTTTGATGATTTCATCTCCTGGGATACTTACTCTTTGATTCTCTCCCTCTCTCGTTTTGTTTTTATTGGTTCATGTTACTTTATAGTGATTTGATTCTTGCTTCCTTCTGGAGCTGAGCTGAATGGATTTGGAAACAGCCCGGTCTCTCCAGACAGGCGAGTACTTTGAGAGCTACTTTGGCTGGCTTTGTCATTCAGGCAACAGGCTCCTGCTCTCCCTTCCCTCTTCCGTTTTTTGACCTTGTGGGGACAGCAGAGAGAAATGGACCACTACTGTGCCCCCTCTTTTTTCCCCACCATGCATTTCTCAGGGGGAGGGAGGGAGAAAAGAGAACCCCCTGTTTCCTGATGACATGTTGGGTAGGATGGAGGGCCGGGAAGAGAGAAAGGCACTGGCACAGCGAGTAAGGAATGTGAGCATGAATTGCCCCATGGCCAATTTCCAGTGTTAGGCTGTGGGCAGCGGTGCTGGCCACCATCTCGGCGGACACGGGTTTGAACTGGGAGCTCTTGTTCTAGCAGCTGTAACACACTCACCTCCACAGTGAATCGGGCACAGAAGGGGACCTGTGACGCACATCGAGCAGTGGGGGGACGCTAACCCACTCCGGCGTGGCTGATCCTGCCTCTTTGTGAACATTCTCCTTTCCTGTCCAAGGCAGAAGCCAGACCCTTCGATTGGTAATAATTACACTGACCTGGGCCGTCTAGCCCCAGAAGCTCATGATAACTTTAAACGCTGAAGGAGAAGCACTGTCTTCCAGCAGCTCAGCTGCACTGCAGCCTACTTCCCAGGCCGCGGGCTTCCTGGGGCCAAACCCTGCCCTTCTTACTCACGGTTTGGCTCTTAGCTATTGCACTGCTGCTTAACACTGGTAATGCTGCTGTGCCTTCAAAGGCAACAATTCCACGGAGGGTGACAAGAGAAGGGGCGAGAGAGGGAGAGACTGGCTCTGGGCATGTAACACTTCAATACAAATACATGTGGGAAGTTTTCTGCACACCTCCAAAGTAACTGTCTAATCATTAGTGATATTCAGTACAGAACAGGAGGCTGGGCCCTATACTAATCTGCAGCAGCGTATAGGGGCCGTAACAGGGCTACAAAGGACCGGGCGTGAATTCCCCCAACGCAGATGCTGCATAGAACCAGTATAAGCACCCCACATCGCTGCCCTCAGCAGAGGCAGTGCGCCAAGCTGGGGCGGAGAGCCAGAGGGGGCGGGGTCATAGCGTTCAGCATTCTGGGTTGTAGAACACCGCAGGCAGCTTTTGGGGAGGGGGGGCACCATACATCAGATCAGTCCCCAGGATGCTGTGATTTATGTTGGGACTGAACTGGCCTCTGGCACCAACCGAATCTGGGTGTTGCAAAGGAGGCGTAAAGCTTATGTACTGCAAAATCTAGGAGCTGGGTATAAATGGAGTGGGCTGCAAGCTACTTGAATCTCGTGCTGGTCCTTTCTCAGATGTCTAGAACTATGAAAGGGAGAACATACGTGCTCCCTTTTATACTGTACTTTAGAAGCGATGCGCGTTGTGATCACGAAACCAATTTGCTCAGATGTTGAGAAGATAAGGGAAGAATTCTACAGCAGAGAAATGGATAACAGCTTTACCAGAAGCAGCAACTTGTGACTGATTAATCTACTGGCTACAAAATGGTTCAGACATCTGAAGATAATCCAAGTCCCTTTTGGAAACTATTAAATCTTGAAGATAACTAATTAATGTCATGTCGCATAAGAATGGGCCCTACTTCTTCCACTTTCCTTATACAGAAGGTGCAATAAATAGAATTAAGCAATACAAAACAGGCATAAAGGATTTATCATTGTACTATAAGGTGTTCAATATAAATATATTTATATTATATTTCTTCCCTTCATCATTAGATCTTGTTCTGTGAAACTATATCTTCTCTTTTACTTGTGTATTAGAGGTAATAAAAGCCAAAACCAAAACAAAAGAGACAGTGCTGGCCAGATTTCCAGAAGAGCCCAGCAACCAAGCAGCTCCCATTGTTCTCAACTGGGTTGTGGGAGGGACAGGGGAGGGGATCCTCCATTGTTCTCCATGGGTGCTGCTTGCTTCAGAGTTAGGTGCCTAAACTGGAGTTGAGCTCTTTTGAAAATCTGGATACTTATTTAACTGAGAAGATCTGAAGCTGAAATGGAACTCATGTTATAAGAGCTAGGAGAAAGAAAAATGTTCTCTAACTGGGAACTCTTGGGTGTTCAGCTGCTTTGAAAATCTAACCCTGAAACATGAATATGTGGAGACATACCTATCTCATAGATCTGGAAGGGACCCTGAAAGGTCATTGAGTCCAGCCCCCTGCCTTCACTAGCAGCAACAAGTACTGATTTTGCCCCAGATCCCTATGTAGCCCCCTCAAGGATTGAACTCACAACCCTGGGTTTAGCAGACCAATGCTCAAACCACTGAGCTATCCCTTCTCCTATTCATTCAATAAACAACCCCACCTCCCTAAAGCTCATAGGTCCCAGAAAGGGCCACAGCAAGCTGTCTACAGCAGGAAGCACTGCCAGACTAGATAAGCAGTCCCTATGCTTTTCCTGTGTACGAAAGGGCTGAACACTGATAGCAGAGCTACAGCACAAATGAGGAGTGCTGGGGGGTTTCTTTTTCTTTTTGCATTGTTTTTAAAGAGGCTCTTAGCTCTGCTTCTTACAACACAGGGTCCACTTCAGCTTCAGATCTCTTTACTTAGCTCACAGTTGTCCTCCAGGTGAAAAGCAGGCCAACTGCGACAGAAACAGAACACACAACACCACAGTCAATACAACAGCACCGCCTGCTCCTTATGGCACAAAGAGAATGGATCGCACAACTGTTTGCTCTGCTCTAGATTTTCTGCTGAGGTTGTGCTGGATGCCAGGTTTCCAGTTTTCTCAGGCAAGCCAGTGTACAAAACACACTGCAATGAATGGAAACCTGAGCATGCAGGAGCCGGGTTCAGAATTTTCCCATGGTTTTTGTTGCTAGGGAAACTCATTCTGCTTTCTGTGTGTGTAGAGCTCAGCTACTTTATTTTAAAGTCAGACTCTAATGTGGTGCGGCTTTGGGAATAATAAAGAGAGTAAACCCTAAAATAATTTAATGTAACATTATTAAATCAAATAATACAGTTCATTTCCTGGCTTGGGATTACTTAGGGAAGGTGAGCAGCTTCTTAGGCTGCTCCTTGGATAGTCCCAGGAGCATTCTTGATATCCAAACTCACACCTTCCTCTTCATCTCATTTCAGAGCTAGGTTTCCCGCTGTGTAACCCAGACCTGGTATCAGCCTGCTGACTGTGGCTGGTAGCACTTACACAAGATGCTGACCCATACTTACATTGCTGTCTCTTGGCGACAGGGACCGTCTTTTTCTTCTGTGTTTGTACGGCACCTAGCACAACTGGGTCCTGGTCCCTGGCTGGATTCCTAGGCCCTCCTGCAATACAAATAGTAATAACAATAAATGCAGCTAGGAGGCAATTTTGTAAGAACAAAAGAAAGAAATCACCTCATTTCAAACTTCTTTCTCTCGTAGCTGTAGTTGTGTGTCGCAGATTGGGTGCATGTCTCTGATCATAAAGACCCATTCTGTATATATGTTCTTAGGTAGAGTCGAGACAATATTTAGGACTAGCAATAGGCGCAAGTCATAGAGTTTGGATCTGGAGTCAGATCTGAATCACAGCTTTCCAAAGGTTTGGGGTGACTATATATAATAGGTGTAAATTTTCCTAGCATCTCAGTGAAGCTTTGCCAATTTACACCAGCTGAGGATCTGCCCCAAGGAGTTCCTGTTTGAGCCAATTTATGGAGACAGGGTCTGAACCATTCAGCTTGGATCCAGATCTAAATTTGGATCCAAACCTCTGAAAAGTTTGAGGGAATGGGAAGTGGATTTGCATCTGCTTAGGAAAGGAAATACAGCTACAGTGATCAATTCTACCTGCGTAGGTCCATCGGCTTCAGTCGGGCTGCACCAGCACGAGTGAAGGAAGAATTTGAACCATGATTGGCGTTTAAAAAATCATGTAACTGTCTGGGAGGTTTTTTTTATCCCATCTTAAATGCACCGTGGCAGATTCAGTCTGACCTTATAAAGGGCCAAATTCTGTCCTTGGATGAGTGCATGGGGCTGCCATTCAAGTCAATGGGAGTTGCAGTTACAATCCAAGAGAAGAATTCAGTCCAAAGACTTTTTTGATGTATTATTGCTGCTGTGTTTCTTGAGGTTACTTGTCATTTCCCAGTTTTGATGCTGTCTACCTTCCTCTTATGGGAAACTCCTACTTCAGTTCATAGGGAATGGTAACTTCTCTGCGCAGTTTTCAATCTAAGCAATACAGTTCTATAGCAGAGATATATGATTCTCTATTAAATTCTAGATGGTGATTTAAAAATTTCATAGCAAATATATTAAAACCTAGAGGTTGAGTAATTTCTATAGAATATATTGGTGTAATCGCTGGTAGATTCCATCGGACTTTTTCATAAGGTCATTAAGTGGATGATCCTTTTTCATTTTTGTAGTGAGATTTGGTCTGATATTTTTCTGAGAATCGGACAGTTATTCATAGGTAACTGCTTTTAAAATGATGAAAGTAATAAAAACAACCCGTTATTTCAATGAGACTAAGGATCTCTCTGCACTACAGTCAGAGGCGTGATTGCAGATACGGTAGGTCTACCTTTGCCAGCTTTAATTTAGCCAGCACGGCTACAAATAGCAGTGAAGACGCGGTGGCACGGACCCTGGGGTGGGCTGGGGATGCAAGTACATACCCACGGTGCTGGGTGTGCTTGAATGCCTGCGCTGAAACTCATGAGGAAGTGCATGTCTTTACTGCTGTTTTTAGCTGTGCTAGCTAGATTAAAGTTAGCACGAGTGTGTCTACATGAGCTGCAATCAGTCCTCCCACTGTGGTGCAGACAGCCCGAAGCCAATAAATCATCAGGACACCTTGCTGATTTTGGGCCCAATCCAATGCCCATTGACGTGATGGGGGGGGGCCTGTCCATGGACTGTCTAGTTGCCCGTGAGCTAATGTCAATCCGCTTGTGGGATTTGACAGCTACAGACAGCATTCTTCAGTGGCTCCTACCAAACCTAACTTTGCCCCCTAAAATGTGCAAAAATATATGCAAAGTTTAAAACAACATAGTACTAGCCCTGTTCCTAATCAAGGGATCTATTTCCAGTGTGCTAGAAGACTTACACACACAACATTGCTCAGTACAAAACACAACGTTCGTTCCCACACAATATAGTTCACAGAGATAAAAATAAGATCTTGAAAGCCACGCATCCTTTCCCATACCCACCCTTCCAACACCATATAATCAACATGCCTTGTAACACAAGTCATTCCATTTCCTTTGGTAAAACTATCCTTCTCCTTCAGCCATGCATCACGCTTTGAGAAAATGTAAGCAACTTTACACTTCTTAATGGACTTGGGATCAGAGTCCTTCGGAAATCTTTACCCCACACTTAAAAAAACCCAAATGTATAAAGCCAACAGCATATTTCCCATTACAGAACAAAACCAGGGGGTCAGGGTAAGGCTGGGGATGAGATGGGGAGGGATGATAATGGGTGATGAAGAATTACATGGCAATGAAACACTGGCTGGACCCAGGAACTGCTAAGTTTCCAGATTTTTAATTTTTTTTCTTTAAGTTGTAGATTTTCAGTAAAGAGAGTTTAACAATATTTTTGCTTTTGATTGGACACCATTGAAACACTCCGAACCATAACAACATCACAGCACCCATAAGGCTTTTTTAACCAAGTCTTAAGTTTTATACACACAAAACGTCGGCATGTAACTATTTAAGCAAAGAATCTAAAATCATGGTGGCATTCATCCTTTCAGGCACAGGAGTTTCGCTCAAGTACTTATACTCAGAGAAGAAAAAACATCTTAGTTCCTGAACAGAATAGCCCACATTTTGGGACTCCTGTTCTTTCATGGAGACTTAGGTCATTAAGTTTGCTAGATAATTAGAGGTTAGTGAAAACATGCCACAGAGGGGTGAGAAATGCTGAACCATCAGCTGGTGTTGGTGATGAAGCAGGATAATTGCCATTGTACCAGAGATATTTAGACAAGTGCCCCATCAATTGGTTTCTTGGCCTGGAACATCAGTGGGATTAATCCTGCTACCAGTGAGGTACAATACGACCCTGAGTTAAGGACACATGGCTGTTCTCCAGGAGGCCTGTTTAGCTTCAAAGAAACATGCTAAATTGTTTAGGAGATGGATCAGCCAGACATTTCCCTTTTAATTGGATTGACATCTTACTTTGCAAGGGCAGTTCCATTATGAGTAGATCAAATACAGCTAGTAGATGTAACCTGTATACTGGCAAACACACTCATTTTCAAAGGCATCTTTGCATGTTTTCAATACCGGCTGGATTCTTTCTTAACCACGCTTTTCTAACCTTACTGGAGAACAACCAGGTTTGTGCACTGTGCCGAGATTTTAATTAGTGAGGCCATTGCTGGTAACACACCTGCAAAGATTCTGAACGTGGAAAAGAGAGACCGGCAAATTAGACGGAGTATTTCATTTGCAACAGCTTACAGTGGTCACTTAGGACCAAATCCTGCTTTTTACACATGCAGAGGCATGGAAAGGAAGGAACTGCCCCGTTGCATTGTTCCCTCTAGGGCAATTGGGGAGTGGATTTAGTAGGATAACCCCATGTATCCCTGGCCTGTGGCACTGTAGAACCCGCCTCCGTGCCTTGATAGCATCGCTACGTGTTTCTCCCAGCGCCTCATGCCACAGAACCTCTGTGCGTTGTGCTAAAAAGGCAGCGAGGGGGAGTTACTGCTGCTTCTAGCAGTGCTTTAACCACTGTAGGTACTGGAGGTCTTCCAGGGGAGCGTGACACATACAGCAGCTGTTCTGCTGACGCCTTCCCCTGTCCCTGCAGCAGTCGGGAGGAGGGGAGGGAAGAGAGCCAGCTGTGCGATGTGTGTGTGTGCGCGCACATGTGGGAACATTCGACATAGCTACCTTTCTCCTCTGTGCATCTGTCAGGGCCCGTAACAGGGCAGTCTGACCTAGTGGTCAGAGCCAGGGGTGGTCGCAGTTAGACGTCACATCAAAGGGCAAAACCAGAGTCAGAGTCAGGAGCCACACCAAGGGTCAATCCAGAGTCAATCAGGAGCCACATCAACACTCAGCGCCAGGGTTGGAGTTGGAAGCATGCCACAGATTAAGCCAGAATCAGAGTCAGAAGTCACGCCAAGGGTCAGTGCCAGGGTTAGAGTCAAGTCATGCCAAGGGTCAAACTGTGCATTGTCAGCTGTCTCCCCCGCCATAAAAGGAACATTAATGCTTAGCTGGGAAACAAGATTTTGTGTTCTATCACCCCCTTCCACAGAGGGGAAGGAAATAGAGGAGCATGGGAAATGGGTGAGGTTTACCATGAAGGGGCTCTTGGGTGTCTGAAGGAATACAGGAGTTTAGGGGCCAGCAAGGGTGCAGAGGGCATTTGGCCAGGCTCTGAAAAGAGCTCAGCACCAGCAGGTCTTTGGTTCCATGCCCAGTGGCTTTACCATGGCAAAGGGTGACATGACACAAAATCACCTTTATGTTGGGAGATGATGGATGCTAAGCACTGTTGAGAATCCCATTACTTGCAAATGTCGTAGTTCCTGGGGATGGCAATTTCCTGCAATATCTTTGGGAGATCTTACTGTGCTAAGTTTATGTACCATTGTAGGCCAGAGATTGTATGTAATTCCACGGGGGAGGGTGATCAGAACATTCCAGGAACTAAGAACAGTGTGTGGGGGTGATTAGGCATAAGAACCTAAGAACAGCCATGGTGAGTCAGACCAATGGTCCATCTAGCACAGTAGCCTGTCTTCTGACAGTGGCCATTGCCAGGTGTTTCAGAGGGAATGAAAGGAACAGGGCAATTATCAAGTGATCCATCTCCTGTCATCCAGTCCCAGCATCTGGCAGTTGGAGGTTTAGGGACACCCAGAACATGGGGTTGCGCCCCTGACTATCTTGGCCAATAGCCATTGATGAACCTATCCTCCATGAACTTATCTCATTATTTTTTGAAACCAGTTATAGTTTTGGCCTCCACAACATCTCCTGGCGATGAGTTCCACAGGTTGACTGTGCATTGTGTGAAGAAATACTTCCTTCTGTTTGTTTTAATCCTGCTGCCTATTAATGTCATTAGGTGACCCCTGGTTATTGTGTAATGTAAAGGGGTAAATAACACTTCCTTATTCACTTTCTCCACACAGTTAATGATTTTATAGACCTCTATAATATTCCCCATTAAGGGTCTCTTTTCTAAGATGAACAGTCCCAGTCTTTTTAATTTCTCCTCATATGGATGATATTCCAGACCCTTAATTTTTGCTGGCCTTCTCTGTACCTTTTCCAATTCTAATACATCTTTTCTGAGATGGGGTGACCAGAACTGAACAGGGTATTCAAGGTGTGGGTGTACCATGGATTTATATAGTACTAATATGATATTTACTATCTTATTATCTATTCCTTTCCTAATGGTTCTTAACATTCTGTTAGCCTTTTTGACTGTTGCTGCACACTGAGCAGATGTTTTCAGAGAAATATCCACGATGACTCCAAGATCTTTCTTGAGTGGTTGCAGCTAATTTAGACCTGATTTTTTGCATGTATTTTTAGGATGATATTTTGCAATGTGCATTACTTTGCATTTATCAACAAGATCAAAATGAAGGATTTTTCACTATTAAAATTGCTGTATTGAAGACTGGAGCATATTTGGGTTATCTGGTCCATTAAGCAAGATGCATATATTCCAGAAATGGCTCCCAATCATTTTTGATGTAGTATAGTCAGGCTAGGCAAAACACAAGCTGAGAAATAAAGAGTACCTAATTCCCATTTACACCATTCCGGCAGTGAAAAGGGCACTTAAAATAGGTGTGAACTACATTTGCATGCACTTTAAAGACCATTTACACTGCTGAAGAGGGAGTTAGAATCAGGTCTACCATGTTTTAGTGTCATCTCGGTGGTAAAAGGAGAAGCTAGAAAGGTCTAATGACCTGATTCTGACCCACTGAAGTCAGAGTTTTGCCACTGATTTCAGCAGGTGCAGGATCGTGCTCCAAATGGATGTCTTCTTTAGATGCCCAAGTACTAACTACTAAAATGGCAATACAAACAAACAGATCAACTTTTTAATTAAAAAAACCCAGCTTTCCTGGAAGTCATAAAGCAATTCCAAATGGATACGCTTTACAGGATCCAGGAGTTTCACTACCCAGGAGATAAATGAGGGTATTGTGGATTTGTGACGTAAGAAAACTCTTGAGGCAGATGGATTCCACATTAGAGGTTCACCAGATGTCCAAGGACCAGCTGAGTCAAGTTAGATGGAAGGTCTTTTTGCCCAAGCAAAAAGAAGGAATGTGCTAGGGCCACCATTCCCATTTCCTTTCCCCCAGGGAATATACCACAGTGCTAAAGAAACAGCATTTTCTGAGGGCTCACAAAACGTTTTTCTTGCAGAACCGTATCCCAGTGGAAGAACTGGCAGTGGGCCTGATCCAAAGTCAGTTGAAGCCAATGGAAAGGCTCCTCTGACTTAGGGGGCTTTGGTTCTGGCCCACCATGACTGACCAACCTCAAAACTTTCTGAAAGTGTCCCTGTATGGCGATGAGCCTAATCCCAGAGCACTCCATGATGAGTGCCTGCTTCAGCAGAGCAGCTGAAGTAACTCTCTTGATCCTTTCATAATTCATTTCATTTCTCTATCCTCTCCCTAATTTATTCCCTGAGAAGAGGAAAGAGCAGCTGAAGAATATGCTTCTCTTCACTTTACTTCATTGCTCAATGTTGATTTTAATATTCTCATGAAGATTGTGTCTGAAAGACTTGACAAAGCTGTAACTAAGCTTATTCAGCCTGATCAAATGGTCTTCATACATAATTGTTATCTTCCCGACAACACCCAGAGATTTACTTTGAAGTACTAAACTGGGCTAATACCTGCTCTCATCCATTACTGGCTTCATCTCTGGATGCCAAGAACAGAAGGTGTTTGATGGGATGAAGTGGAAACATATGTTTGTCGTCCTTCATCAAATGAAACTTGGCATCATTAAGTAGGTGGAAAACTTGTACGCTCCTCTCTTTTCCTGAGTTCAGGCAAATACAAAATATTCCAACTCTCTTTCCTTTATATAAAAGCCCATGTGGTTGCCTCCATTTACTCAGTCCTTTAGCTTAACCTCCACTTGTCTTTTATATGAAACCAGTACCCGTGAGTCTATTCCTCTACACCACAGATATTGTAACAGTCCTAAAATAGCAAAGGCCTTGGTCCTTTCTCCTTTGGATTTCCTGGACACCTTTCATTCTCTCTGCTAACAAACATTCATCCTGAATGGTGCCCTCACTGTATTTCCCCAGATCACACTTCATTGCCTTCAAATGGTTACTACACTCTCTGAAACACTTGGGTATCAACAATTTCTAGCCCTTCGTTATTCGTATTGGACTATGAACCCCTTGTGTTGAACTATGGGAGGCTGATCCAGACAACCTACCTGCTCATGTTTCCTTAATCTCCACACATGCTTTCCCAAGGTCTATATTTTGATGTGAGGGTTAGATGGATTTTTGTCTCAGCTGCATAATTTGCATCACAGTCTATCTTGACAAGCCCATTACTGAGTCTGTCCATAGCATAAACCCAGGAACTGGTCTGATGTCTACCAATTTTCTTGTATCTTATGACTTTGTGGATCCTTCTCCATGACTAGGGCACGTATGTGCTAGAGCAGTGGTTCCCAAACTTGTTCCGCCGCTTGTGCAGGGAAAGCCCCTGGTGGGCCGGGCCGGTTTGTTTACCTGCCGCGTCCGCAGGTTCGGCCGATCGCGGCTCCCAGTGGCCGCGGTTTGCTGCTCCAGGCCAATGGGAGCTGCTGGAAGCGGTGCGGGCCGAGGGACGTACTGGCTGCCACTTCCAGCAGCTCCCACTGGCCTGGAGCAGCAAACCTCGGCCACTGGGAGCCGCGATCGGCCGAACCTGCGGACGCAGCAGGTAAACAAACCGTCCCGTCCCGTCAGGGGCTTTCCCTGCACAAGCGGCGGAACAAGTTTGGGAACCACTGTGCTAGAGTAATACAAATAATAATAGTTTACTAGTAGAGTTCATTTGAAGGAAATTAGGAACAAAATCAGTTTCACTGTCAGACACCAGTTACGGCAACAATTTTGTCAAAGTTGCCTTGTCCTGTTTTCAACTACAGTAAAGTTATTAGCCCAGCTTCCTATGCTCTCACTTTAGCACAGCTCACTTGTGAAGATAAATCCAAGTGCACACATTAGCCTGGGTAGCCCCACCCCAAGATTGCCATTATGTGGGAACGTGATGGAGCCGCACTCACCTCCTGAGTGCCTCCTATTGGCTGGGCATGGTACTTCAATCTTTCCTGCCCCAGGCATCACCTGTGGGTTGTCAACCTTGCTTGGTAGGTCTTCAGTGGCTCAGCCCTGCAGTCAAGCCACACAGTCAAATGGATGAATCTTTTCTGCCGTTGCAAAGAGTTCAACACACTGGCCACCCTCAGCAGGGTCTTCAGCCCCATCTCTGGGCCCTTTATAACCAGCCCTTCACTTGGGCTTCCTAAAAGAGCCTTGTCACATTCTCGGGGCTTTGGCCATTTTGCCAGTGACCTGGGGAAACCCGGGCTCACCCACTACTCCACTATAAACAGCAGCCACATACCACTGCCTCCAGTTTGCTGCTGCTATTCTCTGGGACTTTCCCCACATAGCCCCTTTCTCTTCACCTTGGCCTCAGGGCTGAAGTTGTCAGATTCTCTTCCTCCTCACTGGAGGCAAATGCCACCAGAACGTGTCATCTGGTTCTCTCTCACGCTCCTGTGACAAGCAAGGAACATCCTCCCTTGTCCTCTGGTCCCAGCCAGGAACTGACCTGTTCAGGCCTGGCAGCTCCTTTTATCTGAGCCTGCTGGGCTCTGATTGGCTGCTTCTAGGCAGCCTCTCTAGGCAAGCCTGGAGGACCTACCTTCACTGCTCCTTTCCTGGGGCAGGGTGTGGTAAGACTATGAGGCCTCGAGCAGGGGGCCATGAAGGCCTGGTACATCCCATCACAGGGAGCTAGAGAGGAAATATTTACTTCCCTCTTTCTCAGCTTTCAGGTCATCTTCACACCAATGAGGCAGCACACTTATTTCCCCTCTTCCCCAAAACATACTGTCTCAGGTTTGGGAGAACCCTCGGTTTTGGCTTTTTTTTCAGGGTGCAGATTCCATTGCATGTTGTGATCATTTGAAGGAATGTTTGATTCATTTTTATCACCCAAAGAAAAACATCTCTGACGTCCTGTCCTCTGCTGTGTGTAACCAGGGCTGGGAGTACATGACACCCTGGGCAAAGTCCTCTGCATATACTCCAAGCTCCCTTGTCTCCTCTACTTCCAGGGGGCAGACTTTCTTTCTGCATCCTCCCAGGGCAGCACAGAAATATTGGGTCAGGGAGGAGGGAAAAGGAGGTGGCTTAGCACTGAGAGAACAGGCTACCTCTGCTGCGATGCTCTGTTCACCCCATGCTAGTAACAGCCCATTCCTCCTGGAATCCACTACACGTGCTGAAAGATACCTTGGCTCCGGAACAGACCCTCTAGAATGCCAGGGGAAGGAAATGCTGACGCTCTTTTGTGTGTGCATGTGTGTGTGTGTGTTCCCCCCGCCTGACTTTAGTCACCCTCATTTCCCACATGGCCACAGGAGAGGCAACGGAAGATGGGCGGAGTTGCCTCATGTCTGTGATCCTTCCCCCTCTCTCTTTCCCCTGGCTCCTCCCTCTAGGCTCCCACAGAGTGAGGAAAGGGATCCCTGAAGCTCAGGCACTTGCCTGTGCTCTCTTGCTGGATGTGAGGTGGGAGGGAGATGTCTTTGTTTCCTTCCCGAGAGCTCCCACTTTGCCAGGTGAGATGGGTTTGGTGCAGGGTGCCAGCCACGGAAACCTTCCCTGCTCCCTTAGTCAGATCAGAAGGAAGCCACCAGTGTGGCAGGCAGGGATTGCCCCACAGTGAAGGGAGTAGGGAGAAGACGACATGTGACTCACCTTCCTAGAGACCCATATTTTCGTTGCTAGGAACAGGAACCTATTAGTTATAGCCCCACTGATACTGGGGTTGATTTCTCACCCAGCCTTTGAGAAGCCCCTGGAGCCATTCAATAACGCGGTAAAGCCATTTAAAACCTCTGCCCCATGCCTGCTCAGCAGGGTTGAAACCATAACTATGGGTGGTCGCTCTTCACACGGGTGAATTTCACTCACTGCTGCTGTGGGAGCAGCGTGGTCCAGTGGGCAGAGTATTGGCTTGGGACTCAGAAGATAATATAATGTAATGTAATATATGGAGATATACCTATCTCATAGAGCTGGAAGGGACCCCGAAGGGTCATCGAGTCCAGCCCCCTGCCTTCACTAGCAGGACCAATTTTTGCCCCAGATCCCTAGGTGGCCCCCTCAAGGATTGAACTCACAACCCTGGGTTTAGCAGGCCAATGCTCAAACCACTGAGCTATCCCTCCCCCCCAAAGATCTGTATTCTCTGCCATTGCCCTGCTGCGCGGATAAGTCACTTCACCTCTGTGTTTTCCCTTTGTCTATTTAGATTGCAAACTCTTAGAGGCAGGGACTGTGTAGAGCAGGGGTCGGCAACCTTTCAGAAGTGGTGTGCCGAGTCTTCATTTATTCACTCTAATTTAAGGTTTCGCGTGCCAGTAATACATGTTAACGTTTTTAGAAGGTCTTTTTCTATAAGTTTATAATATATAACTAAACTATTGTTGTATGTAAAGTAAATAAGGTTTTTAAAATGTTTAAGACGCTTCATTTAAAATTAAAATAAAATGCAGAGCCCCCCGGACCGGTGGCCAGGACCCGGGCAGTGTGAGTGCCACTGAAAATCAGCTCGCGGGCCGCCTTCGGCACCCGTGCCATAGGTTGCCTACCCCTGGTGTAGAGTATTCAGGCCAGTGGGGCACTGGTCTTGCAGGAGGCCTCTAGGCGCTACTGTAATATAAATAATCACAGTACACCGGCATTCCCAAACATTTGCATGGACAAACAGCCTTCTACAAACAGTGAGTGAAGAAGCGGTAGGACGGTGGTTAAACCAAACAGCTGTTTGGCGTTCCGAAGAATGCTTGTGAATGCTTTTTTGCAGTATGCAGCCTGCCTGAGTTTCCCGGGTAGGATGGTCACATCCACCTACGCACACACAAGAGTTCTCTAAAGATGTCCACGCAGTGTGCAGAGGCGGTCAAAAAAGCAAACAGGATGTTAGGAATCATTAAAAAGGGGATAGAGAATAAGACAGAGAATATATTATTGCCCTTATATAAATCCATGGTACGCCCACATCTCGAATACTGTGTACAGATGTGGTCTCCTCACCTCAAAAAGGATATTCTAGCACTAGAAAAGGTTCAGAAAAGGGCAACTAAAATGATTAGGGGTTTAGAGAGGGTCCCATACGAGGAGAGATTAGAGAGGCTGGGACTCTTCGGCTTGGAAAAGAGAAGACTAAGGGGGGACATGATAGAGGTATATAAAATCATGAGTGATGTTGAGAAAGTGGATAAGGAAAAGTTATTTACTTATTCCCATAATACAAGAACTAGGGGTCACCAAATGAAATTAATAGGCAGCAGGTTTAAAACAAATAAAAGGAAGTTCTTCTTCACGCAGCGCACAGTCAACTTGTGGAACTCCTTACCTGAGGAGGTTGTGAAGGCTAGGACTATAACAATGTTTAAAAGGGGACTGGATAAATTCATGGTGGCTAAGTCCATAAATGGCTATTAGCCAGGATGGGTAAGAATGGTGTCCCTAGCCTCTGTTCGTCAGAGGATGGAGATGGATGGCAGGAGAGAGATCACTTGATCATTGCCTGTTAGGTTCACTCCCTCTGGGGCACCTGGTATTGGCCACTGTCGGTAGACAGATACTGGGCTAGATGGACCTTTGGTCTGACCCGGTACGGCCTTTCTTATGTTCTTATGTTCTTAAGAATACCCCAACATCTCAAAAGCCATGGGTACTGGTATAGAGATAGAAACATGTCGCCTGGGACCAAAATGCAAGCTTCTCCATACAGGAAGTGAACTATGCATTTGCATATAGCGCCTAGCAAAATGGGTTGTTGATCTCAGCTGGGACCTCCCAATAGACAAGCAGTCAGTAAAAGCAACTGATGCACCACAATACTCAGAGGAAACAGATTCACCATCATGGGGGCATATGTGAGACTCTCAATGAAGCAGACTAAAGATGAACATGACTGGAATGAGAATGTTGCCAGCCAGATATAAATATATAAATCCTTAGAAAAGTTCCTTATGTTTCTTTTCTTGTTAACAGATGTCAGCCTTATTCACTGGTTCTTCTTCTGAGGATTTAAATGCCAAATCTGTTTGTGTTTTCTTTGCGCTGCTATCTCCTGTAATATGTTGCTGGTGTTATAACTTATAACCTAGGGATGTATTCCCAAAGCAGCGCACAGGAATTTAGCAGTTACTCACACTGATGTTATAATGGGAGTGCTATAGATAAACTCTTGCATTGAAAATGCATTGGGCCTGATCGTCAGCTGTTATAAATTGGCTTATTAACACTGAAGTAAATGGAGCTATGTTGATTTACATTAGCTGAGGATCTGGGCCATGGTACATCCTAGAGTCTGGAACCCTTTCCTTTGTAATCTGGTCATCCCTTCGGTACTGTCAGTATGTTCAGCAGAATTATGATGTCCCTGCTCAGAACTGATTCTATTAGCTGTATGTTATTTGTAAGGGAATGCTAATCATGTCTGGCTGCTGGCTGGGGCTGTAATTCACTTCTGCAGCTGTATACAAAAAAGGAACAAAGAACATAGGCCACATTGATAAGGTGGAGGACTGTATCTTGGAAAACAGTGAGGCTGAAAAGGACTTAGGGGTTATGGCAGAGAGCCGATTGAACATTAGGTCCCAGTGTGATCCTTGCATGAATGCGATCCTGGGAGGAATAAGCAGGGGTAAATCAAGAAAAGTAGGAAAGTTGTACTACCTCTATGTTCAGCACTGCTGAGGCCATTCCTGGAATAGTCTGTACAGTTCCGGAGTTCACACTTCAAGAAGATTGTTGACAATCCCACAACATTCCGATAGGGAAGCTGGAGAAATGCAGGCTCGGCAGAACTATCCTTAAATGCATACATAACTGGTTAAACAACTGCAAACAGCAAGTAACTATTAATGGACTGATGTTGGATTGGATGGAGGTCTCAAGCAGGATCTGTTTCTATGACTGATGTTGGATTGGACGGAGGTCTCAAGCGGGATCTGTTCTGGGTCCGGTGTTGTTTAACATCTTTATTAATCACCTGGATACAGGAATGGAGAGCATGCTGATCAAATTTGCAGATGACACAAAGCTAGGGGGAGGGGTTGCCCTGAGAACATCAAGTTTCAAATGAAGAAGGTGATTTGTCTAGATGCGACTGTCAAGCATGAGGATAAACTAACTTAAAAAATTCACTTGGCCATCAACTTCATAGAATCATAGAATATCAGGGTTGGAAGGGACCTCAGGAGGTCATCTAGTCCAACCCCCTGCTCAAAGCAGGACCTAATCCCAACTAAATCATCCCAGCCAGGGCTTTGTCAAGCCTGACCTTAAAAACCTCTAAGGAAGGAGATTCCACCACCTCCCTAGGTAACCCATTCCAGTGCTTCACCACCCTCCTAGTGAAAAAGTTTTTCCTAATATCCAATCTAAACCTCCCCCACTGCAACTTGAGACCATTACTCCTTGTTCTGTCATCTGGTACCACTGAGAACAGTCTAGATCCATCCTCTTTGGAACCCCCTTTCAGGTAGTTGAAAGCAGCTATCAAATCCCCCCTCATTCTTCTCTTCTGCAGACTAAACAATCCCAGTTCCCTCAGCCTCTCCTCATAACTCATGTGCTCCAGCCCCCTAATCATTTTTGTTGCCCTCCGCTGGACTCTTTCCAATTTTTCCACATCCTTCTTGTAGTGTGGGGCCCAAAACTGGACACAGTACTCCAGGTGAGGCCTCACCAATGTCGAATAGAGGGGAACGATCACGTCCCTCGATCTGCTGGCAATGCCCCTACTTATACAGCCCAAAATGCCGTTAGCCTTCTTGGCAACAAGGGCACACTGTTGACTCATATCCAGCTTCTCGTCCACCGTAACCCCTAGGTCCTTTTCTGCAGAACTGCTGCCTAGCCACTCGGTCCCTAGTCTGTAACAGTGCATGGGATTCTTCCGTCCTAAGTGCAGGACTCTGCACTTGTCCTTGTTGAACCTCATCAGGTTTCTTTTGGCCCAATCCTCTAATTTGTCTAGGTCCCTCTGTATCCTATCCCTACCCTCCAGCGTATCTACCACTCCTCCCAGTTTAGTGTCATCTGCAAATTTGCTGAGAGTGCAGTCCACGCCATCCTCCAGATCATTAATGAAGATATTGAACAAAACCGGCCCCAGGACCGACCCTTGGGGCACTCCGCTTGAAACCGGCTGCCAACTAGACATGGAGCCGTTGATCACTACCCGTTGAGCCCGACGATCTAGCCAGCTTTCTATCCACCTTATAGTCCATTCATCCAGCCCATACTTCTTTAACTTGCCGGCAAGAATACTGTGGGAGACCGTATCAAAAGCTTTGCTAAAGTCAAGGAATAACACATCCACTGCTTTCCCCTCATCCACAGACCCAGTTATCTCCTCATAGAAGGCAATTAGGTTAGTCAGGCATGACTTGCCCTTGGTGAATCCATGCTGACTGTTCCTGATCACTTTCCTCTCCTCTAAGTGCTTCAGAATTGATTCCTTGAGGACCTGCTCCATGATTTTTCCAGGGACTGAGGTGAGGCTGACTGGCCTGTAGTTCCCCGGATCCTCCTTCTTCCCTTTTTTAAAGATGGGCACTACATTAGCCTTTTTCCAGTCATCCGGGACCTCCCCCGATCGCCATGAGTTTTCAAAGATAATGGCCAATGGCTCTGCAATCACATCCGCCAACTCCTTTAGCACCCTCGGATGCAGCGCATCCGGCCCCATGGACTTGTGCTCGTCCAGTTTTTCTAAATAGTCCCGAACCACTTCTTTCTCCACAGAGGGCTGGTCACCTTCTCCCCATACTGTGCTGCCCAGTGCAGCAGTCTGGGAGCTGACCTTGTTCGTGAAGACAGAGGCAAAAAAAGCATTGAGTACATTAGCTTTTTCCACATCCTCGGTCACTAGGTTGCCTCCCTCATTCAGTAAGGGGCCCACACTTTCCTTGACTTTCTTCTTGTTGCTAACATACCTGAAGAAACCCTTCTTGTTACTCTTAACATCTCTTGCTAGCTGCAACTCCAAGTGTGATTTGGCCTTCCTGATTTCACTCCTGCATGCCTGAGCAATATTTTTATACTCCTCCCTGGTCATTTGTCCAATCTTCCACTTCTTGTAAGCTTCTTTTTTGCGTTTAAGATCAGTAAGGATTTCACTGTTTAGCCAAGCTGGTCGCCTGCCATATTTACTATTCTTTCTACACATCGGGATGGCTTTTTCCTGCAACCTCAATAAGGATTCTTTAAAATACAGCCAGCTCTTCTGGACTCCTTTCCCACTCACGTTGTTGTCCCAGGGGATCCTGCCCATCAGTTCCCTGAGGGAGTCAAAGTCTGCTTTTCTGAAGTCCACGGTCCGTATTCTGCTGCTTTCCTTTTTTCCTTGTGTCAGGATCCTGAACTCTACCATCTCATGGTCACTGCCTCCCATCCACTTTTGCTTCCCTTACTAATTCTTCCCGGTTTGTGAGCAGCAGGTCTAGAAGAGCTCTGCCCCTAGTTGGTTCCTCCAGCACTTGCACTAGAAAATTGTCCCCTACACTTTCCAAAAACTTCCTGGTGTCCTTGCTGAAGGAAAACCTGGGAAGCATGATTAGTGAGAGCACCGTAGGCTAACTGTAGCACCTCTACTAAATGGGCAATAATAAAGGTGTTCAGTCTCTATTTGGAATTAGTGGGCTTTTCTTCATCGATTATATCATCAGCATAATGAATTAAACATGATACAGTGTCTTACTTGCATTCCCAAAAACTTGGTATGTCATCATGTGTCTGCCCACTTCCTGCTTGACATAGGCACTTTCCCACAACACATTCATAGCTGGGTACAGGGCACCTCTTCTAGGCATTCTGCCCTCCTCTCTCTGGGAGGGGTTGGGGCAGAGGAGAAAAGGTGCCAAGCTGATGCAGCCTTTGCTGATAAGCCCCTTACTGAGCTCCAGGGCCCTGCTTAGGCTGGCAGCAGGAACTGATTGTTCTTCAACAGGGCCCTGTCTACACACAAAGACAAAGGTCCCCATCCAGCTCTCGTGTCGATTGGGCTAACTCCCGTAGACTTCACTAGCAGTTGCAGCAGTTTTCACCAATTTGGAAGTTGGTCCTAAATGCAGTTGCTTTAAAACAATAATAGGACAGAGCTAAAATTCAGCGGGATCTCGATAAATTAGAGAACTGGGCTATAAACAACTAAATGAAATTCAGCCAAGACAAATGTGAGGTGCTACACTTAGGGAAGAATAACCACATGCACAAATACAAAATGGGGGATGGCGGGCTTGGCAGCAGCACTGATGAGAAGGATCTGGGAGTTGTGGTGGATCACAACCTCAACATGCGTCAGCTATGCGATGCTGTTGCAAAAAAAGCAAAGGCAATTGTATGTTGCATTAACAAAGGCATAGCATGAAAGTCACAGGAGGTGATAGTGCCGCTCTACTCAGAGCTGGTTAGGCCTCCACTGGAGTAGTGTGTCCAATTTTGGTCACCGATGTATAGAAAGGATGTAGAGAAACTAGAAAGGACCCAGAGGTGAGCAACAAAGATGATCAAAGGGATGGAATGNCGTCAGCAATGCGATGCTGTTGCAAAAAAAGAAAAGGCAATTGTATGTTGCATTAACAGAGGCCTAGCATGAAAGTCACAGGAGGTGATAGTACTGCTCTACTCAGCGCTGGTTAGGCCTCCGCTGGAGTAGTGTGTCCAATTTTGGTCACCGATGTATAGAAAGGATGTAGAGAAACTAGAAAGGACCCAGAGGTGAGCAACAAAGATGATCAAAGGGATGGAACACAAGCCAGATGAGCAAAGGCTGAAGGAACTGGGTAGGTTTAGTTTGGAAAAGAGGAGATTAAGGGGGGACATGATAGCGGTCTTCAAATACTTGAAAGGCTGCCATAAAAAGATGGAGAAAAGTTGTTTTCTCTTGCCACAAAGGGCAGGACAAGAGGCAGTAGATTCAAACTACAGCATGGCAGATTTAGATTAAATCTCAGGAAAAACTTCCGAACTGTAAGAAGAGTAGGACAATGGAACAGACACCTAGGGAGGTTGTGGAAGCTCCTTCCCTAGAGGCTTTCGAAAGGAGGCTGGATAGCCACCTGTCTTGGATGGTTTAGATACAACAAATCCTGAATCTTGGCAGGGGGTTAGACCAGATGACCCTTGTAGTCCCTTCTAACCCTATGATTCTATGACAAATTTGGAAGGGTTCAGAAAAAGAGGTACAAGAATGATCAGAGGTTTGGAAAACCTGCCTTATAGGGAGAGACTAAAACAGCTCAAGCTATTTAGTTTATCAAATAAAAAGTTAAGAAATGACTTGATCATGGCTTATAAGTATCTATATGGAAGAGAGATTTCTGATAGTAGACAGGTCTTTAATCTAACAGAAAAAGACACCATGACAGGCAATGTTTGGAAGGTGAAGATAGACAAATTCAGACCATAAATAAGGGGTAAATTTTTAACAGTGAGGATAGTTAGCCATTGGAATACCTTCCCTAAGGACATGGTGGATTCTCCATCACTTCAGTCATTAAGCCAAGACTGGGATGTCTTTCTACCAGAAGTTATGGACTGGATGCATAGGAGATTATAGGGCTAGGTTCTCTGGTTTGTACTATGCAGGAGGTCATAGAATCATAGAATATCAGGGTTGGAAGGGACCTCAGGAGGTCATCTAGTCCAACCCCCTGCTCAAAGCAGGACCAATCCCCAACTAAATCATCCCATCCAGGGTTTTGTCAAGCCAGGCCTTAAAAACCTCTAAGGATGGAGATTCCACCACCTCCCTAGGTAACCCATTCCAGTGCTTCACCACCCTCCTAGTGAAAAAGATTTTCCTAATAGCCAACCTAAGGTCAGAACCAAATGATCATCATGCTGAAGTAATGTTTCACAAACCATTATGATTGCTTTAAAACACCATTTTTCATCAACGTTCTGTTCAATGAAAATCTTTCAAGCAGCTCTAGAATAAACCTCTCCTTCCTGCTTTTGCAGCCCCTGAAATGCAGGCCTGCTGCTGATTTGGTGGCTCTGCCTGGCATATGGCCTGCTTGAGCTCAGTCTCCTATGGGACCCCCTACTCCCTGCAAGTGCTGTCTCCCTTTGAGTCCTTCTGGCTCTCCCTCAGAATTAACCCTTTCTCCTGAGATCCCAGATTTGGGCTGTCAAGATCATGATCTGGACCTATCTCCCTCTTGGAGTTGGCCAAGGTACAGATCAGGTCTGAGAGCCATCTCCTGACAAGAATCCTTTGCCCTCCTGTCCCTCTTCACTCTGGGCCCCAAAGGTCCAACCAAGAGACTCTGTCTCCAACATACACTCACCCTCTCTTTGGCTAAACCTCAGACTGTCTCCCAGTTACACTCAGCCATCCTTGGAACAGTGTGTGAGGGGCAGAGGCCCATGGACCAAAGCCTCCTATATCTCACAGACTTCCTGAAGACCCAGACAGAACATTTCCTGTCTCTCAGGTAGAGGTCAGTGTTTTGTCGCTCAATATCGAAGCACGCTCTCCCCTCCGACTTGGTGCTCTGCCCACCAGGCATCACTGACAGGAAGCCAGGGCTGACCTTTCTCAGAGCCTATGACAAGTCACACAAAGAATCACTAGACATTGGACCTTTGAGCCCCAAACAGCCCTAGACTGTCCTCCTTGGAATCCCTTCTCTCCAAACCCGACTGTGTGGCTCTGAGTGCGCTTACAGACACCACCCACGTCCCTGGGTCCTTGTGCAGTGCAGCCTGCACACTGGAAGTGTTTCTGCTTCTCCAGGAGTAAGTGGGGAGGTGTCTGTAGGCTTCTCAGAGGTGTGCCCTCAGCTCCACTTTGAGCTGCAGTCCCTGCTGTGCAAGATGCCTTCTGTGGTCCTATGGTTTTGCAAGCACCACAATTAGGTCAGCTTCTCCTCGGGGAGAAGAGAAATAGAAGAGAAGGGAGAAGAGAAATAGAACAGCAAGGACAGTTTGCTCACAGGTGACCGTCTCTCCTCCCATGCTGTGTACCACCTTCACCTGCTCTAGAAAAGCTGCTTCTTACAACATTTCTGTTCCTCTAGTCTACTCTTGCTCTAAATGTTGTTAACTGGATAGAGGGGAAGTGCACTGAAGCACATGGAGAGAGAGTCACACTCACAACTCTTTGTCTGGTAAGTGGAGCACTAAACTCAACTGCCCCGACTGTCTTTGTTGTAGGACCACGGAAGAGGAGGCTACAACGGATGCAATTATTAGTGAGCAACTTTCCTTTGCCTGTTTTTGGGGGGCAGGCGGTAGGAAGGGGGGGTGGGGGTCATAAGGAAAATGCCAAAATTCTATTTTTTAAAATATTTGTATTGTGGTACAAGTAATTAAAAGACTCACAGCACCAGGATGAAGAGTCATTGGGTAGCAGGACTACAAGGCATTGTCACATAGTTACAGGCAATGCTAATAATAATAACAAATAATAAATCCCTAGCACTTATATAGCATGTTTCATTGACAGATCTCAAAGTGCTTCACCAAGGAGGTCAGTGTCATTGTCCCCAGTTTACAGATGGGAAAAGAAGGATTACAGAGGTGAAGTGACTTTTCCGAGGTCATCCAGGAGGCCAGTACTGGCATGACATTTAAAGCAGTCAATGCAGAATCAGTAAGGGGAGGGATAGCTCAGTGGTTTGAGCATTGCCCTGCTAAACCCAGGGTTGTGAGTTCAATCCTTGAGGGGGCCACTTAGGGATCTGGGGCAAAATTGGTCCTGCTAGTGAAGGCAGGGGGCTGGACTCAATGACCTTTCAGGGTCCCTTCCAGCTCTATGAGATAGGTGTATCTTCATTTATTATTATAAAGATGTCTCAAAATACTCAGTTTTCTCTTCCCCTTGTTATCGACCTGCATCCTCCCTAATTTTAGGGTTGGGTAGAATGGAGCTGAAATGCTTGTTAAATTTTCTGAGCACACAGCTGGAGTCTGCTCTCAGTTGAGGACACCAAGATGGGACATTTATAAAAGAGCAGAAGTCACCTGATGGCGTGTAGGTCCTGAGACGCAGTAATGGACTGCAGAGATCATGCAAGTTGAAGTTGTTATTGTTGTTGTTTATTTATTTATAGTGTGGCAGTGCTTACGGGCCCCATCCATGGATCATGACCCCATTGTGCTAGGTGCTGTACAAACACAGAACAGAAAGTCAGTCCCTGACTCAAAGAGCTGACCGTCTAAGACAAGAGACAACACATGGATGCAGACAGATGGGGGAGTACAAAGACACAATGAGATTCTATTGGTCAGCGTGACAGCCAACGGTGTCAACACACCAGCAGCCAAACCGTTGTCAAGGTTGTGTAGGCATTACAGCAAAGGAGAGTTTGAAGGAGGACAATAAGGTGACTTTGCCGATGTTTACATGGAGCTCCTCCCACGTGTGCAGGGCATCATGGGAGAAATGTTTGAGCATTGGAGGCTGGTGTCATGGGCTGATCGGAGGTGGGAGTCGACATCTCAAGAATGAGTAAGAGATCTGCTTTTCCAAGTATTGGGGAGAGCAACACGTATCAATCAATATCAAGGTTCCAGGCCAGAGCCATCATTGGATTCAGCTGACACTGTCCAAGGGAATGAGGATTGGGATTTTGAGCTGTAAATTTTACAAAAGCAAAAGTTTTGCCTTTTCTTCTCCTGATTTTGAGGCACGATGTGCATAGAAAAGAGAAGTCAGCTTGTGTCTGGGTGGGGTTTGCTTTTAAAATAATTGGAATTCAATTTTATTAAAAGAAGAATTTCATTAAATAAATAAAAAATCGTCCAGCCACGCACATTCGGAAACCATGTTGTCAAATATGAAAGCTCCAGCTTATTTTAAAAAATTTCTTAAATCCCCATATGGCTGGGAGGCTTGTAGAGATTAACATTTAGCATCTGGTTTTCAAATCAATAAAAATACAAGTGATTAAAACCCAAGTTCTGATGATATTGTCATGGCATGAAGGTTACTCTGCCCTGCTTTTTAGTAAATACTGTGAACCTTGGGGAGGAATATTTGCCATTTGTTTTTCCTCACTTTTCTTTTGAAGTGCTGTTCTTAAAGCAAGCTACATTTCTCACCTTGAAAACCAGGTAACAGCAAGAATGTGTCTGTCCAGAAATAACAAGGTAAATCTCCGGAGTACCACGGCTAGCACTGTCTGAAGAATTAGATGTGAAATCATTTAGCCCATTTTGATCCTTAGCTCGTGTAAATCACTGTACTGTTATTGACATCTGTGGAGTTACACCAGTTTATGCCAGCTGAGCGCCTGGCCCTTTCTCTGAATGGATCCCAATTCTGCTTTGAATGCACATGTGCAGAACCTATTGTAGCTACTGTCCGCGTACATTCAAGTCCTGAAATTGGCCCCTGGTGCCTGTCCCTTATTGGTGTTCTAGGAAGAAATAGGCTCAAACCAAAGTCCTGGATCCACATCCAAACTTTTCAGTCCAGCCCCATCTCTAATTCAAGGCATTTTACATAAAACTCAGCGTTAAAACAAGCAATCCAAAAACCAACAAAACCACGTAAATCCCAATAAAATAGGAAAGAAAATCAAGTGCCCAAGGAAGGTTGGAAGAGTGAATTTCTCTGATGGCACTTCCCTCAGCAAAAATAGTTAAGAAAATTAATATTGGCCGGCATGCCATGTACATCGGCTTCTTCTTTGGTAAAACGAAAGACAAGAGGTGAGTCTATCTGGTATTATGGGTCCTGTATGAAAGTGGCGGGTGGGCCCTGGACCTACAGAGCTGCCTCTGCAGTTTAGACCAGACAAAGGGGACTGGAGGAGGACTCCCGTATAACCAAAGGGCCAGATTCAGAGTTGGTGGATTTACTCCAGGGATATCCTGGTGTAACTGAGAATTCGGCTCTTTGGTTTAGGAATCCTCCCTAGTCTTGTCTCGCCTTGACTGCTGTGTTGGTGCATTGGCACTTTGGATTTGTACTCGTGTAACTTGTGAGGAGGCAGACAGAGAATCCCAATCTCTCCCAGAGCTCAGGGAAAAAGATACTGCTGCCTAGAATTGGGCAAAATTTTTCTGCTGAAACTTTTTTAGGCAAAAGTTGCAGATTCACCAACACTCAACCATTTCATGAATGTGTGTCAGTTTCAACAAATTCTTCTTGTCAAACAAACAAAACTGCCAGTAACTCTTCATTTTGATATTTTCAAAATAAAATATTTTGTTTTTTCAGTTTGAAATGACTGTTTCAAAATGTCATTAAAATTCATTAAAGACATTGAAAAAACATAAAAAAAATCCACTTGAACTCAAATGTCAATGTTTTGTTTCAGTGGAACAAAACATTTTGTTTGACCTGAAACAAACTTCTTTCTGACATTTTGATCCTCTGAAAATTAAAATAAAATCACATTTTTTTCCTGACTTTTCAGAATTTCCAATGACCCAAACATCTATTATTTTTCTAGCTCTACAGCTGCCTGAGAGATATGGGTGAAGGATCTTG
Source organism: Platysternon megacephalum (assembly GCA_003942145.1). Classification (NCBI taxonomy): domain Eukaryota; kingdom Metazoa; phylum Chordata; order Testudines; family Platysternidae; genus Platysternon; species Platysternon megacephalum. The sequence goes on from QXTE01000072.1 coordinate 3,944,553, forward strand.
ATTAAATCTGTCACCATGCCTTCCCATGGACTCAGGCGAGTCAAAGGGCAGTCTTGGTCAGAGTTCACACTCATAGACTCATAGACTTTAAGGTCAGAAGGGACCATTATGATCATCTAGTCTGACCTCCCACATGATGCAGGCCACAAAAGCTGACCCACCCACTCCTGGATTAATTCTCTCCCTTGACTCAGCTGTTGAAGTCCCCAAATCATGATTTAAAGACTTCAAGTTGCCGAGAATCCTCCAGCAAGCGACCCCTGCCCCATGCTGCGGAGGAAGGCGAAAAACCTCCAGGGCCTCTGCCAATCTACCCTGGAGGAAAATTCCTTCCCGACCCCAAATAAGGCGATCAGCTGAACCCCGAGCATGCGGGCAAGACTCTCCAGCCAGACACTCAGGAAAAAGACTTTTAATATCCCATCATTGACCCTTGGTACTAATTACCAGTGATGGCACATTATTGACCTATTGACTAAGATCATGTTATCCCATCAAAGGGTCTAGTCGCCTGGAGAGCCAATCCCAGGGGAAGGTACAGCGAGGGGGCTGGAAGGGTCAGGTAGGGTGAAGTAGCAACTAGCAGGCAATGGCTTGGTGCTCAGACAATACCAGAAAGGAAGCAGGAAGTTTATATATAGTCACCAGCCAATCAGGGTCAAGACCATGTGGCCAATCAGGAAGCAGGTCATGGGAGCCTAGAAATTGGCCCACCCAAATCTGTGCATTCCCAGGTAACCTAATGTGTTCATGTGGCATGGTGGCTAAAGCTGCTTCTTTAAAACCCCACTGGGGCTGGATTCAAGACCAGGGTCCCCTACCACCCACCTATTTTCCTTTTAAAAACGTTTCTCCCTGCAATGTGTTGCTTTGCACCCCTACCCAATTCAAACGCTGTTGGTAATAGCTGTAGAATCAGTCTCGTGACACATGCGGTGCTCGCTACACAGCCATACATGTTTTTTCCAGCAACCCCAGAGAGAACGTGGGCAACGGACCAATACTAACAAGTCAGCTCAGTACTCAGAATATAACCCGATAAGACTCTAAAATGACATGATTGAATTTTTCTAATAAATGACACACACGCTTCGGTCTAGCGGCAGATTATAGAAACGAGCCGGTGTAAATGGCTACACAAGGAGAAATAAACAATTTGGGCCTGAGGCAACTCGTGTTGTTGTCACACCCGTGGAAAATGGGTGGGGAAAAGCTACCAGCTCAAAATGGCAGCACTGCTCTGGGGTGAATGGCAGGGCAATGGAGAATCATCCCCCCTGAGTCAGGTTCTCTCGGTGGTATTTCTCTGGACGCCATTACCATGGTATCTGAGCGCCTCAGTCTTTAATGTATTTATCCTCACAACACACCTGCAAGGTCCGGCAGTGCTATTATCCCCATTGTACAGATGGGGAACTGAGGCCCAGAGAGGCTAACGGGTCAGACAGGAAGTCTGTGGCAGAACAGGGTCTCCTGAAATTACACCTACATCTATTTTCAGACGTTTGTACACTGCTGGAATGGTGCAAGAGGGCCTAGTAAATGTGTGTCACCCTGGTCTGTGGCATCCCTGCTCTCCCAAAACCCAGTTACCATGGGGCGGGGGGAGGCCCCGGGGCATTAACCCACGCCAGCCCCTGCTCAGCCAGGGACAGCTCCTACCTGCAGGCAGGCTCCTTGTCAGGCTGAGGGAGGGAGCCCAGCTGGAGGGGGATGGGAGGTGGAGACGATCCAGTGAGGGGGGGAGGGAGAGAGGAGCGAATGATGGGGGTGGGGCCTTGGGGGGAAGAGGCAGAGAAGGGGCAGGGCCTTGGGGGTCTGGTTACCAGCAATTGGAAAGATGGCAACCCTGGGCACCTCACTCTAGGGTGACCAGACAGCAAGTGTGAAAAATTGGGACGGGGGTGGGAGGTAATAGGAGCCTGTATAAGAAAAAGACCCCAAAATTGGGACTGTCCCTATAAAGTCGGGACATCTGGTCACCCTACCTCACTCCCATTGATTTCAATAGGAGTAAGGTGCCTAAATACCTTTGAGAGTCTGGGCCACATTTCTCCTCCTCGGTGTGACAGTAACAGGATTTATTTTGGGCATGCACTGTAATTTCTCTGACGAGTGACAAAGTAAAAGAAAACCTGTTACGAGATTAACAACTAAAAAGAAGCAAAGCAAAACTGCAACTAAAAGAAAGACAAGGATTTGGAGAGAGAGGAGTTTTGCACCCTTAGCTTTCTGTAGCATCGGTTCCCCAAGAGAATCAAATCAGATATACGGCACATAAAAGTTTGAGTCCTTACAGTATCTGGGTCCAGCCAGCCATATCCAGGAGCAGAAGTCGCCCCTCGTTCCACCTACATAACAGTTGATTAACATGTAAAAAAAATGCCAACTCCATGATCCCAGCACAAACCCCGAGTTAATGGGCTTTGTGCAGGGGATCTTTACAGGGGCGAGGAAGACGGTCCCCACCCACAGGCGCTTGCACAGACGTGACTGATAGGGACTCAGTGAACAACCTGTGCAGCCATTCTGCCTCTCCCCAGACTGCAGGGAGCTTGGCCAGCAGGCTGAGGTATTTGTAGACCACCTGGCCCAGCCCTCACCTGTTTCCCAAAATGCCCCCCAATCCACACTCCATTGTGACCCGGAGATAACCCCCCTGCTGTGGGTGCTCTGGGTGCATGGAACCCTGCTGCTCCCACTCTCTGCAGCCGGCACAATGCAGCAGTCACTGACTTCAGGCCCCGCAGCAGCAGCCTTTGAGGAGGTGGGGACCCGATTTGACTGCAGGGGTTTGCCCCTATGAAATGCTGAGTGCCCTTCACTCCCTCTGGGTTCAGGGTGCTCAGGACTCTGCAGGATCGAGCCCTATCCGGTGGAGAGTGAAGACCACAGGCAAATATGAACCAGGGGCCAGCTTCTACATACACGCACAGCACCCGCTGGAGGACAGGACACACTCTCACGCACATCTGCCTATGCTCAGAGTAGCTCTACTGAAGCCAATGGAATTACTCTGGGGTTCCATCCGTGTCCATGAGAGCAGAATCCGGCCCAACACGAAGGGTGTATCTGTGTATTTGAGGGCAGAATTTGACCTCAGACGGTAGGAAAACAACAGATGAAGGATTATCGAGATCTATTCAGCAGGTGAAACAGCTGAAAGTGGAAGGAGCGTTATTGTTGCAGTAAAAGGGCACGGAGACATGCCCGTTTTTAGTAGTAACACCTGGCTCTTATCTAGAGCTTTTCAGTAGTAGATAGCAAAGCACTTTTCAGAGGAGGTCAGTGTCATTATCCCCATTTTACAGATGGGGAAACTGAGGCACGGGGAGGTGAAGTGGCTTGCCCCAGGTCAACCAGTAGGCCAGCGGCAGAACTGGGAACAGAACCCAGGTCTCCTGAGTCTCAGGCCACTGCTCCAGCCACTAGGCAACACTGCTACTCATGTCTATGAGAATCTTAATACAATCTCCAGGCTGCTCTCTGGCCTCCTGTATCTGAATGCATATTAGATAAACATATGTGCAGACATTTGGAAGAATGCACCTTGCTATTCAGACCCAAAGTCAAGGAAAATAACATATTGCCTCATTCTGTTTCCATTTACTTAAGCACTAATCCAAATTCTGGCCTACAAAAAAATGCAATTAAAAAAAATCAGTTTCTGCATATAGACTTTTTTTTTAAAGGATTTAAGCCCATATTAAAAATAATATACAAATCCCAAATAAATAGCTCAGAATTTTAACTCAACAACATCCAAACCGATTGTTTTCACATTTCCTAACTAGAAATGTATTCCGGCTTGGCTAAGACCTCGTCAGCTACATTTTAATTTGGGCGCACTTTTTGATGACAGAGGTATAAAATGGCTATTATGAAAATGCAAAGTAAAGCGAGTGGTGTGACGGGATCACTATGAATACTGCCATAAAAATGACTGAAGACTACAGATCTGTACTCCTCAGCATTCAAATATATGATCGGAACTGAAGTCCTACTGTACAGGGGAGTATTAAGAAACACAGTCAATGAATAATTTATGCTTATCTTTGTTCTCCATGTTTTTCTTATTTCTCTCCTCCCAAATGAGCCTTACAATATCCTGCTTTATGTTCTCCGTCCATTTGTTTGTACTGTGGCTCCTGCTTACCCTTTTGTATTTATTTCTTGGGCGCATTACATTTCAGTCTTGGTCCTCGCAATGCTGGGTTGGCCTGCGGTGTCTTCTAAAAATGGACTTGCCCCAAAATCCCAGAGATTAGCACCAGTGAAATTTTGTTGCGGGAGGGGCAAGCAGGCATTTCAGAATCTGAACCCAGCTCCAAATTTGGGCCCCTCTCCAGTGTCTTCCTTCGCCTGGCTTCTCCCTCTTGGAGCTGGATTGTGCGTATCAGGCGCTGCCCTGAGTGGAGGGTGTGAAGAGATGAACCTGGTGGCAGGGGGCATCAAGAGTGGCTTCAGAGAGGTCCATGGAGCACGGCCATTGCACCGTCTCTGAAAAAGCAGAGCTGCTCAACCAGATTTTTTTCCCTTCATGGGATTTTTTTAAATTCAGTTTTACTTTCACAAATTTCTGTGGAAATTTTTCAGTTTTTCAAGGAAAAAACCAAAAGAAACCCCCCTCCCGTCCCTCAAATGTTTCTGTTTCCCCCCCATCTCTCTCTGTGCCCTCCCTTTTCCTCCTTTCCCATTTTTTCTGGTGGCCATACGGAAACAGGAAAAAAGGAGAGAGAGAGAAAGGGGAAAAACCAGAAAGCAAAACATTCTGAGTATTTGAAACTCAGAAACCAATACTGGGGGGAGGGGGATGTTAATTGAAAAAAAAAATGAAGTTTTGAAAGGAACAAAAATTTTCATGGAAAATTCTCATAAAAAAGGCTTTTGTTTGTTTTCAATGACATCTTTTCAATCCCTTCAACTGGAGAGGTGGGATGGGCATCTCCCTCCGCAGCTCGCCTTCTCGTCACCCGTTCCATTCGGAAGTCCCTGCTCTGGTGGCGTCCTTCCTCAATAATTCTGTCCTCTGCCCAACCCCACATGCATAACCGTGGATGCCAACCCCACATGCATAACCGTGGATGCCAGCCCCACATGCATAACCATGGATGCCAACCCCACATGCATAACCGTGGATGCCAACCCCACATGCATAACCGTGGATGCCAGCCATTTGGATGGGTTTCTCCTTGGACACACTCCCACTGCTACAGCCCTTAGAAAGATGGCGTAGTCAATAAAGTAGCCCTTAAGCGATACATATAGCCCAAAGGGCCTGATTCTGATCTCACTTACACCAGTGTAAATCAGGGATAACTCCATTGAAGTTAATGGACTCCAGTATCAAGCAGATACCAGATGCAAATCAGGCCCTGTGGACTTTAAAAGCAAATGTACCTGTATTTAGATAACAATTGACAATAGTTTTAAGGAGGCTTAGAGACAGACACTGTTCCATCAAAAGTCAGTTGCCATTTATTGATCTACAATAGCGTCTAATTGCCCCGTTGGGAACTGGGAACATCCGATGAGCGGTGGGTCTGATTGTTCCCTGACTCTCATACTAGTTTTAAATTGATGCAACTCCATTGACTCCAATGTTTACACTGAACTATCAATATCAGGCTCACAACATTTTGGTAATTTGACCTGTTTTGGGTCAAGCTATGCTCCTTTTTTGGAGATCTGCTACAAACACAGATACCTAGTGGAACCAGACAGGTGCACGGTTTGGAAGGCGTCAGAATTGTGGCAGATTGTCAAGTGAAGCCCGATGTCAGATCGGCGCTCACTGAATTTACACGTACAATACAACTCAGATTACAGACACGTCGCAGTTCTAATAGCAGAGTTCTGTCTCTGAAGCGGTATTGTCTCCTCTTGTTGAACTTATGCCCTGGTTTTCACAGAGTGGATTGCATTCAGTTCAGATCTGATTGAGAACCTTGAGGGCAAAACCCAGAAACGAAATAACTGGACTTTTCAGTTTCTTACTGCATGACAAAGCCCAGGGGAGTTTGATGTGGAGTGACCTCTTCTAAAGATCACATGCCAAAAGGTTATTTCCCTCTCTGTTATTTGCATTTAAAAAAAAGTTTGTATTTTTTGCCGATGTCTTCAGTTACATCACCTGACTGTGGAAGGTTAGACAGCAGTGTCTTGCTTTTCATATACATCAGAGACCAGCCAACAACATTGAGAGGAACAAGCCATTTTGCTTTGCAACTGGATTTTTATATACATTTAATGCATGCTGTCTGTTTTACAAAAACACCTGCTTTTACACCAGTGGCGTCGGGAAGCCAGGGTGAGCTATGACATACCTTCAATTATAAAAAATCTGTTTCCATGGTATCCTAACTCAGTGGAATAAATGATCATTCTTTATCCTAACTTTGGGCTAAATTGTTACTTTGTAACCTGCTCTGAGCACGGGGCAGCGTGGAGCTATGCTGCCCTAGGAGCAGAGCAGAGAGGGACTGGTGACTCTCCTCTAAGAGTCAGCATTTTCTCCTCGGCTGCCTCTTCGATCTGGGGGAAATAAGCTGCCTCTGGTCTCTGCTAGCAGCAGATTGCCAGCTCAGCTGTGCTGCCTGGAGCTTTGAGGGGCCCCGCCCACTCCGAACCAACCAGTGCAATGGGGGCCTGGCCGTTTCACAGAGACTGGGGACCCTGCTGGGTGGGTAGTCTGCACAGGGGAGGCAGGGGTACCTTGCACCCCCCCTTACTCATCTGCATGGACATGCAGGGCGAGTATAGTGATGTCCTTCATTATATTTTTTGACCTTCATCTTAACTAGCCATAAAAGGCCCACAAGACATGTATTTCCAGTCTATGTATGTGCTCTTACTTTTTCCTTGCAGGTTTATTCAGTGTCATTTACAGGTCACAGGTTAGCATCCTTTTGTGGTAAGGAACCCATAGACCCTTTCTCTCCTGCATAAGAGCCAGTCAGAATAACAGCTCCTCCCCTCGGGACGGGGAGAAGGGGGAGCCATAGTTCTGCCTCACTCCACCTATGCTTCTTTTCACGAGTACATTTTTTCTCGTGCACAAAGCATAGGGTAGGTGTGTGGACAGTAACTGTGTGTGCAGACTGAGCCACTGGGTGCAGAGTGACCCATTTGGCCCTCAGAAATGCACTTGGCGCCCCCAAACTTTGCATTCACATTTCCCCACCCTAAGGTTGTGGGCACCAGGTTTAGGGGTGCTGAAATTCAGTATCTACCATAAACAGCACAGCCTCCCCTTTTATCTAAACTCTAGACTCTCCCCCACCTGTCTGTCTGTAGCCACCGGTTGTCTCTTTTCTTATACTTCAGTTATAAACCCTGTGGGACATGGATGTCTTTTTGTTCTCTGTTAGTACAGCACCTAGCGCAGTGGGGTCTTGGACCATGACGGGAGCTGCTAGGCACTAAAAGTGATACAACTAAACAATCATGAACTGCTTTAGTTTCCGGCTCTAATATCACACCACAGCAGCCATTCCTTTCAAAGGAAATGTCATGACTGTGTGCTAAGTACTATCGTCAGTGTATTACGGTTATTATGGATAGGAAGACTGGTTCGGCTGAAATGAGATCGCTCTGCCCTAAAACGCTGGCCATCTTTAGAATCAAGTGAGATCAGAAGCCTTGGGTAAAGCAGAAACGTTTGTATCTAGGGACAAATATTTGAGCAATGTCTAGTTAACTGGCAGTCGGTTCACTTGAGTTCCAAAAGGGCCACAAACTCTAGTTTAGACATGTCCTAAGCTCTTGTCTTCACTAATGAAAAAGATGTGTTCTTAACTCATGTTGGCTAACTCGAGATAAAATCCTAGTGAAGACAAGGCAGATTTTAGTTTTCGCATGTTTGCAGGTGTAGGTAAACACCAGGCTCCCCCTTAGGGTCTGTCTTCACTGCAGAATTAACTTGGGTGATCTGCCATGGGTCTGAGCACTTGGATAGGCCTGAACAGCCACACCACAGAGCCAGTCCTGAGTTAGGGTGTTCTCACTGGGTCTGTCTACACAGCAAAGGAACACCTGCAGCTGGCCTGTGCCAGCCGACTCAGGGGCTTGGGCTGTGGGGCTGTTTCATTGCTGTGTAGACATCTGGGTTTGGGCTGCAGTCCAAACTCTGGGACCCTCCCATCTTGCAGGGTCCTAGAGCCTAGACCTCAGCTTGAGCCCAGCAATGAAACAGCCCTGCAGTGCAAGCCTGAGTCGGCTGGCATGGGTCTAGTTGCTGAGTAGACAGACCCGACAGTGCTGTTCTCCCCTGTGTGTGTTGCTAGGACTTCTGGGGACATATGCCATGTTTCTCAGCACTGCACTAGAATCATAGAATAGCAGGGTTGGAAGGGACCTCAGGAGGTCTAGTCCAACCCGCTGCTCAAAGCAGGACCTAATCCCCAGACAGATTTTTGCCCCAGATCCCTAAGTGGCCCCCTCAAGGATTGAACTCACAACCCTGGGTTTAGCAGGCCAATGCTCAAACCACTGAGCTGCTCTATGATTCTTTCCCAGTGAATAGTGGGAGAATTTGTCTGTCCTTCTCGGCAAACGGGGGAATTGTGGGAAGGCGTTGGAGGACTATCAGCACTCTGGTGGTTTAGCCTGCATTCACGCTGCAGGGGGTGCAGGTTACCAGCCTGAGCATAAGAATAAGCCCCAGATGGGCCAGCTAGCCCAGGCTGAAAGCACCACACACCGGTGTGAGGGGGTTTTGTGTGTGGTCGGAAAGCGGGCAGCGTAACGCCTTGATAAAAGTCTGAGTTAACGGTGCAATGAAGACATATCCTTTGTCTTTAAGGCCACCTAGTGCTTCATCTTTGCTGGGATTTTCCCTCAAGTTAGCTAACTCATGTTAGGAACATCCCTTTTCCCCTGTTGGAGACAAGGCCCTAGGCCAGATTTTCGAAAGCGTTTAGCATGTTAGGTGCTGCGCTATTTTGAAAATCTGGCTCCAGTCATGGGTTCTGAGCAGCTGACTGGGGTCCGAGCGACTGTGGGTAGGATCCGGCACGCACTGCTTTTTGGGTGATCATGTGAAAGTGTTTTGGATTTTGCCCTAATCGGGCTCCTTTGCTGGCTGATGGTGCTTGTGGATTTAGGAAATCAGCCAAGCCACCTCTGTCCCTGATGTCCCAGGCACAAGGGAGGGAGCACTGAAGTTATAAATCACCGCTTGGTGACAACGAACACAGTAAAGCAGAGTGGATTCAGCAACTGAGAGTTTATCAGCATTTCCCAGCACATCTGAACCCTGGGAATGTTCAGACGCCCCTTCAGAAAGAAAAGATGTTGAGGAAGGAGCACAACATATATTTTGAGATCCTTTTGAAGGCTCACAGAGTTCAAGTGAGTCTCCTCAAGGATGATGAGAACTTTTGGAGGAGCAGGATAAGCTACTCACCCTGGTTGATCAGAACCTACAGGGACTATGCGGAGTCAGTGATTAGCACACAAGTGTACATTTACTCATTTTATGTCCGGAGGCATATTTTCATGGTTTTATTTAGACTATATAGGTGATCCAATATTGTTTTATATGCCACATAATCCGATTAGAGATGCTTCGTTCTGCATTCATTATTACTTTATGGTGTGAAAGAGAATATTTATTCAAATGTCAAACTTAAAAAAATAAAGGCTCACATAAGAAACAACAGTTAATTCCTCTGATTATGTTTAAGAATACTGCATCTCTAAATGGCACCATAAAACACATGTCACTTGTTAAAAATGTTGAGAGTTTAAACTGATGAAACATCTGTTCAAATGGCAGAGTGTGCTGGAGATACTTTTCTTATGATCATGCTGCTATTGAAATTAAGTGGAGAAAATATACTGCTGAATCCTGGTCCTGATAAGGACATCTGAAAAGGGTTAGAAAGTCTGTGTAGGCTGGTCTAGAAATGTATGTCACCCTTGGTTCACCAGCCATGCTCACAATTAATCTATATAAATACGGCGATTCCAAAAGCTTAAGTGAATTTCTTGTAATGTAGTTGTGTAACCCACACACCTTCTGAGTGTGGTGTTCTGTCCCACCTAGTGGCACCAAGACCACTTAGAGAGAGAGATAAAATGAGTCTGCTTTACAGCCTTAGCTACCAGGCAGTTGGCTTTTAGCTCATGCAGTAGAGACTCATGCACTAAGCTCCAGAGGTCCCCGGTTCGAGCCTGCGCCCCGACAACCGGGGTGTATTGGCATTGCAGTCCTGGGTCACACTATGTGAGATGTTTTGAAGCACTGGTTGAGGTTAACAATGCACCAAATGAAAGTAACCTGTTCACTAGACAACTGTCACTGTCTGTGGGGAGTGGTTGTTGAGTGTTGCAGCGGGGAGCTTAGTAAACGTTGGCGCTTCCCGGTTAGGGGGTTCTCTAGTTGCTGCTTAAAGCATGGCTCTTTGTGTCCTCGTGCTACATGGAGTCAGTAGTGAGTGGATCCCTCTCTCAAAAGAAGAGTAAAGGAAAGACGAGAGACCTCCAGGTTGCTACTGTGCTGGGCAAGTGGGAAATCAGGAAGGAGACCTGTGAAAGCTGCAGTGAGAAGGAGGGAGAGTCCTGCCTCAGCACAGCAATGGAGCCCACAGCACCAACGGATCTATTAGACAAGTTTGATTTTGGCAACTTAGGCAGCTGGCCTTGTTTTATCCGTAGCTTTGCACAATTCCAGGTGGCTTCTGGTTTAACAGAGAAAGCACCAGGATACCAGGTAAATACCAGGTTACCCTGATATTAGCCATGTGTGATGCTGTTGATGACATCCTGTGTGTCCTACTCCTCACAGATGAGGGGCACAGAATGAATACTTCAAAATGAAAGAGGCTTTTGATACCTGTTTCATAGGAAGATAGAATATTATGTATGAAAGGGCCAAGTTTAATAAGAGGTGCCAGGAACAAGGGGAAACAGCTGAGACTCTTACCAGCGCAGTTCATAGTCTTGCTGAACATTGCAAATATGGAATGTTAGATGAAGAATTAATAAGAGACAGGATAGTTGCTGGTATAAGAGACACCAATTTATTAGCACAATTTCAGTTAGACCCAGATTTCACACTAGGAAAAGATATGGCAAAAGTGAGAATGCAAGAAAACATAAAGAAATAGCAGAGTGACTTACATACTAGCAGCATAGGGGAGACTGCATCAGGCAATACTGACACAGGAAAGAGAAAAGACACAAAGGTGGAGAGATCAATGCAGACTTTAAAAAGACTTCTGCAAAAATCAATGGACCTGTATAAAGTATTCCTGGCATGTTGGTCAACGCGGCTTGCATCTGGACTACCTCCAGCAGAATGTCGGATGGGAAGATAACTAAGGAAGCCTTTACCTGTGGCACCAATGCAACTTAAATCTACATGGCCCAACTTGAAGGAATTTTGAAAATTGGATGCTGAAATAAAAAAGTTCTACAACAATAAAACTTCAGTGTTTGCACAGAACAGAAACACTCCCTGAACTGAGACCAGGGAACAAAGTCTGGCTCAAAAGCTCCCAGACTTTTGGAACTGTTTCGAACTTGACAGAAACTCCCAAATCCTATCTAGTGGAGACTCCAAAAGGCCTCCAAAGGAATAAAGTTCATTTTCAGTATTTCCCAGAAAGAGAGCCCCCTCCACAGGGAACTCCATGCACAAACTCAACAGAAGTGAGCACATGATCTGGAAGACTGATCAGACCCCCTCAAAGACTTGATCTTTAGAATGCTACTCAGGACTACTGAAATGCAGTTGATAAGGGGACACAGCAGTGTGAAGCATTTTAAGGAATTTGACGTTTGTTTTGAACTGTTGTGTGTAGACACTTTGGTTTATAATTTAAATTTTAATCTTTTACTATAAAGAAAGGGAGATGTGGAATGGTTATAGAGTTCCTGGTCCTCCACAGTTACCAGAGAGGACCAGGATGTGTTGCAGCGGGGAGCTTAATACGTGTAGGAAGTTCCTGGTCAGGGAGCTCTCTAGTCGCTGCTTAAAGCATGACTCTCTGTGCTTATGTCCTCACGCTACAGTCTGCACTGGGACATCTTCTGGGAGCAGTGATTCCAACTTACTTAAAGCTTCATTCCACTTATGACTGTAGTAACACACTATACTGGACTCATTAAATTTTTCCTCCTTCTCCATACAAGAAGTGACCTTGAAATCCCTCCCCCACCCCCCACCCCGTCAATTAACTATGGGATAACAATGCTCCCATCCAATATTAGAGAGAAAAGCTGAGACACACTTTGTAGGAAGAGGACTGTCATTAAGAACAAAATATGTTACTCTAAAATGGATTTGCAAGGCAAATTATACCATCACAATACATTATAGAGAACATGTGTTCTTGAGAATCAAGCAGGGTAAATAGTATTCAGTGAATCCAAAATGTGATGAATTTAGCATTATTTTGGGCTCATGAATCATTCTTTAAGCTCTTCTGATTTGTGAATGTATTTGGTGCTCCTAAGTATTGGCCAAAGAGTTCAGAACATAATTTTCAGGCTGCTGAACTTTCAGTGTGCAGATTGTTTGCTTTCATTGGCTATTCCTGGCATGTGATTGACCACATGGGATATTTTCTGTTCCCTGATTAAAATGCAGGTTAGCAAATGGTGAATGATGAATAACACATTTCCAGTACAAATTCATGAAGCTTCTGGGGCATGATTGTGTCTGATCCAAAACCCATTGAAGTTCATGGGAGTCTTTCCGTTGACTTCCTTAGGCATTGGCTCAGGCCCTCTGTGTCACAAGTGTGAATTGTAGGCAGGAATCATGTTTTCATCTGTGCTCTGTACACAGATGGGGCTCACTTTAATAATTATGAATGTGGTATGTAACCTATCACTTAAATTAGCCTCTGTACCAGATGACTGGAGGGTAGCTAATGTAATGCAATTTTTTTAAAAAGGCTCCAGAAGTGATCCTGGCAATTATAGGCTGGTAAGATTAACTTCACTACTAGGCAAAATGGTTGAAAGGACAAAATTATCAGACTAAAGGACAAAATTATCAGACACATAGATACACACGATTTGCAAGGAAGAGTCGACATGGCTTTTGTAAAAGGAAATCATGCCTCGCCAATCTTTTAGAAGAGTGAACAAGGGTGATCAGAAAGCCTTTGACAAGGTCCCACACCAAAGGCTTTTAAGCAAAGTAAGCAGTCATGGGATAGAAGCAAAGGTCCTCTCATGGATCAGTAACTGATTAAAAGACAGGATAAAGGGTAAGAATAAATAGTCAGTTTTCACAATGAAGAGAGGTAAATAGTGGGGTCTCCCAAGGATCTGTACTGGAACCTGATTGGAAAAGGGGCTGAACAGTGAGGTGGCAAAATCTGCAGATGATACAAAATTACTCAAGATAGTTAAGTCCAAAACAGACTACAAAGAGTTACAAAGAGATCTCACTAAACTGGGTGTCTGGGCAACAAAACGGCAGATGAAATTAAACATTGATAGGTGCAAAGTAATGCATATTAGAAAACATATTCCCAACTACACATACAAAATGATAGGATCTAAATTAGCTGTTACTACTCAAAAAAGATCTTAGAGTCATCGTGAATTGTTCTCTGAAAACATCCACTCAGTGTGCAGTGGCAGTCAAAAAAGTGAAGAGAATGTTAGGAACCCTTAGGAAAGGGATAGATATTAAAACAGAAAATAGCATCATGCCACTATATAAATCCATGGTATGCCCACACCTTGACTACTGCATGCAGTTCTGGTTGTCCCAGCTCAAAAAAGATATATTAGAATTGGAAAAGGTACAAAGAAGGGCAACAAAAATGATTAGCAGCATGGAACAGCTTCCATCTGAGGATAGATTAATAAGACTGAGACTTTTCAGCTTGGAAAAGAGATGACCAAGATGGGTTATGATAGAGGTCTATAATATCACAAATGGTGTGGAAAAAGCTAATAGGGAAGTGTTATTTACCCCTTCACATAACACAAGAACCAGGGGTCACCCAATACAATTAACAGGCAGCAGGTTTACAATAAACCGAAGGAAGTACTTCTTCACACAACACACAGTCAACCATAGAACTTGTTACCAGGGAATATTGTGATGGCCAAAAGTATAACTGGGTTCAAAAAGAATTAGTTAAGTTCATGGAAGATAGGTCCATCAATGGCTATTAGCCAAGATGGTCAGTGGCATCCCTAAACCTCTGATTGCCAGAAGCTGGGGCTGGACAATAGAGGATGGATTAATCTAAATTCCCTTGTTCTGTTCACTCCCTCTGAAGCATCTAACTCCATAATGAATTCCCTTGTTTGACATCACTCACTCTAGCACACAAGCTGAGTATCACATGGGAGGCTGGTGGGTTGTTTGCACTGTCTTAGGCACCCTGTGTGTCACACATCAACCGCAGAGAGCATATCACAAGCCTCAGCGAACGCATTTGCAAAGCAGGCTTTGGTCATAGAAAACTGCCATTTTGTGCCTGCCTGAAGTCAATCATTCATTGTTCATGTCAAGGAAACAGAGCGCGTCACAGCAAAGATCCCGCAATGGGCCAAATTTCTTCAAACAAAGGAAAAAAAGATATCTGCGCCATTCAGGAGGGGATGTACTACATGCCACTCTGAAAGTTTTCACAAAAAGCTGCTTTTGAGTTATCTGAGCTCAAAACCCCCCCCAAAACAAACCATATTTGAAAAATATCAGGTGAAGAATGCCTTTGGTCACATTTAGATAAGAGCTGAAGAGATTTGTATTATATTAAAAAAATCTATTTATCTACTAAGAAACCACAATACATTTCAGCCCCTTCCCCTCCTTTTTTAAAAAATGTGTTGGAAAGAACCTGGGTTTAGAAATAAAAATGACCTCTCAACCTGAACTATCCTGCAGCACCATAGCATCATTACCATGACAATACCACTGAAGTCAATGGAGCTATTCACCAGCTGAGGATCTGGCCCAATGAGATTCTCTTTTATTACAGAAACACTAGTGATTTCCAGCAGAATATGGTCCTGATCCTGATCTGGGCCTCAATAATATACCTCTAACTTCAATGTACCAATTAACACAGTGATTGGGAAATTAGGAGAACAGCTTTCTCTGTTAATAATACGTGTTGAGTGCCAAATGCCATTCATAGGAGTCTGCAAATTAAATCCAAAGGATGATGTAAGCAAGGCTGGGTGGATATTGCAAAACAAGTTTTTAAATAAATATTCTAAGGCAGATTTAAACACAGTCACTTTGATTCTATTTATAGCCCTTTTGAATTCACTTTCCACAAATAATCTAGCTGACAATTTTACTCTGGGGAGCATTCAAGGAAACAGTGAATTTTAAGGAAATGTTGGTGACTATTTGGGGAAAGAGAAGATTGAATTTGTAAATGTGAATATTTGCACTGGAGTCCTGAGCTTTAGAGTTACGCTCATCCACTCAGGGAAAAAACCTTGCATGGGACCTAAATAGCCAATCAAAACTAACCAACAGAGTTTGAATTCCAAATGCCCCCAGTGAACCCCTCTCAGATGACTTACAGACCAAAGAACTATTCACAAAATTAGTCAGTGAATCAGCAAATAGGAGAAAACTGGAAGGTGTTTGCAGACAATTTGCGAACAGAAAAAGTGATGAAATTCCTTGACTAGATTATCCCCTGCAAATGATTCATCTAGGCCCCCATTCAAGAAAGCATTTAAGCACATGCTTAAATCCATTCCTATTCATCAAAGCCCTTCAGTACATGCTTAATTTTAAGCATGTGCTTAAGTCCCATTGGAAAGCATGTGCCTAAAATAAAGTACCTGCTTTACTGAATAGGGACGGACTGCTGAATCAGTATCTATTCTGTAACTACCTTTATGTTGTCCTAAAGCTATTACATGCAGTTTATAGAGCATGAGGCTCAGAGAATTTTGCTGATATCAGAGCTGATAGAAAAAATTGTATGACTAGGACATTCAGATGCTATTGCCAGAGGACATAAAAACATGCTATTAACTCAAATAATCAGCCTTGTATTTCCTGAAGCCTTTTTGTCTCAGAGCAGACATGTCTGGAAGCAGAGGAAGAGGGACAAGGAAATCATGAGACCTGATGATACTGTTGAATCAACCATAACACTATAACTAATTTGACTTGTATGTTCATTCCTTTCCTGATTTTCAGATATTTAATGCAGCATTAGCACTCAGCCTACACTGGGCTGGGAAACATTCTCACTGTCACAGTGCTGGTCAGAATTTCGTCCAGAGGAAGATATGCCCTTTCTTTGGTTTCCTTAGTAAAGATGCTACTGCAGAAATGGCCTGTACTTGTGCATGCGTTTGCCAGCTCTTCAGAGTGGCTGCATTATATTAGACGGGAAAGGCAAATAAAAGAGTGTCTGAAATGGAGAATGTTTCTGCCTGAAATTAGCTTTAATTTTAATTAATTTGGTACCTTGGGCCAAATTCAGCTGCAGTGTAAGAATGCACAACTTCAGTGGGGTCACGAGGAGTGAATTTGGTCCATTGTGTCATCGGTGAAAACTAATGCATGTCTGTCAGTTGCTCGTTAATGCAAACTAAAATGACGGCTGTACACCTCTCCTCAGCTGAGAAAACTACTGGCAACTCTGAGAAACAGCGTTCTGGGGAGACAGAAATGTATAAGTTTGCCAGCCCCTTGTCTCCGGATTATGGCTGAATGTGGTTGTGAATGTTAGATCATTTCTACATCAAGGTGCTTTCTCAAGGTGCTGGGTATGTTTCTAATTGCAGAGATGTCTGGGTACTGTAGAAGGTTAATGAATTTATCACTCCCTGCAGAGCCGCGAGTGCAAGGTGGAGTCAGAGAATTTTTTTTTAGTCATGGCTTAAAAATTCACTGCTATTGACAGCAACTCATTCTTAGAGGCTACATCTTTTGTTGGCACTCATTTTAACCCCGTCACCGTCCCCCCAAAACCACCAGACACAAATGCCAGCTGAAATGGAGAGCTAAGATGCCTCCCTGTTTGTATTCATCAAAAGGTTTGAGTCTTTTTCTGTTCTCCCTTTACAGGCAGTTTGATCTCAGTGGAAATCTTGGTAAACCCAGAGACTGATTGCTAATGAATTGTAGGGGCTCGTGTGAGCCCCGTGTTAGCAGAGCTGACCTTTGGGCCTTGTGGAGGAGACTCTCAGCTTCCATTTAAAAAAAAAAATACGGCCCTGATCCTGCAAAAACTTAGAGCCTGATCCAAAGCCTATTGAAGTCAATAGGAATCTTTTCACTGACCTCAATGGACTTTGGATCCGACCCGTCCTTCAAGTCTCTCACACCTGGAATCTCACTGAGAGGAAAGGGAGGGCTTCCAGGATAAACATTGGATCCCCCTCATGATCACAGCCTGAGACCCTGCGTAGCTAGATTCACCCGTGAAAGAGAGGAATTTCAAACCAAGGTAAAGAACAGTGACAATGGGGGTAGGTGGGGAATCTCCTAATATGGAAGGGACAGAACAACCTGCAACAAGGTTCTCCGGCAGACCAAATGAAAAGTGACTCTGTGCCGTTAGATGATATCGCCTTCACTTGTGAAGGATGCTTTAACTGACTTAGTACCCGACCCCACTTGTCAACACAGAGGGCCAGGCCCTCAACTAGTGCAATCAGAGTCACTTCATTGAAGTCAGTGGATCTAGGCAAGCACCTCTGTCATTTCTACATTTTCCGTTATTATTTCCCCCCCTCATTGAGTAACGGGCCTACCCTGTCTTTAGTCTTCCTCTGGCTTCTCATGTATTTGTAGAATGTTTTCTTGTTTACCCTGTATGTCTCTAGCTCGTTTGATTTCAATTTGTGTCTTGGCCTTTCTAATTTTGTCCCTACATACTTGTGTTATTTGTGTATATTCATCATTTGTAATTTGAAATCGTTTCCACTTTTTGTAGGACTCTTTTTATTTTTAGATCATTGACGATCTCCTGGTTAAGTCAGGTTGGTCTCTTGCCAAACTTCCTGTCTTTCCTACCCAGTGGGATAGTTTGCTCTTGTGCCCTTAATAACGTCTCTTTGAAAAACTGCCAACTCTCTTCAGTTTGAATGGCTCATCAAGAAAGACAATGGGCTGTGGAATAGCTTAGCCTTCCTGTAAATGTTTCAGCCAGCCTGTAAGTAATGGCTGCTCTGACTCTGCATGGGCATGTGACCAGACCACATGACTCTGAGCTCCACTTTGGGTACCCGTATTGTTCCACAAACTGTTCTGGGAACCAAGTTTGAAACAAAGGGTTCCTGCCATATGGAAAAGCTATATAAGGCCGGGAGTGATGTCATCGGTTGTTCTTCACTCCCGCACAGCTCAACACCTGAGAGAAGCTCCAAAAGAAAAGGACTCGGAACGGGGTGGGGATCCCAAGCTACAAAGCAAGCGTAGTTTGTGCTGTGAGAATCTGCGAATCTGCTGGTATCATCAGTCAGGGTGAGAAATTGCTGATTCATATCCAATCTTTCTATTATTTTAGGCTTAGTTTGCGGTTTTGTTTATTTACTAGGAAATCTGCTTTGATCAGTGTGCTATCACTTATAATCACTTAAAATCTATCCTTTTGTAGTCAATAAATTTGTTTTTGCTTTATCTAAACCAGTGTACTTTTGAGTGACGTGTCTGGGGAAAAATCTCAGTTTGGTTAACACAAGCGTATTGTGCATATCCTTCCCACGTTGAGGGGAGGGCGAACTTTATGAGCTTACATTGTACAGATCCCTGTGCAGTGCAAGACGGTACAATTTTGGGTTTATAGTCCAGCAAGGGTGCAGGGTGGAGGAGCTGGGAAGTTGGCTGTTGTCTCCTGCCTGTCTTTGAGTAAGGCACTCAGGTAGCTCAGTTTGGGTGTGTGGCACCACCTGCTGTTGTGTTGGGCTGTGAGTCACCAACAGAGCAGTGTAGGAAAGGCCAGCCCCGCTGGCAGGTTAAAGGGTGCAGCGGTTCCCATGGCTCCCAAACTGCACCCCAGGGGTGACAATCCGTCACACCCACCTCTCAGCTGCTGCCCGGCATGCACCTGGAGGAGGGTGACTTTAAAGGGTAACTGGTAGCCCAGGGGCAGGGGAAGAGGTGCCGGCTGCACCAGGGAGGGAGGCTGATGCCTGGAGTTGTGGGAAGAGTGACTTCAGCATTGGTAAGGCCACTCTAGAAGTGGTGATCCAAATTCCCCACCCCCTGGGAACCCAGGAGAAACCCTGAGGGAGGGGACACGGACACTGCAAAGATGGTGACTATGCCCCAAACGCAGGAGGCACAGCCTGGTAGGAAGCCACACGGGGGGGGGGGGAGAGTGTAACTTGGGGTGGCCCAATGAGTTAGGGTCCTCGGTGGGGAGCCAGTGGAGTGGGAGAGCCCAGGTCCCTCTCCCCTGCTCCCCCTCCCTGACAGAACCCCAAGAGGAGAAGAAGGGACACAAAGGAGGGACAGGCCAGCTGTATATGCCCTGACAGGACCCCTCTAGAACAAGCAGACTGAAGAGAACGGTGCAGCCACTGCCTGACCTCTAGGCCGGTCAGCCACCAGACTGACCCGCTACAGGGATGTGTTTGTTGGGTGCTGCATGCCTGCAACATTCCAGCCTGTGTAGTATCGGATGGTGCCTGCATTTGATTTAACTGCCCTTGGGACTCATCGCAAGCCTTAAGAACATAGATTTCCTCCAAAAGAGGCGTTTGATTTGTCCTGAGAACAAGCCCAAGTCACTACTGCTTTCCCCCTCATTTTAGCAGAGAGTATAGGGGGCCCTGTGGCTAGAGTGAGAACTGGACCCTTGGCTTCTATTCCTTGCTCTCATGCCTGACCTTGGGCAAGTCCTTTAGGGACAGATTTTGAAGGCATTTAAGTGCTTAATTCCCTTAGGTTCCTAAATAGCATTAAAAATCTGACCCGTACTCTCTCTGTGTTCAGTTCCCCATCTGTCCAGCGGGGATGATGGCACTGCCCTATTGTGAGACCGTGGGGTGTCCTGATATCATGCTAAGGGGGGGGTGGGGCATCCTGGATGTCTTTTACCATGAGAAAACAAAGCCGTTGCATATGCCCTGCTACCCAGACTGAGGGAGCTCCCCCCCGCTGAGGTGGGGAGTCACAGACAGTCAGTCAGTCAGCTGGCAAAGCAGCCAGGCCGCTATTCATGCCACCCACAGAAAGGCCCTAGCAGAGCTGGTAAATCTACGTGCCCCGCCTAGGGGCAGGAGGCAGGTACAGTGTGGTATCGCGGCGACATCCCTTCCCCTCCACTTGTCACTTAATCATGGTGAAGCTCTCTTCCACCCGCACCTCTCCCATTGGGAGGTTTTAATGGCGCACTAGGTTTTGTGGCTGCCGCACCAGAGTGAATTTCCTGGGCCGCAGCTGCATGTGCACAGTGGCTGATTTTATAGGCTTGTACGCCCATGAAATGGGGCAGGCGTGAGCTTCCAGAGCTCAAAGAGAAAGGTAATTGGAGCTTTTCAGTGTGCTGCAATACCTCCATTACTTTGATTTACACCATCCCTACGCTCTGAGCGATCCCAACCAACGTCCGCTTCGCTTTCTTTGCTGTCAGCTGCACATTGCACAGTGAGTGACACTGGCCTTGCCCGAGCTACAGCAACGTTTCCAGGAGCAGAGATTTTTCCTCTTCTCGGCCTCATGCTTTTACACCTTCCCAGTGGTTACCATTCAAAGCTGCTTTGCATCCCCCCCACGTGGGGCTCACCACATGTTCCCGGGGTTGCCACGATCAGAGTGGAACTGACTGTAAGGATTTCTACATAGATTGGAGTGTCAGCGCTGCTCCGGCCCTGAAAACACCAGTCCGGCTTGAAAAGACTCCCGTTTGGCTATCCTGTGTTACTTTCCCTTTAGTCTAATTTTAACAGCCATTTGCAAATTTTGGCACTTAGCTCTGTCACGTCCCACCTTTGACACTGCCCTCCTAGTACAAAATGTTGAAAGCTGTCAGAAAATCTAAGGGTTTCATGATTCCCATTGAATCTCTGTCTTCTACAGTGGTAGGGACCGCTTTGAGGATTCCAAAACCACGATTAGGGCTCAATCTACTTTCCCTGAAACCACGTGCTTTATTAATTAAATGCTGCTTTTTTCAAATGTTTGCCTATTTGCACTTTTAATGTTCTTTCTGACTGGCTAACTGGACTGTAGTTTTCCAGGTGGGTCCTCGAGGTCATTTAAAAAGAATAATGTAAGGCTGGCTGCTTTTAAGTTTGCAAAGATCTCTCCCAAGCCGAGTGAGCTTGCAACACTTGCTCTTTAAGCTGCTCCACTTTCTACTCCCACTTCTTTTAGCACACTTGGAAGTGCATTTTCTATTCATAGCACCTTCTCAATTTTAAACATTAATGAGCTTATGATTAGGGATGGGCAAAAACTGATTCAGATCAAATGACAGCCAACCCAGAATTGAACTATTTTTGAAGTTTGAAAAAGCATGTTCCATTTTCACATTTTATGACAACATTTAAAAGAACAGCCCTTTGGAAGTGGGGAAGGACTGGCTCATTAATAGGTCTTCTCCTTCGATTCATTTCCTGCTTTCAGCAGCAATGAAGACAAAGGTACAGAAATCCGCTATAAAAACTTTTCTTGGTAATTTCAGAACTGGTTCAAATCAGGAAGTTTCCTGAGACAACCTGATCTCACAGGATTTCTAGCCTCACCTGCAAACCAAAGACGTTCAGATACTTTTGGACAAACTTGAGATAAATATCCGCACGCTGAGATGCTGATCCAAACGGAAATTACCCAGTATTGCCAACCTCAAGCATTGTAAAATCATAGGCCAGCCCCCCAATTCATGATATTGGCTTAAAAATCACAAGATTTAAAAAAAATAAGAAATGTTGAAAGCATTTATTTGCTTTCTTGATTTTGAGCCTTCAGGGTTCATGTTTTCAAGCATCTTCTCCATAATCACTTACTTTTGTAAAGAAACGGAAGCTGAGGGTTTCTTGTAATCACAAGACTACAGGAGCTGGGGCTTTGAGAAAAACGTTGAGTGTCATAAGGCTCACAATAAAATTGCAAGAGTTGGCGAGCCTGCTCACAGGTGCCCATCACCCTCTAAAGAAGTCTCTGCTCTCATTTCTTCCTTCTAAAAGATGCCCACACCTTCTCAGTCCTCATTTTATGCTTCTGCAAGTCTAGAGTTAAACTCTCGCTCCCTCCATGTGTATACCTGCACGCCTGTTAGCATGAATGAAACTTAAGTTCTTATGTATCTCAGGGAGAATTCTCTGCTTAATTTGTAAACCCAGATGAAAAAACCCCAAGTGTTTTGCAATCTATTTTTGACAATAGCTCAGAATGACCTGGGTTTCCAACAGCCTAGAGAGATTGTGATTAACAATTCAGGTATTGCATTTCCAGATAAGCAAGGCTCTCCTCATCCTTATTGTTATAAGGAGCATAGGCATGTCTCCACCTTACACATTTCTATGCCTTTTTCTCACTATTTAATAATCACATATTTAGAGCCATAAAGTTCTCCTTTTTGCAAACAGGAAGTGACTGTGGGGAGGGGAATTTTGCTCACCAGGACCATGAACCAATATCCGTTGGAGTCAATGGCTTGGATCTCCTTAATGGAGCCTTAATGGATCTCCTTAATGGTGAGCAAGATGTGCAGAAATGCCCAGCCACTTCTCTTGCTTTTCCTGATCCCCGTTTACTGGAATGCTAGGTGTATTTTCAAGTCTGCCTGCTGGGTTGTGCTAGGGCAGAGTTAAAGTGATGGTGATTATTTGAGTGTTCTTGGTAATGTGTTGTGAGGGTGTGACCTTACTCCCAAATTTCCAGGATTTCTAGTATTTTAGGTGTTTTTTTCTTTAACTCTAACATTGCTGCTAGATAATACACACCCAGCATATTGGTTTGTGCCTGCAGCCCAAGTGTCCCCAAGTTTTTGTGTTGGTCTATCCCTTTCTTTTCCAAAAGGCCTCGAGGCCCACAGTGGAGAAGTACTGCAGTCCACATGAATGGGGAGAATTCTCCACAAATCATGTCTGGTATAATAAGAAGCGATCGCCGCACACTAGCTGTCTGGCCATGTGACTTGGCTGCATATGATTTGGTGAGGTTAGAGTATTTCCAGGTTAGAAAGAAGTTCTCGTGATGGAGACACATGCAGCCATGAATGCCACTATACTCATTAGAAAGGCGAATTAAAAGTGAAAATAAATATAGCTGAACTTTAAACCCTTATCTTGTGAGCTAATATATTTGTGAGAGCTTTACCTTCATTTCTAGTTTTGTTGCTGGTATGCTCACAGCATACACACTGAAGTTAGAGTGTCTATTGTTTTTTCTCTTTCTGGAAGGTTGCCAGGTAACACTACTTTATTTCTTAGAGTCCAGAACACTAACAGACAAGAACCAAAACCCATACTTGATGGAGACTGCATCCTGAAAGAAATCTTTCCTGAGCCCCCTCTTTTGGCCTTTAAACAACACCCCCAGCCTCTCCAAGCTCATCATCATAAGCAAGCTCCCCACAGACCAGGAGGACACACCAACTCAAAGTGGTACCAGATCCTGCCGGAACAACAGATGCAAAACCTGCAGACGTATCTCCACTGCTACAATGACCAATACCCACCACAAAACACCTTCCAAGATCCATGCCTATCCCAACATGTGGTGTACCCCATCCAGTGTGCTAAACGCCCCACAACAGCTGTGCTCCAAGGAGGAAATCTGGGATACACACCTTCCCAGGCAGGGCTTTGCTTACACCTGGGTAACAAGACAATCACTACACTCCTGAATGAAATCACACAGAAAAATGATACAACAAAAACACCGCATCACCCATGGGTGAACACTTTTCAGAAAATGGCCACTCCATCTGTGACCTCTCGGTCCTAGTCCTCAAAGGAATGCTGCAAAATACCTTCAAAAGACACACCCAGGACCTTAAATTCATAACTTTGTAGACATTAAAAATCACGGACTCACTAAAGACATTGGATTTATGGCTCATTACAACAGTCTGTAACCCACTAATTCTCCTTTGTCATACAACTGCCGGCTCTTGCAACATGTGTTAACTCACTATGCTTAACAATCTGTTCCACCTTATATTTAGCGGTGACACTGAGTACCTTCCCAGATCTGAAGAACTGCTTTGTGTAAGCTCGAAAGCTTGTCTGTCTCACCCACAGAAATCGGTCCAATGAAAGATATTCCCTCACCTACCTTGTCTTGAGTGGCTTATTGCAGTTTAGCTTAGGCCTGGTCTACACTTTACAATTATACTGGTGTAACTATGTTGGCTAGGTGTGTGGAAACCCCCCGCCCCTTCCACCTGCTGACATACCTGTACTACAGTGTAACCATACCCTTACTGAAACCAGTGCTAAACCAGGGTGAGTCTGAGTGTAGACAAGGACTCAGTTAACTGGCCTGGCTTCGCAGTGACCTCCATTGACATCAAGTGGAGTGAAGTGTAAATAAATTCAATATTGGGCTCTGAGACACCAGGGGTCAGCTCCTCGACTGGTATAAATCCGTGTACCACCATGGCAGCGAATGGGACTATGCCAAGTGAAACCCCTTGAAGCCCTGAGCCATGCTATCGATTAGGTCAGAGCTTCTCGAGCTTTTCCAGTCTAAGGCACACTTACGTCAATGAAAGATTTGTGCGGCCCCCCCCTTCCCCCAGCGCTAAAATTATTAAACCAAAACGTACGTTTCATGAGAAACCTGAGCTAGCCTTGATGCGCAGTCATTTAATCCTGGCAGGACATGCCAGCAGTGCCACTCGGCGCTCTGGCGCCACCCATCTCAGATGCTCGGTTTGTTTGTTTTTGACGTAAGTCGGGCTTGAAAACGTAACTCCCCCAGGTATGTCGTTGAAAATGGCAAGAAGATGGAGATAGCCCGGTCTGAGATTACTGGGTATTCATCTGCCACCTTCAGCCAGAACGAGTCCAGAGGCACGTGGCCAAACTTAAGTCTAAAAGTCCAGTCCATCCTTAATGGGGCAACTTGCTTTTGAGTCATTACTGCCAGATCCTTTGCACTTCCCATTGCAGAGGAACCCCAAGGATCTCAGATCCAGTCGAAATCTTCTACATGGGTTGAAGGAAAATATGAGCTGAATTTTTCTTCCAGATTTTTCAAATGCTCAGCAGTGACATTGATCAAACTGCTGCCAGTAGGATCTGCCACATTTGCCAGGGGGGACATTTCTATCGTGCCTTTTGCTACTTTTTCATGCCAGAGGGCTAATGTAGCTCTAAACCCATGCAATGTATCCATGCGGGAGAGAAGATTCTCGTTTCTACCTTGCATTTGCCTGTTCCGTTCATTGAGATGGTGGAATCCATCAGGCAGCATGGCAGACCATGCCACACCAGTGATCCAAAGTTAAGAACATGTTTAACTCCTCCCTCAGCTCATACAAACGTGAGAAAACTTTTCCACGGGAAAGCCAGCACTTTTCTGCATGCAAAAGTAAACTCTGGTGTTCTGCTCCCATTTCCTCACACAACAGCCAGAAAAGATGACGTTTAAGGACCGTGATGTTATTAAGTAGTTCACTATCTTTACTGCTCCATCTAACACTAAAGGAAGTTCTTCTGGCAGTGTTTTGGCCCCAAGAGCGTCACGGTGCAGGAAACAGTGGGTTACCAGCACATCTGGGTTTTGTCCTTTGACCTTGCTTACAAACCCCTTCACTTGCCAGTCACATCTGTGCAGCCCGTCTGTGCAAACACGAAGACATTTTTGCAAGTACATTTTTTCTTTTATGCTTCCTCCATCAAAGTACCTGACGTTAGCCAGGTACTGAGCCTGACCACTGATATCTGGTGATTTATAAAGTTGTACTGCAAATTTTCCATTTGATTTGATTTTTTTTCTCAGAATACAGTCTCAGTGTCAGCTGACGTGTCATCAATGTGGCGACTTTTTGTATGATCTGAAAGGGGAACTTTTGCGATTTCATTGACGTAACCTTATCCTCACCATTTCTTTGCATGCTGGTAAAATTAATGTCTTTGCAATTATATGCAGCGTTTTTGCCTTCATTACAAGCTCAGCAACCAAGTAGCTTGCTTCCAGCACTTTACCAGAAACAGTTACACAGTCTTTCATCATTTGCACTTATTTTTCATTCTGATCCTTCAAACACATGAACAAATATTTCTCCTTATTGGCAAGGGATATAGATGTTTGCTTGTAAGGGGTCATTTGAACTTACTTGGCACCACTGCATGGTTTGAGAGTTTCTCCTGACACACCAGACAGTGGAAGCTGGCAAGATGGCATCACCTATTAATGACAATCCAAGCTGAAAATAACTCTCATAGGAACATCAGCTCACCACTTTGACTTTTCTGAGTTCACGTTCTGCTTCATCAATGAATGTAGATGTGTAGGTTCCAGAATCTCTTTCTTCAAATATTTGTCCATTTTTGAGTCTTCAGTTCAAAATCCGCCACTGTAACTTAACGGCTGATAAGAAAACATGGCTACCATGTAAGACCATGCGAACGGCAAGGACATTTGAGCGTAGCCTGGTGTAATGTCTGTCTCTCACACCTACACCTGAAGAGCAACAGCCCAAAATGCCATTTGGTTTTGACACTAAAATAAATGAGATTTATTTCCCCCTCACAAGTGACTTTTCCAAAATTCCAGGGCACACCTGATGGCGCAGCGGTTGGGAAACCCTCAGTTAGGTAATTGTTAGCTCCCCAGCTAAGATACAATATTTTTCTAAATTTTCTTAGCTGCTCTACTACATTTTTTTGCAAACCGCCCTGTATTGCCTCCAGGAATGATCTCCCTTTCTTAGCTATTCATTTAAGTCCTCATTAGAGCTTTTGAAACCCTACCGAGCCCTGTTGTAACCTTTGAAAGGCTTCTCCATTATCGGCATAACCATTAACTGACTTGCTTTAATCACCTTGCCCTGCAGGTCCATGACTGCTCCCCATTATCATTTATTTGGCTATTATCTCTTTCGCCTCAGTTCAAACCACAGCTACTGCGTGTGCCATTTATTTCCCCTTCAGACACAAGTGCCTTCCCTTCCCTGTTTCCTTACTTCTCCTTTCAGTAAGGCTCTTCACGCTGCTTTCCTTCAATTTCCCAGCTCCGTTCACATGCCTGATTCAGCAAAACCTCATGGAGCTTAATTACATCACAACTCAGTTTAAACACCTGGGCAGAAAGTTCTGCATAAGTTAAGGAAGGCAGCGGGTGGGTTCTGCTGCTCCTTATCACAGTGGGTGCTCTGATCCATTTGGGGCCAGTCCCCACGGCCAGTGTGGGGGGCAGCTGGGGTGACTTCCCAACTTAGCACCATTGTTAGCTACAGCCTTGCACTCATGGGACCATCAGAGCAGTATTCGCACTGGGGAATTATAGGCTCCTCATGCTTAGTCATATGGTTTTGTACTTCTGCCCCTCATCATAGCATCTGGGCGCCTTCCACTTTAATAAGAATGTGGAGTCTCTGGCTCTTCTCCCATTGCTGCAGTCTCGTCCTGAATCTCTAACTATCATACGCTGTGTGTGTAGAAGGGGGATCTGCCACTGCCAGCATCAACCCCTGCTCAGCCCCACAGCTCCTGGTGTTGCAGTGATGTGCACTGTTACCATGTCTGCAAAGGCCCTTTAATGGCTCCCCTTCCCACGCTGAATTCTGCATTTGGTAGAGCACTGCTGTATGTGTCACCTTTACTAAAACTGCAGCTCTGTGTCCTAGTGGGCAGAGCATTGGACTGGGATTCAGGAGACCTGGGCTCTATTTCTGGCATGGGCCACGGCCTGTTGGGTGACCTTGGGTAAGTCACTGCCCTGCTCTGTGCCTCAGTTTACCCATCTGTAAAATGGGGCTGATGGGACTGACCTCCTTTGAAAAGCACTTGGAGAGCCATGGTGAACAGCGCTATATAAGAGCTAGGTATTGTTATTTGTTGTGGAGCGCCATGGGAGGTCACAGAAGGCAGCCTGTGAAACGGCCCCTTTCGGTCTGCTGGTGCTGGGCAGCTTCCCTGTGGGGTCAGAAGCTCGGTACCTAGCTCTGAGATCACACAATTCGGCATTGTGCTGGGGACTGAACGGAGAGCCTGAGGCAAGCCCATCCGTGGTGTAACCTCACTGACTGCAGTGGAGTGGTACCAGGGATGAAGGTAGCCCCTCGCCTTTCTACAGGGTGCACTTCGCCCCGCTCTGGGGGGATGGCAGCTTTAACTCCAGCCATTGTTCCCACTGGCACCTTCAGGGTTTGGTTTCCCAACCAGGGTGTTTATTTCCTTCTGCTCCACACAA
Source organism: Platysternon megacephalum (assembly GCA_003942145.1). Taxonomy (NCBI): domain Eukaryota; kingdom Metazoa; phylum Chordata; order Testudines; family Platysternidae; genus Platysternon; species Platysternon megacephalum. The sequence continues at coordinate 3,972,823 of QXTE01000072.1, forward strand.
AATAAAATGGGAACAAAAAGACAAATCCTCGACTTGAGGGCTTCAGAGGAGCCCGTGAAACCTGAGCGAAGCCCTTTTGTCACTGGACCTTCCTGCGACCGGTTTTCATTGTGCTCCCAGGCTGTTAGTCACTCTGTTAGCAAACACTGCGGGCAGTGTGTGGCTGCCGAGAGAGGGCTGGGAATGCTGCAGCCTGTGGGGATCAGAGGCCTTGGAAATCACGCTGATTGTGTTTCACCAGGGGAAAAGTTACCGTACTGACGTGGATGGGAAAAGGCGGTTTATTAAAAACCTAGAGTATTAAGGAAAAGCCCCAGCCACTTGGGAATCCCAGGGTCTCCTCTGCCTTCGTCTTGTGTGGGACACCGTCTGCCATGGGAGAAATGTGACATTGGAGGGACAGCCTACACCTCCCTTCCACCTCCTTGTGTTACTTGAGTTTCTCCCTTTGGGCCAGATGGTCGTGGCCCCTTCTCAGCTGGGCTGGGCAGTTAAGGGAGCAGGGCCCTCTGTCGAGCCCCTGCTCAGAGTAAGACTCCGGCCTGGGCGAGAGCAGGGGTGGCTTCCCTGATCCTCCCCATGGTAGGCAGGTGGGTGGGTGGGTGGGGGGGGGTAGGAATGGGTGGAGCTGGGCTCTGCCTCACCCCCTCCTACGCACTGGGCAGAGTGTGCTGCTCATTGCTACGAGTGTGTCAGCGACCGGGATGTGGGTGGTCAGGCTCACTGGTTAGAGCCAAGGGTCAGCAACTGGAACCAAGGCTCAGGACTGGTTTACCTGGAGTGAGGCAAGACAGCAGCAGGGCTGGGGACAAGCAGTTGCAGGAGCTATTGCAGCCTTTCTTTGAGCAGCCGCCAAACTGCTGCTGCTGCTGGGCTTAGGAGCCGGTCTGCTGACTCTTCCAGCCAATCCGGCGGGGTAACCAACCACAACAGGCCCCCTGTGCCCGTTAGGTTCTCCGGAGACTGGCTCTGCTGCAGGCCCTGATTCCTGACAGAGCTCGTATCGAACAACTGCATTGAAAAGTTGCGTAACCCAACAGAAACCAGAGCTGGCTCTTCACTGCAGCCAGCCGCTCACTGTCCCTCTGCTGGCAGCCCCAGGTCCTGCCTTCCAATCCCCACTCTGGCCTCACACCTACATCCGTCCACCACAGCTGCTCCACATGCACAGCAGCTGCTAGGCACATACTGGGAGGAGGAAGTTGCCCCACGGGGAGGGGGGAAAAGACCCTGCCCTCCCAGAGCAAAGGCACTAGCAGGGGAGGAATTGTGGCTCCGAGTCATCATGTATTCTCAGGGCTGCTCCCGGGGGAGAGCGGTTACGCATTGCCCTGCTCCAAGCAGACTGTACAGTGGCTGTTGCCCTCACCAAGACTGGTCCAGACCCTGCTGCTAAAGGGGGCCATGGTTTCTCAGGCCCCACATCACCAGCACCATGTAGAAATGTTACTGTTATGTTTTCCACTCATGCCCTGCTGCGGTGCGGTGCGGTGCAGAAAACAAGCCATGTCGTGTTGATGGAGAACCCTGCTGTGGTAATAGCCAGAGCCCCTGCAGGGTCAGGATGTCTGTCCTTGTATCATGTCCCTGGCTGGATGTGACCTAAAAACACCTCCATGCCAGCTGGCAAGGGGGTGACAAGAATATCTTGATCCTAGTATGGACATTCCCATTCACCAAAGATTGTCATGTGAGGTCTTCAATGAAAGACTCACACTGGTGATTAATATCGTTGTGAAGTGTATGTACAGACACTGTATGTGGAGTGATGTATGTTTACTGAAAATATGTTCTTAATTCTGTAGCACAGCAGAGGTGGAGAAGCAGGTTTACTGCCAGACAAAAGAGGTTTATTCACCTGTCTCTGTTGACATGAAGATTAAGCATTGTAAGCCAACAGGATGGTTACACATCTACATACAAAGTCAACAGGGGGAGATGAAATCAGTAGGACCCAGAAAAAAACAAGTGATGTGGGGTTTTACTGTCCCTGAGGACAGACAATGAACTTTGGGGATCGAAATGGAAGGCAAAAAGACTCCCCATTTCTCCTCCACCTAGGAAGTAAATGGGCAGCACATTTACATGAATGAAAAACAGAATCTCTGCTTACTTTGGTGGAAGATGCTGCCAAAGGCTTTAGGGGCGGGGTCAGACTTCTTTAGACTGGAGTTTAAACGGTGGAGGGAAGGGCGACACCAAGAGCGTTGGTGGAAGGCAGGATGTTCATGTCATGGTTTATTGGTGAATTTCCCAGTAGGGAGGAAGTCACACCGTCATCATCATCAAGGCAAATTCAAAAGAATGTAGTCTCGTTGCAGAACAAGCACCACCCAAATCCATCTGAAGGTCAAAAAATATTGTGATATAAATTGGCACAAAGGGGATTGACATTTTTCACATGAAAAGTGTTTTCACAGAAAAATAGCCTTTAAAAAGAAACCAACCTAAAATTTTCACACAAAAAGTCAGCATAAGACATTTTCACAGTGGTTTTTACTGAAATATTTACCATAATTGTTACGGACATTTTAATGGACTGAAAACCATGTTTTCTGACTGAAAATGGAGTTTTTGTAAATTAAAATTTTGATAAACATGTCAAAGAAAAAAATGGGTAAAATGTGGGTTAAAATACCTTGCAGAAAACTTTGCGAACAAATGGAAAAGGGGTGCATCTTGACCCCAGGAAAATGAAAGCAACTTTGAGATGTTTGCTAAATTGTTTCCTCATTTTTTGACCGGCTCTCCAAATAACGTCAGCCACTGCAACATAGTCTGGGTCTGCGTTTCCTCCATTAGTGGCTTAACCACATTAAAAAGCTTGTGAATTTACTAGGGCCTGGGCACTAGCAGAACTCCTCAGTAGCTTAGGGCTTGTCTACATGAACACTTAGTCTGCGGCAAGCTGGGATGTAAATCTACCCCTCACTTTACTCCTGGGGAAATTCTGCGCCAAAAAATTAAAAATTCTGCACACGATATTTTAAAATTCTGCAAAATGCTGAGTATTTTATTTGTCAAAATAATGCAATATAATTACTCTGGTTTCAATTATTTTGGGAATGTATTTAAACTACAATACAATGGATGGAGAATGGGAGTGGGGAGCATTGGAGGAAATTCCCAAACCCCCTTGCCTAATAGTAATGTAGCTAGGTTTGACCCTTTATTTCTAGTTATTAGTCAACAAATATATGCAGCCATATGCTCAGTGTTACATCATAGGTAACTGAAGAGCAAGTGAGGGCTGGGGAATCAAACTCACTATTTATATTGGCTACTGACCATCTCCAGAAAGGGGCATATTTTGATAGGAAATTTTTTAAGTCCAAAAATTTAGACCATACGAACATAAGAAGGGCCATATTGGGTCAGACCAAAGGTCCATCTAGCCCAATATCCTGTCTTCCAACAGTGGCCAATGCCAGGTGCCCCAGAGGGAATGAACAGAACAGGGAATCATCAACAGATCCATCCCCTATCGCCCATTCCCAGCTTCTGGCAAAGAGAGAGTAGGGACACCATCCCAGCCCGTCTTAGCTAATAACCATTGATGGACCTATCCTCCATGAATTTATCTACTTCTTTTTTGAACCCTGTTATAGTCTTGGCCTTCACAACATCCTCTGGCAAGGAGTTCCACAGGTTGACTGTGCGTTGTGTGAAAAAATACTTCCTTTTGTTTGTTTTAAACCTGCTGCCTATTAATTTCATTTGGTGGCCCCTAGTTCTTGTGTTATGAGAAGGAGTAAATAACACTTCCTTATTTACTTTCTCCACATCAGTCATGATTTTATAGACCTCTGTCATATCCCCCCTCAGTCATCTCTTTTCCAAGCTGAAAAGTCCCAGTCTTATTAATCTCTCCTCATACAGCAGTCGTCCCATACCTCTAATAATTATTGTTGCCCTTTTCTGAACCTTTTTCAATTCCAATATATCTTTTTTGAGATGGGGTGACCACATCTGCACGCAGTATTCAAGATGTGGGCGTACCATGGATTTATATAGAGGCAATATGATATTTTCTGTCTTTCTGTCCCTTTCCTAATGATTCCCAACATTCTGTTTGTTTTTTTGAGTGCTGCTGCACAGGATGTTTTCAGAGAACTATCCACAATGACTCCAAGATCTCTTTCTTGAGTGGTAACAGCTAATTTAGATCCCATCGTTTTATATGTATAGTTAGGATTATGTTTTCCAATGTGTATTACTTTGCATTTATCAATATTGAATTTCATCTGCCATTTTGTTGCCCAGTCACCCAGTTTTTAGAGATCCTTTTGTAGCTCTTTCCAGTCTGCCTGGGACTTAACTATCTTGAGCAGTTTTGTATCATATGCAAATTTTTCCTCCTCACTGTTTACCCCTTTTTCCAGATCATTTATGAATATGTTAAATAGGTCTGGGCCCAGTACAGACCACTGTGGGACACCACTATTTACCTTTCTCCATTCTGAAAACTAACAATTTATTCCTACTCCTTGTTTCCTATCTTTTAACCAGTTACCAATCCATGAGAGAACCTTCCCTCTTATCTGAAGACTGCTTACTTTGCTTAAGAGCCTTTGGTGAGGGACCTTGTCAAAGGCTTTCTGAAAATCTAAATACACAAAATCCACTGGATCCCCCTTGTCCACATGCTTGCTGACCCACTCAAAGAATTTTAGTAGATTGGTGAGGCATGATTTCCCTTTACAAAAACCATGTTGACTATTCCCCAACAAATTATGTTCATCTATGTGTCTGACAATTTTGTTCTTTACTATAGTTTCAAGCAGTTTGCCCGGTACTGAAGTCAGGCTTACCCGCCTGTAATTGCTGGGGTCTCCTCTGGAACCCTTTTTAAAAATTGGCGTCACATTAGCTATCCTCCAGTCATTTGGTACTGATTTAAATGGTACGTTATAGATGACAGTTAGTAGTCCTGCAATTTCACAGTTGAGTTCCTTCAGAACTCTTGGGTAAATACCATCTGCTCCTGGTGACTTATTACTGTTTAGTTTATCAATTTGTTCCAAAACCACCTCTATTGACACCTCAATCTGGGACAGTTCCTCAGATTTGTTGCCTAAAAAGAATGGCTAAAGTTTGAGAATCTCCCTCATATCCTCAACCATGAAGACCGATGCAAAGAATTAATTTAGTTTCTCCGCAATGGCCTTCTCGTCCTTGAGTGCTCCTTTAGAATCTCGATCGTCCAGTGGTCCCACCAGTTCTAATCACAAAAGCACCATATGCATTTATAAGGCCACACTGACCTTTACACCCCTCTGGCAATGTAAAGGAGGCCTTTTACACCTGTTTTGTACTCCGGGGGGAATTCACAAAGACAATGGGAACAATTCACTAAGCAGGCAGGCTGCTACACTCTGCTGTGAAGGGACAGAGCTTGCCCCACACCTACCTCCTCAGAAACACCCCGAAGCCCTGGCCCTCCATGCCAAGTGTGCTGCAATAGTGAGCAAGAGGGACAGTGTGTGTGGGTGTCTCTCTCTCTCTCTCTCTCTCTCTCTCTCTCACACACACACACATGACCGCCCACCATCCCCTGGCAGTGATTTACATCTTTACCAGCTGCTCTGGGTGCAGGGATGACCACTCTTGTGCCTTTCCCTTTGCTTCCCCGTCAGAAGTAATTTTTCTGCGGAGAAGCAAAGAGATCTGCGGGGAACATGAATTCTGCGCACACACAGTAACACAGAATTCCCTCAGGAATAACACTAGCATGCTATGTGCTGCCTGTGTGAACCCTGTGGCTGCACACTAACACTTCTGGAGTGTGTTTTAATCTACTCCCATTTCAAAATGGGGTAGATCAAAGTGCACTAGGGAACATGTAGTGCATGGCCACAGGGTGGCAAGCTAGTGTGCAGTAGATTTACACTCCAATTTGCCATGAACTAACTATTCATGTAGATAAGTCCTTAGGCAGCAGCAGTTGAGTCTTTCAGACCCAGAGGTCTCAGAGTCAGCCTGACACATGGCTCCACCAGCAATGCTGTTACAAATGCAAGCCACAGAATAATAGATAGAAGGGAAAAATATATTCCTTGGCTGGGAAGTTAATGACTGCTTAGAGCCAGACCATAGTCTTAGAAGGTGAATGGGATGAACTTTCCTCAACCAACAAATAACATTTCCTGCACAGAATATAATAGTTGATTTATGGGAAAGGCTTTGGGGGCTGGCAGTGGATGGAAGTTTAGCTAATTTTGCACAGGTGGTATTACTGAGTGGAGAGATCAGGATCAGAACAAACAGTCTGGAGAGTGTGACTGTGATGGCAGTAAATTTTAGGTAGGGCGTTTAGTTCCAGCAAGGTAGAATAAGGGAGAGACTGGAGATGAGACAAAGTGTTTGTGGTTCATTGGGTACAAGAGGGAAACTTTCATATACAAAGGAGCTGCAACCCCAGGCTTGCTCCTGGGGTGATTACCTGAGGGTATGTTTACACTGCAAAGAAAAACCCACGGGGCCAAGTCTCAGAGCCCAGCTCACTTGACTTGGGCTTGCAAGGCTTGGGCTGTGGGCTAAAAAGAGCAGTGTAGACACTGGGGCTTGGGCTGGGGCTGTTTTTATCCCCACAGCCTAAGTCAATTGAGCGGGTTCTGAGACTCGGCCCCGTGGGTCTCTTACTGAAGTGTAGACGTACCCTGAGTGAGCAGAGAAGAAAGTGAAAGGTAAATGGAAGAGCAAACAAAATTGCATTTGTGCCTTTCGTTGCTTCTTGCTGCTGGAGAAAGGCAATGTTATCCTTCAAAGAAAACATCAGCTATCTTTTTATTATAAATAGCAACAAATCTGACAAAAACTTTAACGTTTGAGAAAAAGAGAAACTTTCAGTGAAAATTTTCATTTAGTCAACAACCACTGAAAAAAGTTACAACCAAGCCTAATTTAGACACTCAGGCTGTGTCCACACTACGAAACAGGCTGTGTTTTAAAACAAGTAAATATGTTTTAGAAACACACCTTTTCTCTAGCAAAGATAAGGGCTTATAATCACCTCCTTAACTTTTTGTGACCTCGGCACAAGTATGACAATGCAAGTCAAGTAGTCGCAAGGCACACAATCATCAGTATTGTTATTTATTATTTGTATTCCTGTAGTAGCAAGAAGTCTCGCTCTTGAATTATGATTCCATCGTGCTAGGCGCTGTACAAACAGAAAAAACAGGCAGTCCCTTTCAGTCTAAGTGTAAGACAATAGACAACAGATGGATATAGACAGACCGATGGGGTAAACCAGGGGAAGGCAACCTATGGCACGCGTGCCGAAGGCGGCACACAAGCTGATTTTCAGTGGCACTCACACTGCCTGGGTCCTGGCCACCGGTCCGGGGGGCTCTGCATTTTAATTTAATTTTAAATGAAGCTTCTTAAACATTTTAAAAACCTTATTTACTTTACATACAACAATAGTTTAGTTATATATTATAGACTTATAGAAAGAGACCTTCTAAAAACGTTAAAATGTATGACTGGCACGCGAAACCTTAAATTAGAGTGAATAAGCAAAGACTCGGCACCCCACTTCTGAAAGGTTGCCGGCCCCTGGGGTAAACAATGAGACAATACTGGTCAGCATGATGGGCAGTGGTCTGAGCATACAGGGCCAGAGGTTCAAAAGAACTCAGCACCCACAATTGGGGACAGGGTTTCAAAGGAGCTCAGTTCCCCTTTAGGCATCTGCATGAACTAGCCAAATTTTCACAAGTGCTCAGCACCCAGTAGCTCCCATTGCTTTCAACTTTGGGGTTTTAAGTGTGACTGTAACTCTGCTGGTAATTAAAAATGCTGGTTGATGCTAAGTACTCTGTACTCACCACTAACATTTTCCAAAACCTACTCAGTACAGATAATAACACCTAGCTCTTAGATAGTGTTTTGATCAGTAGATCTCAAAGCACTTTACAATCTTTCATGTATTTATCCTCACACCACTCCTGCGAGATAGGGCAGTGCTATTATCCGCATTGTACAGCTGGAGAACTGAGACACAAAGGATGTAAGTGACTTGTCTGAGGTCACAGGGGAAATCTGTGGCAGAACAAGGATTTGAACCTGTACCTAACTCCAGCTGCTGTTAATGTGGGAGTTACATTTTGGAATACAACACAACGGCCGATGAAATTCAATGTTGATAAGTGCAAGGTAATGCACATGGGAAAAATAATCCCCACTATACATACAAAATGCTGGGGTCTAAATTAGTTGTTACTACTCAAGAAAGAGATCTTGGTGTCACCGTGGATGGTTCTCTGAAAACGTCTGCACAACGTGCAGTGGCAGTCAAAAAAGGTAACAGAACATTAGGAACCATTACAAAAGGGATAGATAGTAAAACAGAAAACATCACACTGCCACTATATAAATCCATGGTACGTCTGTGATACTGGACACCATATTCTTCACAATAATATTATTAGGATATGATTATGACATAGTTATGATGTATTTTATGCAAGATGAGTCATGTGAGATGTCATTGGAAAGGTTCTGATTTGCGGAATATGATTATCCTATTTGTATTCATGTCTAATTTTTGTATCTCAAGTTGTGAATATTGACTATATATCTGTATTTCAAAATGCAGTTACACCTGGGGAATGTCCACTAGACAAGATGCTTTCAGTCTAGATAGTGGGTGGGGAAGGGCCTAATCAGGGCAATGAGCCATTAGGAAAAAACAATAGGCCTTAGGAGAAGTATATCTCCCACCTGGGGACCCTTCCTGAGAACGCTACAGACATCCTCTGAGTAATGGCTGCTATGACTCTACAAAGATATGTGATGTGACTACATGTCTCTAGACCCCATCTTGCGATGTCAGTGTTTTTCCACAGACCGGTCTGGGAACTAAGCTTTGAAACAAAGGGTTCCCACCATATGCAAAAGCTATATAAGGCGGGGAGTGACATCATCTGGTGTTCTTCGCTTCCCACACAAGAAGACTCCTAAAAAACACCTGAGGAACAAAGACTGAACTGGGGGAAGTGCTGGATCCAGGCTAAAGGGATTGTTAGCCCATGAATGAAACACCTGGGGATTCCAAGCTGTAAAGCAAGTGCAGCTTGCCGCTTAAGAATCTGCTGCCTGCCTGTATCATCACTAAGGCTACGTCTACACTACCCGCCCGGATCGGCGGGTAGAAATCGATGTAGCGGGGATCGATGTATCGCGTCTCGTCTGGACGCGATACATCGATCCCCGAACGCGCTCACATCGACTCTGTAACTCCAGCAGGGCGAGCGGAGTTAGCAGAGTCGATGGGGGAGCCGCGGACGTCGATCCTGTGCCGTGAGGACGGGAGGTAAGTCGAAATAGGATACTTCGACTTCAGCTATGCTATTCTCGTAGCTGAAGTCGCGTATCTTATTTCGATCCCCGCCCCTAGTGTGGACCAGCCCTTAGGGAGAGGATCTGCTATTCATATCCAAACTCTTTATTATATTAAGCTTAGTTTGTGTTTTTGTTTATTTACTAGGTAGTCTGCTTTGATCTGTTTGCTATCACTTATAATCACTTAAAATCTACCTTTTGTAGTTAATAAATTTGTTTTTGCTTTTGCTTTATCTGAACCAGTGCGTGGGAATCATAACTCAGGGGCAAAAGGCTGTTGCATACTCTTGTCCACATTGAGGGAGGGGGTGAATTTTATGAGCTTACGCTGTGCAGCGCCAGACGGTATAATTTTGGGTTTACACTCCAGAGGGGGTGTATGCCTGGGGAGCTGGGAATTGCCTTGGCTGTAGCCTTCCTATGCAGGGGCTAGTCAGGGAGTGTGCATGTAACTGCAGCTGGATGTGTCCCTACCTGTGTGTGTGCTGGTGAAAGTGCAGGCTGGAGGCAGCTTGTCACAGCAGTACAGTGTAAAAGAGAGCCCAGGCTGGTGGGTCAAGGGGGCTCAGTGGTACCCTAGTTCCAGGTGGCACCCTGGGGGGAACCCGGCACAACGCCCATGCCTTGAATACGGTGTACAGTCCTGGTCACCCCATCTCAAAAAAGAGATATTAGAATTGGAAGAGGTAGAGAGAAGGGCAAAAGCAATGATCAGAGGTATGGAACAGCTTCCATACAAAGAGAGATTTAAAAGATTTGGACTGTTTAGCTTAGAACACTGATGACTAAGGGGTGGGGGTGGGGGATATGATAGAAATCTATAAAATCATGAATGGTGTGGAGAAAGTAAATAGGGAAGTGTTATTTACCCCTTCACATAACACAAGACCCGGGGGTCACCTGATGAAATTAATAGGCAGCAGGTTTAAAACAAACAAAAGGAAGTACTTCTTCATACAACACAGAGTCAACCTGTGGAACTCATCCCCACGGGATGTTGTGAAGGCCAAAACCATAACTAGGTTCAAAAAAGAATTAGATAAATTCATGGAGGATAGGGCAATGGCTATTAGCCAAGATGTTCAAGGATGCAATCCCATGTTCTGGGTGCCCCTAAGCCTCTGACTGCCAGAAGCTGGGACTGGATGAAATTACCCTGTTCTATTTATTCCCTCTGAAGCACCTGGCATTGGAATACTGACAAAGCTTGGGAGAGGAAAGAGAGTCCCAGGGAGATGAAGTGACTCGTGCAAAGTCAACAGCAAAATGGCAAAAAAACCAGGATAGAACCCAGGTCTCCAGACTCCCATTCCAGTGCCCGATCCACTAGATCCACCTATGCAATTTCCTCAGTCACTGACACGATGCTGAGCACTGCATTATCTCCTGCATATAGCATCCTCTCAAACAAGCCTCCAGCTGTGGTAGCCTAAACAAATCTCTGGCAAAGGTGTCAGAAGACTTCAGCTAAACAAAACCCATCGATAGATGCAGACAATGTACTGTCCTGTGCATTGCAGAAGCTGAGGTTTCTGTTTCCTCTCTGATAGCAGTGCCAGGAGCACGCAGTATGTGCAAGTCTTAGGTTTCAAAATTCACCTTCCAGGGTAAGCAGCTTACCGTGTGCACCGGTCCTCAGAGGCAGAAGCTCGCCAACATCTTCCCTTTGAGTTTCGGTCACCTGGCTGTGTTTATCCCACGTTCACCCCCAAGCCAACAAAAGAAAATTAAAGCTAGTTTTGTCCCACTACTAATCTTGTGTCTCCATCAGCCCAAGGGAACATCCCACTCCTGGTAGGCAGTAGCTGTGTGCTCACCATGAATATTGCCCCGCAAAAAGTGTCCCCAAGAGACAAGTACAGCTCTCCTTGACACCGTTGAAGACCTATTGGCTTCACTCGAGTTGGACCTGTGCAACAGGGAGCGAAAGTTGGGCTCGAAATATTTACCTTTCAGCCAAGGAAATTCCTCCCTCAACATATTCATCTTTAAACCTTGGGCTTGTCAATGAAACCCATTTTCTGAGCGGGTGTAGCCAGCGTTGCTGACAGGATAAGGCAAAGAAAGCTGGTTAGAAAAATGGTGCTGAAGGCTTTAAATGGCTTCTCCACATAGCTAGGCAAGGATTCGTTCTATAGTCCATTTTGCATTAAAAAGGGCTCATCTGGGAGCAGCAAATAGCTGCTGGTTTCTCTTTGCTCGAACGTGAGTGGAGGTTAAAATTAGCCTGGCCAGGGGTAAAAATGTATTGAAAGCTATTCCTGGGTGAGGGAAAGAAGAGGTGGGTGTCAGCTAGATTGCAGATCCACGCAGCCCTCAGCAAACATCAATACTAGATCTGTTATGCTAACGAAACACTGTCTTGTCGTGATCTTGTACTGGGGAAGTGGCTTTACACTGAGCCAGAAAGCCAGTTATCCTGGCCACCAGAAAGCCATTCACTAATCGAAAGGCAGGATGAAATAAAAGCTCATCTCGCCAGATTCTGGCTCATGCGGAGGCCTCTCCCGCCTTAACGGTGCTCTGAACAGGCTGTTGAAGGTTCCCCTTGTGCAGTTTAAAGCTGTCACAAGTTGGAGCTGTCCTAAGGTTGCTCTAAATTACACAGGGGGGCAATTGCAACTGGAGGCATTGTGGAGTGCAAAGCGGTCTGGCACAGGGTCCAAAGTAGGTCCAGCACATTTGTGCCAAGACGGGTGCTCCCATTTGGCCAATTAAGAGGGTGGGTCAGCACCTGAGGCTCTAAAGCACCAGGGAGCATCAGATCCAGGGAGAGACCCAGTGAGTTAGAAGAGATCCAGCGAGCTGGAGAATCAGAGCTGCCTGAGTGGGAGTCAGGGGTGGGGTGGGGGCTGACAGAGACTGTATGTTTGGGATGTGGGGGATGGCTGGAGGCAGGAGGAGCAGCAGAGGGATTACCTGATGGCTCTAAGCCAGACAGCTGGAGCCAAGGGCTAGAGCATATGTTCACACTGAAATAAAACACCCACTGCTGCCCCGTAACAGCTGACTTTTCCTGGAGTGGCTTCACTTGGTGGATGCTGCTTCTGGGCTTGGCCAGCTAGCATTGCCTGGTGGGAGAGGGAAGCGATGCAGACCTGGGATGACCAGCCGTGGTGACAGAACTGCAGGAGGACAAAGACCACTTTCCTAGAAATCTGTGTGGTGCTCACCCTGGAGCTGCCCTGCTGGTACACCTATAGGGGAGCTCCCCTCCACCAGATCCAGAAGGGATCCAGAAGTTCGCTACTCCTGATTGTGATCACTCAGTAGCTAACCTGTTTGGCAGATCAGCAGTCAGGGCTGTTGTTATGGAGGTGTTACTGAAGAGTGCTGATGCCTGCGCCATAAAGCTTAAACCTGTCCTTAATTGACTTAAGCTAAATCGATATGTCAGGTTTATATTGATAATATCTATGCAGTCTCTTGCACCGGTTAAATTGATTTAAAATAACACCTTTGGTGAAACCAGTGCAATTCTGCATGTAGACAAGCCCTCAGACAAAATTTCCATTGAATTAGAGCTTCACCTGAGTAAGGAAAGGAGAATTGAGCCCAACTAAAGCCAAGCTGCTGGCACAAGCACCTGTGGAGGTGCAGCTATATTGGCGAAAGTGTTGATATATGTTTGTAGAAGATTATAATTTAGAGACGCTCCCTCATAAGGAACAGTATTATGAACATAGGAATTTGGAGATGTCCCCTGAAGGCAGGGGTTGGGAACACCGCATGGTTGTGGGCAGCAGTTCACCAGAGATGCTCGCCAGTTTGTTTGATTAAAGTTTTATTCCTCTCTCATTCACTGGTTTGTTATTTAATGAACCCCACGATCGTTACATGGTGTCAGAAGTGCTAAATGAGAAGGAAACTGCAGTCATTTTGGTGGTAATTCCTGTGTTTGCTATTGAAAGCAGAGACAAAGGGAGGCAGCAGAGAAGCACATGGAGCACCAGGCATAGAGGCTTTTGCATGTATTTGGTGAGCACAATAGTAGCTTGACTAGCTTAAGAAGGAGGGGGAGGAGGAGGCCAAAAATGGGTGTGTTGCAACCTACATCCAGTCTGCAATTGTCAGGCAAGATTGCAGAGAACTGGAAAAAATTCAGACAGAGATTTGAATTGTATTTAGCAACCACAGGGGCAGAGGAGAAAAATGATAAAGTGAAATCATCGATCTTTTTGCATGTTGTTGGGGAGAAAGCACTGGATATTTATGACAACTTTAAGTTTGAAGAAGGAGAAAACATGAAGTTAAGTAAAATACTGACTAAATTGGAGGAACACTGCATGCCAACAAGGAATGAAACCTTTGAGAGAGACAAATTTTTTACATGTATGCAAAAAACTGATGACACCATAGAACAGTATGTCACAGAATTAAGGAAACTCAGTAAAACCTCTGACTTTGGTGAGCTGACAGAGCCTCTGGCCAGAGATAGAATCATTTGTGGCATTAAAGACAATGTGTTAAGAGAGACTGCTCCGTGAAGGCGATTTAACTTCAAAGAATGACGATAAAGCTGCAAAAGTATGATTTGATTGTGACCTACCTGCCCTGTACATTCATGTTCACTGCAGATGCCCTTTCCAGAGCAGTGACTCCCACTACGAAACCGGAGAAGACTTTAGAGACACAGATGCAAGCCTATGTAGATTTGATTGTAAAGTCAATTCCCATAGCTAACAGGAAACTGCAACAAATGAGAGAGGAAATGGAAAAGATGAATCGTTGGGAATCCTTAAAGAAGTGATAATTAAAGAGTGGCCTGAAGAAATAAGCAGTTGCTCTCCGAGTATAAGTGACTATTGGAACTGCAGACATGAACTTACTGTGATAGATGGGGTGGTTTTCAAGGGCAGTAAGGTTGTAATTCCAATGAGCCCCTGAAAAGAAATGCTACAGAAGATCCACGAGGGTCATTTAGGAATTGAGAAGTGCAAACAATGAGCACGAGAAGTTCTGTATTGGCCGCGGATCAAACATGACATTACTAATGTGGTAGGAAACTGCTTTTCATGCTTCAGATACAAGCCATGCCAACAGGCAGAGCCACTGAGACCTCACCCAGTTCCACAAAGGCCTTATGAGAAGGTCAACACTGACTTATTTACCTGGCAATCAAAGGATTATTTCACAGTCACAGATTATTCTCTGTATCCAGAAATTTGCACACTGCACAATGCTAACAGTAAGTCAGTGATAGCCGGCATGAAGGGAATCTTCTCCAGACATGGAAATCCAGATGAAGTCTTTAGTGATAATGAGCTGCAGATTTAGGCAATTTGCCATAGATTGAGATTTTCATCACAAAACATCAAGTCCAAATTACCCCCAATCAAATGGACTTGTGGAATGGTCACTACGGACAGTAAAGAACCTTATGAAAAAGACTTTTGACAGTATGGGTTGATTTGTATAAAGTGTTACTGGTTTACCAAAGTACATCTCTGGAGAATGGCTTTTCTCTAGCTCAGCTGGTAATGGGAAGAAGAATCAGATGTAATTTACCAATTAGTGATAACTTGCTGAAATCTCATAACAATGAAATCATACAGAAGATGAAGGAAAATCAGAAGCGGAAGCAGAAATATTATTTTGACAAACGGGCCCATGATCTCCCATCTCTTAACCTAGGTGATAGAGTGTGCCGGAGGAATCATACCTCTAATACTTGGGCCCAAAGGGGTACCATTAAAGAACAGGTGCATCTAAGGTATTATGTAGTCCAGAAGGACACATTTTAATGTAATCAAAGGTATTTATGAGTAACGCATTGACAGTAGAGTGGACTCCGGCATTTTCCATCTGACTGATCCTTTTTCATCGGCGCACAGAGAAGAAACTGTCAAGGAACAAGAGAACAACTCTAATGAAAGGCTGATATTGAGAAGATCAGAGTGGGAGATTAAACACCCTGAAAGACTCAGAGACTTGCTAACCTGCCTGGAGAAAGGATATTTGAGGAAAGTGAGTGGTAAAGACTCACTCGAGAGTGATGTGCTGGTAACCTCTCCTTACTAGGTACACCTCTACCTTGATATAACGCTGTCCTCGGGAGCCAAAAAATCTTACTGCGTTATAGGTGAAACCGTGTTATATCAAACTTGCTTTGATCCACCGGAGTGCGCAGCCCCGCCCCCCCAGAGCACTGCTTTACCGCGTTCTATCCAAATTTGTGTTATATCGGGTCGCGTTATATCGGGGTAGAGGTGTAGTTGACACATTGGGTTTATGGAAATGTACTACATGGGTTGAGAATTTAATGCATGTGTTATTAAATAGTTGTTAGCTGTTTTATATATATGTATGTAAGAGTTCATTTGTTTTTCTTTAAGAGGGAAGAGGTAGAGATATGTTTGTAGAAGATTATAATTTAGAGACGCTCCCTCATAAGGGACAGTATTATGAACATTGGAATTTGGAGAGGTGCCCTGGAGGCGGGGGTTGGGAGCAACTGCTCTCCAGTTTGTTTTATTAAAGTTTTATTCTTTTCTCATTCACTGGTTTGTTATTTAATGAACCCCAAGACCGTTACAGACAGGACTCTTTGCGTTTGGGGAGGTCATTTAACTATGCCAACAAAAGATCGCCTTATGCTGGGATAAGCTGCATCTCAATTAGGGGGGCTCTGTGGGTGTAGCTATCCTGGCTACACCTTTCTAGTGTAGTCTAGCCCAGGAGCGGCGCCGGGCGGCGGAAGGTCCCGCCCCCAAAATTACACCGACGACCGGGGCGCCGGCGCCCCCCAAATGTTTGTGCCCTAGGCGACCGCCTAGGTCGCCTAATGGGTTGCGCCGGCCCTGGTCTAGCCCGTAGTCCTGTTTTTTCATAAATGCTACATTTCCAGCCAGTGGTGTTAGGGGATGCTATTGCCATAGCTGCTGATGGATAAAAAGTTTAGAATGTCTTGATGCCATTTTCCAACGTTCTTTTGAGCCTCTTCTCCAGTTTTAAATGGGGGGTTGTATGGGAAAGGGAGAGGAGCTAGTTAAATACAGATCTTACTGGGTTTATCATGCAAGCACAAATGCATTTTCAATAAAGCAAACTCATTAAAGTTTTTAATTAAACCTTAAAAGCTTTTAATTAAAAATGTAAATTATGGCAAACTATTTTAATTTAAATTGTCTCTGCGTGTCTCTCTGTGAATTTTCTTCTGGCATATTCTTATTGACTTGCGACGCTAACAAAGCACTCTAAATGATAGCCCCACCTCTCAATTTGTACCATGACCAGTTCCTTGTTGTGCTTTAGAACAAGCAATGGCACCTTAATGAGAGGACATGTACCTTTCCCACCCCTTCAGAATGCGACGGATAATGCAGAATGATTTGGAAGTTTCTTTATTCACTGAAGTGAATATATTATTTATTATACATGACTGACCCACTCCATGCTTCATACCCTTCATAAAACACATCGAATCTCTGCATACTGGGTTTCCTATGGGTAATATGCTGCAATAGTTAACTACCTCTCGAAATAAATTCTTCCCTCACTCTAAGAAATATAGCATCTGTGCAACCAATTATTTCTAATACTAGATCACAGTTGCTACATTGCCCCTGAAAGAAATACATTTTCCACCAAACCAGTTACTGTAGACCAGTGATACAATGGATATCTACCCCTCCATGTCACATCAGCCCCATACAGTGCAAAGAACTCTTCAGTATTGTGCCTGACCTTCCCACTGACGGGTTTGATGAAAAGAATCAATGTGAGATACATGGCTTTTTGTCAGACTTGAAAAGAATTTCAGGACACCACCATTAGTAGCCTAGCCAGTCCATCTTTTGGAACACAAAAATTGGTACCATCCTGTATCTCCTATCTGCAGGCTCTGCCATCTTCATCTCTTTTGTTTCTGTTCCATGCTTGTGTCGGGTGAAATCCTGTCCCCATTTAAGTCAATGGGAGTTTTGCCAATGACTTCAAGGGTCAAAATTTCACCCATAAATTCTAAGGCCAGCAGGGAATATTTTGATCACCTGCTTAACACAAGCCATAGTGATTCCTGCATGAGTCCCATAACTTGTTGGGCTAGAGCATATAAGGAGGACATAGCATCACAATGCCAGCTACCTGTGGCCACTTCTTTAATTTTTTCCTCTGTCAGCATACCAAGAAGCATGTCGGCCAATCCTGGACTACAGTCTGTTACCTATAGCAAAGCCCGGAAGTGTACCTGCTGTATCAATGCAGCTGGACATTCTTCAGTCCCTCTGGGGTATAGGTATATATGTCTTTGCTATCTTTATGTGGGACCAGGTGAAGCATAACCGCCAGTGCCAAAGGTGGTGTAAAGCTTACAGAAACAAATATCCAGGAAGACAAGCTTGCTACATTAACTACTGAACCTGATACATCAATGTCTAAAACAGCTGCATCAACAGCGGTACGTGATGCATCAACATATCTATTGCAAGTTGGCAGAAGTCACTGCCAGTTAGCAATCAGGCAAAAACCCGGTCTCAGGTGTAATAGCTATTTGTTAGGTCTTCTGACAAGGCCTCAAACACAAGGACGCTCTGTGATCTCAAGCTCCATCCCATTAGAATAAAGAAGGCGATGCTGGTGATAAGTCAAAAACATATATTGTTCACTGGGACACTCGTTCTGAGGAGTAATGAAAATCCACCACCATACTGCATCATGGAATAGAAGTGAATTTAGAAAGGAAATACAAACATGGACGTGTGCAATATACTGGGCTAAAGCACAACTACCTTTGCTGCCATTCTCACTGCCAATCAGCTGGAAATCAGGCCCAGCTGGAAAATATGCGGGATTCCTATTCACTAATGTATTAGGAACTGTCATTTCACTGCACTCCACAGAAACCAAATGATAGCTCTCTCGAGACTGCTGTTGCCCCTGCCTTGGCTTCTGATTCTAATAATTTATTACCCCCAGCATCTCAAGGCTTTCTATCTTCTCCCTGCAGTCAGCATTTCATGTCCCCCTTGTAATCATTGCCCTCCTCTGTTATAGGAATATGAATTTGAACAGGCTGCGTGTTTCTAACAATAATGAGAAAATCAAGAATTTTATAATGGGTCAAAAGTGTTTTTTCCAGAAAAAAACCCCCAATTTTAGAAAGATTCTTTTTTTTTAGATTGAACAATTTTCCTTTTAAAGTACAGTAATATAAATTCAGCCACATTTCACCAAGTGCCATGATCGTTGTTGTTATAAGATCTTAGGATAAGGGGTGTATTTGTGTGTGTACCATATCAGACAGTAGAGCAATTGTGCACATTAAGAAGACAGAGTAGATAATATTTCAATAAACCTGTGTAGAACAATTATTGAATCTAAGTTAGATGGGTGTTCCTAGTTATCCAGGCTCCTTAAACTTCTTTAATGCTACATATTATACTCCCAGTAAGATCCATGCATTTCACAGCACTGATAAATAGATCTGTTTGGAATTATATTATTTGGTACTAACCATGTAAGTACATGGTAATTACCATGCATTCTCAGGGTAATTCATTGTGTGGTTATTGCTGTCTTGTAAAGTAGAGGATTATGAGATCTGAAAAATGCAAGATACATGGTAAATAATCTTTGGTTTCCTTATTAATGTAAATTATAATTGTAAAGTAAATTGCAGGGACAAGCAATTACTATGCATGGTATTTGCAATTCAATTCAATAATAGTTGCATGGTTATATGTACTCTGTGAAATAAAGTGACGTAGCATTTTGCTCAACTCCTAGCAAAGAGTCAAAGGCATTTTGTTGGCTTGTTGCTCAATTCCCGGGTTGCTCATGGTCCTGCCAGATAGAGACCACTGCTGGACCCTCCATGGTCTCTTCTGTTGTAGCAGGAGGAAATGCTATCTGAGGACAATTATTTAGGGCCTTATCCATACCCCACTGAACTCAGTGGGAAGCTTTCAATTGAAGTCAATGGGCCATTAGTGTGGAGAGTGAAAACTGAAGCCAGTATAGACTGGATGCATGGTAAGTGGGGTGTCTCACCCTGAGTGTAAGAGACCAGAGCTCTGGGATCTGCACTGGCTCACCCTGGCTTCTGGGTGGAGTCTAAAGTGCTGGGTGGACCATTAAAGCCCTAGGTGGCTTTGAACCTGCCTACCTGAGATAGGCCTCTCTCTCTCTGTGCTGCTCCACCACACATTAGATTAGGATTTGGGTGTCTAAGGCCATGGCTTTACTGCCAAGAAGGGTGTTGTGTTTTACCTCAGACACATGCGCTATCCTGAGGTGAAAACTCAGCAAAGACCAAGCACTTGAGTCTAACCATACAGTAAATTTGCCAAGGGCAGCCCAACATCCCTGCCTGGCCTTGGCTAGAGTGAGTTTACCTCTCAGCAAAACTAAAGTTCCTGGTCTTCACAGTGTTTCTACCTGGGGGTAATTTGCGCGCATTAGTTACCCCCAAGGTAAAAAGCGCAGCTTTATTTGGCAGTGAAGACAAGGCCTCTCTGCCTGGCTCGCTGGTGGTGGGTTACATTGTATTGTACTGCAGCACTCAGGATGTAAGTTGACATTATGCCAGGCATGCCTGGAGCATTGGGACAGGAGCACCTTAGAGCATCTAAGTAAACAAACACAGATCTTTTTCTTACTCTTGGCTTCAGCCTTAAACCCACACAATGGAGCAAATGTCCCCAGTGTTTACAACTGTGCAAAGGTGAGAGAGAAATCAACATCAGATAACGGGGAGAACAAAACAGATTGCAGCTTGTCGAGTTGGGATGCAAGGGCTAACTGACAGCAACAATAAAGAGACTAGCAGTTTTGTATTGGGGAAGTGAGGCGTGCCAGAAAAGATGTGGGTTAACATAAAGTGGCCACCTCTGCTTACTGTCCCTGCCATTCCCTTGCCACATGGCTAGTGCCTTTTCTCCTATCAGCTTGCAACCTTACTAGGTGATGCCATGACAGCCTCATGCATCAGTGGGTGTATGTGTAAATGAGGTGGCTATTTTAATATTGCAAAAATAATCTAAGCCCGCCTCTCTCCAGCTCTACAAAAATTGATGCATCAGAGCAGCTCTCTCCTTGCCATCAGTAACAGAAGGAGCACTTTTTAATGTTTGCTGTTCAACTAGAGGGCTCTGAGGATTTATGTTCCTCCCCAGATACCCTGATTTTTATTTGCACAAAACGAGAGTGAGGCCTTTTATTTTAATTAATGTTTCAACTGACCTTAAATATTTTCACTCTTTGAGGTTGTAAAGCACGTAAGAGGCAGTTCCTGTGTTGTCCACTGCAATGCTCCTCAAAGAAGAACAGAAGCGTTATTTGCAATCATTTTCGAAGCCTTAGCAAAACAGTGGCTGCTTTTGGAGTTAGCTCAGTGCCTTTAGATAGTGATCACATGATCAGTTTCCTCAAGGAATCCATGTATCAAATTTGGAGCTGGTTGATGTGTTTTTCTCATCAATAGAAACACAGTTAAATACTTGTACTTTGTAAAGTCTATTGTTAATGCAGCTAGAATCCCGGCCCCCCACCTAATTTCTCAAATAACTAATGCCAAGTTTATTTTTTAATATAAAATGGTGTTTACAAAAGTCCAAGTCATAGTGATTGCAAGTAATAGCCTTTAGAATCCCGATGAGATGCAAAACATCTGCAATCATTTTTTTCCTTTGTTTAATTGATTTAGTCTTAATAGCAATAATGACACATCAGGATGTGCTAAAGGTACTTTTTAAAAATCAGACTTGTGCCCCTTTTTGATTTATGATGTAAAAAAGGCCTGAAAGGGACCCCCTCCACCCCCACAATATTTTTTCCTGCTTGTTTTTTACATTAGAAATCCACCTCTTGTCTTCCCTGGAAGATTCTATGATGCCCAGACAGCTAGGGACATCACCCGAGTCAAGAGAGTGCAAATGGGTGAGAAAGGGCTTTTGTAACTCTTTATTTTTTAATTTACTTTGGATGCCTACTGAACTTCAATGTCTAATTAACGTTTTGGAGAAAAGAAGCCTTTGCTAAAGATCCAACATTCCCACCCCAATGCAGGCGTGAGCATTAATAGCACATAGCTTTGGAGAACCTGAGCAAGTTCCAAGAGCAACGGGTTTGCCAGTTCTGAGAATTCTCAGCAGGAAAATAATGATTTGGTTCTTGATACATCATTTAAAAAAAACAAGCCCTTTTTTCCCCCCTTCATGGGTCACTTTTAATACAGTAAGATATTGCTTCATTTAGGATGCTTGAAAACTGTACTATCTCGTGCCCCCGCCCATTCTGTCAGCTGGATTCCACACACCGGTAGTCACATCATAATAATAATTGTCATTAAGAACAATTTAAGAGCCAGGAATAGAGTCTAGAGTCCCCTAGCCTAGACCATGCTGCCATCTAATTGGTATCTCCCTGCCCATTATTAGCCCACACCAACAACGAGACTGCTTCCAGGAATCAGGAATGGTCAGGTGAGTGAAGGCTTGGAGGATTGGGCCCTGAACTGGGAATGAGGCAGGTGGCTCACTGGGAGGGTTGCATGTAATGCAGAATTTGGCCCACTGTCTCCCTACACGGCCTGATCCCGTTTTCATTGAAGCTAGGGGCAAAGCTTTCATTGATAAGCAGGACTGGGCTCAGTTTGAGCTTTGTTCTGCTCCAGGCTGAGAAACCTCTCACATTATTGTCCACATTATTGAATCCCGACAGCAAGTGTTTCGGGATGGATAGAAAATAATAATGGAGATGAGGCAGGCTTGCCCAGCTCCCTGCCCCCCAAATCAAAGTCTCTGGCAGCAGGGTTCTTAGAGAAGGCTTTTTACAGGATGATGCACTCTGAACAGTCAAGGGATTCTGCTTTGCCTGGCCAAGTGCTTTCTCTGTGTTTCCTAAGAAAAGTAGCCAAGGGCGATTATTTAATTAGGTTGAGTGAAGGCTAACAGGGACCATTCACAAGTCTTGCACATCATGACGCTATGAACTGGCGCCCCGGGTTACAAGGTCACAGCTGCACTATTGCCAACATCATGTGTCCAAAATTCAGGAGTCAAGTCCCTCCTCCCCACAAAAAATAATGAGATCATAAGGTTTTAAAAGAGTAATAAACATTGGGGGCTTTTGCTTTGCCTTCTGGTTTCTGAGCTCGGCGGGTGCACTCGGGTCCCGTTTTCAATCTTTTCTCTGCAACCACGAAGACTAGAAACAGCAGCGTACAGGGGCTGTAAAGGGGCAGCAAGTGGCTGTGGGAGAATCCAGTGCAGGAGCCAGGCAGGGCTGATGTAAGGGGCCATACACAAAACCCATTGCCCCCAGCAGCCCAGTGGTAGGGGTCATACTGGAGGCAGGGTGTGGAGGGGGCATACCTAGAGCACTATGGGGGTGTAACAATGCGAGACTCACCGCTGCGGCGCCCCCTGCTGGTCTCTCAGGGAATTAGCTTCCAGCCTCCAGAGCGCCCTCTGTTGGCCAGTGTCTTGCTACCGCTGGGCCCCCGTGTCCCTCCCGGACCCTGGTGCCCCTTTCCACTGGGGTGCTGCCCCCTGGCAGTAACTCCACAGTCTCTGGGTCTCCCCCTCCCAGGAGAACCCCCACCCCCTATCCCCACCTCGCCTCAGTATATGGCTACTGCCCAGTCCCCATCTAGCCCTCGTTCACTGGGGCAGACTGCAGTGTAAAAGCCACTCATCACAGGCAAGGGGGGTTAGGACCTGCTGCCTCTGCCTACCCTTGGGCTGCCCCCTGCAACCCCAGTACCTATTCGGCCTTATACTAGGCCTGTAGCCTGGGGGGTTTCCAGGCCAGAGCTCCCCAGCTCCTCTGGCCTTCCCCCAGCCCTGCTCCACCTCAGGGACTCAGGTCCACTCCCCAGCAGCCAGGCCCCTCCCTCTCAAAGGCGAGAGAGAGAGTGTCTGTCTGCTCCTGGCCCACTGCCCTCTTATAAGGGCCAGCGGGGCCCTGATTGGGGCGTGGCCGCAGCTGGGGCTGCTTCCCCCAATCAGCCTGGGCTGCTTGCCTCCAGCCACAGCCGTCTCCTGGGCTGTTTTAAGCCCTTTATGACAGGAGCGGGTGACCACCCCGCTACAGGGGGATTCTGTGTGGCTCCATGGGAGGTTACATCTGCAGGGACTGTTCTAATTTACTCCAAGGGCCATTCAGGCCCTCAAAGCCCCCCAGAGTCCAATGGGGCCTGGGCTTGACAGGCTCACGTGACTGACTCGCTCGTGCTATTTTATCCAGAGAGGTAAATCTACTGAGCGAGGCCTGGGGAGATCCATGCAGCTCAACACACCCAGCACGCCTACAGACCCAGCACGCCTACAGACGCCTACACACCCAGCACGCCTGCACAGCACCAAGCTACACAGAGCTCTGGAAGGCATCTCTTCCCAGTGCGCTTGCGGTGGACTCTTATCGTGTCACCTTTATTAGACTGCAGTCATGCCTAACGAACCCCGCCAAGAGCGGGACCCCGTTGTGTTAGGCACTGGGACAACACAGACACAGGGCGGGGGGGGGGAAATAGAGGCAGTGACATGCGAAAAACACACAGAGAATTTAAGGAGAAAAAGCCCTTTTGAGTATCTTTTGCACCAATCCAGTGGCATCACCGTAAGGGCAGCAGATCTTCCTGCTACAAACTAACCATTTTAAGATACAAGAGATCTCCCCTAGTGGGTGACATGCCTTCTCTAATGCATTAGGTTTGCATTCTAATTGATCTGCTTTCTCCAGCTTCGGTTTTTGCTTTTCACTTTGCCTTTGGTTTGTTGCAGGGACTGCCTTCCCCATCAGCCGCAAACAGAGACACACATAGATCCAGTCTCATTTGCTTTATTACCACCTAGGGCTCCTACAGCAATGAGCATTTAGGGGAGAAATCCTGCTGCATTGTTTGTGGGTTTGTCGGGTCTAAGAGACAGCCCTTCCCTACACACTCACCCAGGAAGCAGTAGGGCTAGAGACCCAGCTAGTATTTAGATTAGCACAAGGAAGTGGGCTCAGTTACCAAATGGGTATGTGTTATTTGAATGGCTTTTGCAGGCTTCTTTTATCTGTTTAGGCTTGCAGTGAGGTCTTACGCCCTCTTTTATCCAAGGTATGCTCCTGCCCTGTTCTCACGGTTGAGAGGTGTCCTCAGAAAGAAGGAACCCTCTTAAGAGAGTGCATTCCATGGCTTCAGTCTGTAAAGGCCAACACTAACTGTAGGAGATTGGTGAACTATTTATAAACAATTCATATCTATCAGATCCAGGTATTTCCTGCTTGTCAGTTGCCCACAAACACATCACATTAGCCTCTCTCTGTGCATAATGGAGGAGACTGAGCAGAAATGTGTCGTTGCATCCTCTCTTTTCTCCTGATGTTCACCTTCAGCAGGATCAGGAGGTTCTCTCGGGTTCTTTTTAAAGTCTTCCCGTTATGCAGTCCTCTTTGGCTCCATCTGCCCTCATTTCAACCAGGGTCGGGGGGGAATAAGTCCGCTGAAGTAGACAGAATCACAGTACCAGGATAAATGAGGTCAGAAACTTGCCCACGGGGGTGCCCATTTACACTTGCTGGGGAGCTGACACTAGGTTTTAAAAGAAAACCCTGATGAAATCAACATTGTAGGGGAGTAAAGCTATTTCACTGCTTCACCAAGCTGCCGCTTTGGTATTTCTTTCCTTTCTTCCTCCTGAGACATCACTGGAAAGACCTTTCTTTAAACTGCCCCCTTTTGTTAGGCTGAGTGCTGCTGCTTTTGATGCCATGGTAAAGAAAACAAAGGAAACCGAGTCAGATAAGAAGGGCTGACATATTTAACCTTTTTGTCAACAAGAACGTTCATTGGCTTCACACTGTGGGTAAAACTTTTCATACAGCTCGAGTAAATTGTCTCCTGAAAGCTACTTTTATTTATAGCTCTGTTGGCTATAGTGGAACTGAACTTGGTTAAAGAAAAATAAAGACACATTTCATTTTTTTCCCAGGTGCAAACATTTTGTATTGTTAAAGTGCATTAGAAAGTCTGGTTATTTTCTGAACTGTCATTGCAGAGGACAAACTATCGAAGGCAGTAAAATGTTAAGTACAAATAAAACCATATTGAAATACTATACAAACTTATGCATACTGAAGAACACAATTAAATTAATAAATTCACATCTGTTAATCCCAGAAGGGACCGTTAGATTATCTAGTCTGAACTCCTGTATAACACAAACCATGGAAGTGCATCCAGTTACTCCTGTATTGAGCTCAATAACTTGTGTTTGATTCAACCGTGTACTGGAGGGACCCAAACCTGTTTTACTGAAACCAAATACAGGCGAGTCTCATCTTATGTGCATTTAACATGCGCGAATTCAGCTTTGCGCGGTCGGCAAAAACAAAACAAAAAAAGAGAAAAATAACAATTTAAATACTGTTCCTGTAGTGCGGGCGATTCTGCCCGCCATTACACTCAATGTAATTTTGACTATACGCGATTTTCACTTTACGCGCTGACAGCGGAACGTAACCCCCGCGTAAGATGAGACTCGCCTGTAATGTCCAGAAGATGCGTCATACAATACAACAGCACAGAATGTGAGTGAGCCCAGTGCTGAACAGGGAGATAAGCATCATCCCAACAGAGCAATATTAACCCGGAAGAGAAGGCAAAAACTAAATGAAAAATAGTAAAACAAGGCCCTGATTCAGAATGACCCTGTCAGGGTGCATGTGTGTTTGGAGGGGGGAGGGGGGAGAGAGGGAAATGCCAAGATTAAAGAAAACAATACAGACCTATCTCTATGGTGACACTCAGGAAAAATAAGCCAAATTAACTAAAGGTGTGAATTTAAAGTGCATTAGTTAAAGCGCATTAGACCCCTGTGTGGACACTCTTGTTCGGAAGGAAAGTGGCCTTACTCCCCTGTTAGCGTAGTTTGGCTTAACTTTCCTGAGGATCCCCATGGAGCCAAGCCCTAAGTGCAGCGGGAGGAGGGCATTCTCCTATAGACATGCCTCAATCACTGCCACGCTCACCCACCCTGACCCCTCACAAAGCCCTCCTTCTGGGCTGGGTCTGTGACCTCAGGCGACGCAGCCCACATTAAGCCTGGGTCCACCTGAGAAGAGGAGGTGGAAGAACTGATCTGATTCAGAACCGCGTCGGCACCTGACGAAGAGAAGTGGAGACTGAGGAAATGCAGGTGGTCTTCTTGGAGTTCCTTCTGGTACTAAAGAAGGAAGGTGAAGATGGATGCTGGAGGCTAATTGTTGGTGCTGAAAGGAGGGTTTTGGTCATACACAACATTGTGATAGCTTCTGCGAGGAGAGCCTGTTTGCAGCTGGAGCTCTTCACTTAAGCAGGAGGGGTCCCTACTTTCTGGATTCAAAGCTAGTGGGGTTATTTAGAAGAGCCTCCAGCAAGGTGTTGCCTGACACAAATACCAGAGCAGAACAAAATAAGGCAGAAGGTGGAGTTTGTTCCCAAATAAAAGAAGATTTGGAAGAATATTGATATGTTAAGAAATGCAACAGGTACTGGAAACAAAGCAGATCAAAACTGCTACAGATGTTGGCAATTATAATCTATTGAGTATAACTGGCAATTGGTAATTCCCACAGCCGACCCAACATGTACAGGAGAGAGATAAAGGGAAGAAGAGGCAAACGGGTGGCTTTATATTTGCTTAGACAGTAAGACTTTTGGAGCAGGTCCTGTCTTTTTACTGTGTGTTTTTGTACAGTGCCTAGCACAAGGGGGACCTGGTCTACAACTGGAGCGTCTAGGCCCCACCACAGTACAAACACTACTAATTTATATGCCAAAAGCATCTACACTGTCATTTGGGAATGTCCAGAGAGGTGGTGTAATCTAGGGGTTAGGATATAAGGAATGAAAACAATAGAGAAATCCTATGGTCATGAACTGGTGGGGAGGTGAAATCAGGCCACGATCTCAACTAAGACCTAGTCCAAATGATGAAAAAGTCTAAGAGCCGTTGCTCTAGATCAGGGATAAGCAACCTATGGCACAGGTGCTGAAGGCGGCACACGAGCTGATTTTCAGTGGCACTCTCACTGCCCGGGTCCTGGTCACCAGTCCGGGGGGCTCTGCATTTTAATTTAATTTTAAATGAAGCTTCTTAAACATTTTAAAAACCTTATTTACTTTACATACAACAATAGTTTAGTTATATATTATAGACTTATAGAAAGAGACCTTCTAAAAATGTTAAAATGTATTACTGGCAGGCGAAACCTTTAATTAGAGTGAATAAATAAAGACTCGGCACCCCACTTCCGAAAGGTTGCCGACCCCTGCTCTAGATGTACTAACTGTGTATTCTCTATTGCTAACTTCCATGTTCTGTCATTCCTGGACTTAAATGCTACCAACTCTTAATATTGATATTCCTTAAAAAAGATATATACACACACATATATACTCTCCCCCTCCCCCGTGAGATCAGACAGAAGTTCAGGCATATGAAAATATTCTTACGATAAAATAAGGAGGGGTAGGACCAAGGCCTGATAATAGCAGCTTACACAGAGAGACCAACATTCCCAGTGGATTTATTCCTCACACTAAACAATTAGTACCTACTTTGTCTTCTTAGTGCTGTTGGAAAGTTACATGTTCATGTACTTAGAGGATTCTGTGGTCAACTACAAGGAGACTGTCACTGGCTGTTTGTTAGTGAAAAAAAGCCTTTGGCTACTGGTTCTGGGTCACCTGCTGCTGCTATGTCATTAGCCCAACTAAAATCAGTTGCCCTGTGAATAAAGCCTTCTAGGAAAGGATGAGCTGGGTTGGTTCCCAGATTTCTTCAGGAGATTTGATTCTTTTAACCCTTCAATTTCATTTGCTAGACAACTGCTGTTCTTTGCACCAGTGCTGCGTGCACTGGCAACTCCCAGAATCACAGAAGTAAGAGTTAGAAGAGACCTGTTAGATCATGAAGTCCATCCCCCTGCCAGTGCAGGACTGTTCGCCAGCTCTGAAATATTATGGGTGCACTTGATATGCTAGACCGCAATCTTACAGTGAGCACCTCTCAGGCAATCCACAGCTGTCCTGTTGTCTGTTACCACGTGGGCACGTGGATTAGATGACAACTATTGTGCCTAGTGAGGGTGAATATAGGATGCACTCCACCAGGGCGTAAAATGGCTTAGACGGCCTGCCTACATAACAGTCCCATCCTTGGAATCTGCAGACAGCTACCTGGCGTTCTGTCCACACATTTAAGGAGAGCTACTCTCTCAATTTGACATCTGGAGCCAATGATTGCACGTCTGCAGCCCGTATTTCACTGGAACTCCTCAGCTCACCTTTTGCATCCCAGTGTCCCACAAGTAGAAATATACAGAAATCACCGTGAAGAGTCTATTTGCATTGCTTGTAATGGTGGTTCACTGAGTGCGCATACAGCCGCTCCCTGCCCGCCTTCCCCTCCTCCTCGCAGCTCTGCTGTCACAGCACTCTGCGGGTGAGCGGGAGGAACTGAGGCAGTTGGGGACACAGGGACCATTTTATAACCTCAGCTCTGGAAACTCAATGCCAGGAGAAGGTGCTTGAGCAGCCGTAATGGGCTCTGCTTTCCAGAAGATTCCTGCAGCACGTCCCTCAAGTGTGACTGAGCAGAGGAAAGACTCCTGAAGAACCACGTTTGCAATGGTAACCCCCTGTTTCCCACCTCCCCCCCACCCCCAACGATTAGGCCATCAGGCAAGTATCACCACCACTGTCATCATTGCGACATTGGTTATGGTATTTACTGGCATCCGAAAGACCCCACTAATTGTGGCATCTGGATGCACTTTAGATCAAAAGAGAATAACCTTTTCGCCAAAGCAGGGTGCCTATACTCCATGACTCACCCCCTGCAGCCACCAAGCAATTTCCCTGAAAGGAGCAGAGAGATCACCTGTAGGCTGCCGGCCTGTCGTGCCGGTCCAGGAAGGCTTGATGCCCTACCCAGAGGCTGGATCAGGCCCTTTTCCTCAGCAATTCATTTATTATTTAAACAAACACCTCACAAAGGAACACAAAATAAAGTTAATTCCCCAGTCCTTCTTCCCAGACAGCTGCCTAGGAGCCAGCCTGCTTCCTCTAGTCTAGCTCTCCACCCACATCTGAGCTCAGTCCTTCTAGGAATCCCCTGACCCCTTCTCAGTGGGGTCTGATTACCCCCTCTCTCCAGCCTAACACCTGTTCTTAAAGGGGCTTTGCTTCTGAACAGCACTGGCTGGCCCCAGGCTGCCTGGCCCTTAAAGGGACAGCCCACCGTATCACAAGGGCATAGCAGCTAGAAGATTAAATAGCAGGGGAATCAGACCCCTGTAGTTAGTAGGGAGTCTGAATAAAGAGATGGTAGTACATGTTTAAAGGGCCACTTAAAAAGACGTCACTCATATCCGATTCTGAAATAAGATACTCATGGTAAGTGGGAGCCCCTAAGCTAAACACTTTGTTAAAAGAAAGAATTTAAGAGGCTTTAATTTTAAGGGGATGTTGATCTCCAGAGATTTGTGCAGTGGGAGGTACGGGATCTGCTCGCCATATGGGGAGATGAATCCGTGCTAGCGGAACTCCGTAGCAGTAAACGAAATGCAAAAACATTTGAAAAAGTCTCAAAGAGCATGAAGGACAGAGGCCATAACAGGGATGCATAGCAGTGCCGCGTGAAAATTAAGGAGCTAAGGCAAGCCTACCACAAAACCAGAGAGGCAAACGGAAGGTCCGGGGCAGAGCCGCAGACATGCCGCTTCTACGCCGAGCTGCATGCCATGCTAGGGGGTGCAGCCACCAGTAGCCCAACCCTGTGCTTTGACTCCGTCAATGGAGACTCACGCAACACAGAAGCGGGTTCTGGGGACGAGGAAGACGATGATGATGAAGAGAT
>QXTE01000072.1:4003458-4172797 GCA_003942145.1 Platysternon megacephalum
CCCTCCTTTTAAATTGCCATACCATTTTAAATGGCCAACCCAACGGCTGCTTGGTATGGAAAATGAGGGTGCTGCTGTTTGAAACCATTCCCACATGTTATTAAGGTTAAAGAAGCCAAAAGACTGTGGCTTACCATGGCTGCCTGCAAGCCGAATTCTGTTGCCTGGCCCTGCGTGAGTGATCTCTCACACCAAATCGGCAGACCCTCAATATAAATAGAGGCAAAATACGACCTTGTAACGAAAGCATTTGTGCTATGTAATGTGAACAGCAAGGTTTAACGGGAAAGAGTGATCCTATTGTTCTCTAAAATGTGTCTTTTTAACTACCTATCTCCCTTTTCCCCCACCAGCTGCAAATGTTTCTCCTTCGCAGAGGCTAGTGAAGATTAGAAGGAGGAAGAAGAGAACTCGGGATGAAATGTTCTCGGAGCTCCAGACGGCCTCCCACGCTGACAGGGTTCAGCAGAATGCTTGGAGGCAGACAATGTCTGACTGCAGAAAAGCACAGTTTGAACGCGAGGAGAGGTGGCGGGCTGAATCGCGTGCTGAATCGGAGAGGTTGCGTGCTGAATCGCGGGCTGAATCTGAGAGGTGGCGTCAGATTGAGAACAGAAGGCAGGAGTCCATGCTCCGACTGCTGGAGCATCAAAGTGAGATGCTCCAGCGTATGGTTGAGCTGCAAGAAAGGCAGCAGGAGCACAGACCGCCACTACAGCCCCTGTGTAACCAACAGCCCTCCTCCCCAAGTTCCATGGCGTCCTCACCCAGACGCCCAAGAACGCGGTGGGGGGGCCTCCGGCCACCCAGCCACTCCACCCCAGAGGATTGCTCAAGCAGCAGAAGGCTGGCCTTCAATAAGTTTTGAAGTTTCTAATTTTTAAAGTTTTAAAGTTTTATAGTGCACGGTGTCCTTGTCCTTCCCTCCTCCCCCACCCCACCCAGCGCTTCCCTCCTCCCCCATCCCTCCTGGGCTACCTTGGCAGTTATCCTCCTATTTGTGTGAATTAATAAAGAATGCATGAATTTGAAGTAACAATGACTTTATTGCCTCTGCAAGCGGTGATCGAAGGGGGGAGGGGAGGGTGTCTAGCTTACAGTGAAGTAGAGTGAACCGGGCGGGGGCGGGGGGGAGGTTCATCAAGGAGAAACAAACAGAACTTTCACACCGTAGCCTGGCCAGTCATGAAACTGGTTTTCAAAGCTTCTCTGATGCGCACCGCACCCTGCTGTACTCTTCTAATCGCCCTGGTGTCTGGCTGCGCGTAATTAGCGGCCAGGCGATTTGCCTCAGCCTCCCACCCCGCCATAAACGTCTCCCCCTTACTCTCACAGATATTGTGGAGCGCACAACAAGCAGTAATAACAATGGGAATATTGTTTTCGCTGAGGTCTAACCGAGTCAGTAAACTGCGCCAGCGCGCTTTTAAACGTCCAAATGCACATTCTACCACCATTCTGCACTTGCTCAGCCTGTAGTTGAACAGGTCCTGACTACTGTCCAGGCTGCCTGTGTATGGCTTCATGAGCCATGGCATTAAGGGGTAGGCTGGGTCCCCAAGGATAACTATAGGCATTTCAACATCCCCAACGGTTATTTTCTGGTCT
This sequence comes from Platysternon megacephalum, assembly GCA_003942145.1. Classification (NCBI taxonomy): domain Eukaryota; kingdom Metazoa; phylum Chordata; order Testudines; family Platysternidae; genus Platysternon; species Platysternon megacephalum. The sequence continues at coordinate 4,005,067 of QXTE01000072.1, forward strand.
GGGAAGAAAGTCCCTTCCTGCAGCTTTTGAAACAGACCAGAGTTCCTGAAGACGCGAGCGTCATGTACCTTTCCTGGCCATCCCACGTTGATGTTGGTGAAACGTCCCTTGTGATCCACCAGTGCTTGCAGCAGCATTGAAAAGTACCCCTTTCGGTTTATGTACTCGCTGGCTTGGTGCTCCGGTGCCAAGATAGGGATATGGGTTCCATCTATCGCCCCACCACAGTTAGGGAATCCCATTGCAGCAAAGCCATCCACTATGACCTGCACATTTCCCAGAGTCACTACCCTTGATATCAGCAGGTCTTTGATTGCGTGGGCTACTTGAATCACAGCAGCCCCCACAGTAGATTTGCCCACTCCAAATTGATGTCCGACTGACCGGTAGCTGTCTGGCGTTGCAAGCTTCCACAGGGCTATGGCCACTCGCTTCTCAACTGTGAGGGCTGCTCTCATCTTGGTATTCTGGCGCTTCAGGGCAGGGGAAAGCAAGTCACAAAGTTCCATGAAAGTGCCCTTACGCATGCGAAAGTTTCGCAGCCACTGGGAATCGTCCCACACCTGCAACACTATGCGGTCCCACCAGTCTGTGCTTGTTTCCCGGGCCCAGAATCGGCGTTCCACGGCATGAACCTGCCCCATTAACACCATGATTTGCACATTGCTGGGGCCCGTACTTTGTGAGAAGTCTATGTCCATGTCTATTTCCTCATCACTCTCGTCACCGCGCTGCCGTCGCCTCCTCGCCTGGTTTTGCTTTGCCAGGTTCTGGCTCTGCATATACTCCAGGATAATGCGCGTGGTGGTCATAGTGCTCATAATTGCCGCGGTGATCTGAGCGGGCTCCATGATCCCAGTGCTATGGCGCCTGGGCAGAAAAAAGGCACGAAACGATTGTCTGCTGTTGCTTTCATGGAGGGACGGAGGGAGGGAGTGGGGGCCTGACGACATGTACCCAGAATCACCCGCGACACTGTTTTTGCCCCATCAGGCATTGGGATCTCAACCCAGAATTCCAATCGGCGGCAGACACTGCGGGAACTGTGGGATAGCTACCCACAGTGCAACGCTCCAGAAGTCGACACCAGCCTCGGTACTGTGGACGAAGTCCGCCGACTTAATGCACTTAGAGCATTTTGTGTGGGGACACACACAATCGACTGTATAAAAATGATTTCTATAAAACCGACTTCTATAAATTCGACCTAATTTCGTAGTGTAGACATACCCTAACCCCTTGCCAAGATGCAGGGTTTATTGTGTCTAAACCATCCAAAACAGATGGCTACCCAGCCTCCTTTTGAAAACCTCCAGTGAAAGAGCTTTCATGACCTCCCTGGGCATCTGTTCCATTGTCCTACTGTGCATACAGTTAGGAAGCTTTTACAGAGATTTAATCTAAATCTGCTATGCTGTAGTTTGAACCCACTGCCTCTTGTCCTGCCCTCTCTGGCAAGAGAAAACAACTTTTCTCCATCTTTTTATGGCAGCCTTTCAAGTATTCGAAGACCACTGTCATGTCCCCCCTTAATCTCCTCTTTTCCAAACTAAACATACCCAGTTCCTTCAGTCTTTGCTCGTATGGCTTGTCTTCCATTCCTTTGATCATCTTTGTCGCTTGCCTCTGGATCCTTTCCAGTTTGTCTACATCAGGGGTCGGCAACCTTTCAGAAGTGGTGTGCCGAGTCTTCATTTATTCACTCTAATTTAAGGTTTCACGTGCCAGTCATACATTTTAACGTTTTAGAAGGTCTCTTTCTATAAGTCTACATACAACAATAGTTTAGTTATATATTATAAAGTAAATAAGGTTTTTAAAATGTTTAAGAAGCTTCATTTAAAATTAAATTAAAATGCAGAGCCCCCCAGACCGGTGGCCAGGACCCGGGCAGTGAGAGTGCCACTGAAAATCAGCTCGCATGCCGCCTTCGGCACGCGTGCCATAGGTTGCCTACCCCTGCTCTACATCCTTTCAAAACAGCGGTGATCAAAATTGGACACACTACTTAAGGTCACTAGGCTATCCTGAACGTAAAGGCTGCTAAAAGTGACTCTGGCCGCTTTCTGCCTAGAGGCTGTCAGGCAGACTGTAACGGCGGTGGTATCACAACCCTGTCCCGCCTCGAAAGGGGAATGGGGTGTGCATACCCTGCAACACTCACCCAGAGACTTGCAGTAGGTTTGCTGCTCACTTCCTCTTGCACCCTAGAGCAAGTGTAAACATTTTTGACATACAGTGTGATGCCTCCTCCTTTTCCCCCCATACCGCTCATTCCAGAACTGGCTATATCCCTCAATGGCGGTACGCCAGTCATGGAACTGAACATGATCTCCCAGTGTGGTGCTGGGGCCATAAAAGCTAATACGATCTTGGGATGCATAAACCGGGGAATCTCAAGTAGGGCTAGAGAGTTATTTTACACCTCTGTATCTGGCACTGGTGTGATCACTGCTGGAATCCTGTGTCCAGTTCTGACGTCCACAAGTCAAGAAGGATGTTGATAAATTGGAGTGGGTTCAGAGAAGAGCCATGAGAATGATTAAAGGATTAGAAAACATGCCTTATAGCGAGAGACTCCAGGAGCTCAATCTATTTAGCTTAACAAAGAGAAGGTTAAGGGGTGACTTGATCACAGAGCACCTAGACGGGGAACAAATATTTAATAATGGGCTCATCAGACTAGTAGAGAACAGTATAACATGATCCAGTGCCTGGAAGTTAAAGCTAAACAAATTGAGACTAGAAATAGGGCACACATTTTTAATGGTGAGAGTAATTAATCATTGGAACTATTTACCAACGGCCATGATGGATTCTCCACCACTGACCATTTAAAATCAGGATTGGATATTTTTCTAAAAGGAATTATTGTGAGGGAAGTTCTGTGGACTTTGCTAGATCAGATTAGATGATGACAGTGGTCCTTCTGGACTATGAATAAAGGCAGAGCTGGGCAAAACTTTCCAACACAACTTTTTTTCAGCAAAAAAAGAGATTCAGTGGCACCAAAACATTTAGTGATTTCACCAAATTGCTTTGGTTAAAAACACCCTAAAAATAAATTCCCCCCAAATTAAAACATTTTGTTTCTACACGTTCAAAACAAAACATATTGATTTTTCAATTCAAAACAACTTTGTTTCAGAATTTGCTATATTTTTATTTAAATTGTTTAAAAATATTAAAAAAGGCTCAAAATGTTTTATTCGATCTGACACACATTTTTTCGATTTACAGAAAATTTTAAAAAAATTGTTCATTTTTGGTTCAGCCTAAAACAATTGTTTTCTTTTTCTTTTTTGGGGGGTGGGGGCGGGGAATTGTCAGCAAACCGAAAAATCAGGTACTCACCCAGCTCTACATGACAGTTCCATCATAGCTGGTTGGGACCCAAAAGGGACAAACGGCCTGATCCAAAGCCCACTGAAGTCAATGGGAAGACTTCCATTGATTTCATTTGGTTTAGGATCTAACAGGCTACCACATTCAAGTTTGAGCATCCAAGTCATAAGCAAGCATGTACTGGTAATTAGAAAGGCAACAGCAGGTTTGCATTAAAACTGGAGATAATGAAATGGAATAATGAAGCAGGTACAGACAGAAACAAAGAGCTGTTATGTATAAAAGGGCATGAATATTTATGGCACTGCAGTCCAACTGTCTTGGTATCCAGATCCTAATGAAGTGATGAAGACAGAATTAGAGTTGGAGATGAAATTATCAGCCTCTTTGTGCCATGGAGCTGTGCTAGGTCAAGCACTCAGCGTGCTGTTCCGACTACTGGATTTCCCGTGTACTTGACAGTATTGATATGCATTTGATTAAAATGGATTATCTAGTTGTACAACAGAGTAGAGATTCTGCATAACATGAGGGGTGTGTTTCAGCAGAGAAAATATCAGCTGTAGAACTGTCACTGCTTTTATGCTGAGGCTGGGGAAGTGGCTACCTCTTCTCAGTGCAGTAGGAATCTGCAGAATCCAAGCTATGATTTTTATGAAACACGAAGACTGAGGTTTTCAAAGCTACCTAGGAGATTTAGAGGCACAATTTCCATTGAAATTACTTGGGGTTTGTGGTCTAACTCCCCTAATCTCAGTCTCAGATTCTAACCCTTAACTGCCCAAACATCTTTCGGACTGTGACCCCTGCGCAAGGGTTGCTCTGCTGCCTGAGTCTGCGGAGAGTCTGACACAATAGCTTATCTCTACCGACCATTTTAGGGAGCGTCCCTGCCATTGCTGCAGGATTGGAAAAGGCTCCATTAGTGCTGACAACTGGATGCTAATGTAGCCCAGTTGCCAATGTTTTTGTCATTACGTTGTGCTGGAAGCAGGATTCTATGATACAAATGCTGTCAGCTGGTCTGCACTAAAGCTCTCACCCATTGCTAGCACTGGTGGAGCTGTCTGGGGCTAGAGTGATGGTAGGAATATTCCTGCAATTGTCAGACTTGGCCCACCAGAGGGTGAAGGTCAACTCTGCTTGGCCTTGGGAGGACAATATTTAATATAAATGTTGCCAGTTTTATATAGTGCAGGCTGGGGCAGGGGCAATATGAGCTTGTCTCTTTAAATCTGAGTCGCTGTAAGAACAGGAAACCTGCCTGTCACCCAGAGAACCTGCTTAAGAGCCCTTCAAAGACGCCATGAGCCGTTTGAGCTCCCCTGCTGGCTGAAGAGCAGCATCCCCAAAATGGTAGAATACCCAGAGACAATAGCTCTGAGGAGTCAGGCAACAATTCTCAGATGGGAATGAGCCAGTGAGAAGGAAAACAAGGAGCCTTGTCTATATGGCAAGGTGCACGAGTCTGACTAAAGGGGTGCTTTTAAATTGATGTAGTTAAATTGGTTGGAAAGCACTGTCCTAAATCCATTCACCCTCGCTGATACTGATTCATCTTAAGTCAATTTCTTGCTGAATTAAGCTAACTTGCCTTAACAGGAGAGGAAGGATGGTGCAATGGGTAGGGCACTTGCCTGGGATTTAAGGGACCTGGGCTCAGCTCCAGGCTCTGCCACAGGCTACCTGGTAACCAGGGACAACTCACTTAATCTCCCTGTGCCTCAGTTCCCCATCTGTAAAATGGGAACAACAGCCCAGCCCTACCTCACAGGGGAGTTGGGAAGATAAATGCATTAAAGACAGCAAAGTGCTCGGATCCAATGGTGATGCGGGCCAGACAAGTACAGAAACCAGATTAAAAAGTGTTTTGCACCACTTTAACTAAACCCTCATTTAAAATAATGATTTCAGTGAAACCGTTACAGCTTTAGCCCCAGTCAGGGACCAGGACCCTGCAATGGCTGGCGCTGTACAAACACAGAACAAAAAGACGGGCCCTGCTGTAGAGTTTACAATCTAAATGCCTCAGGGGTCTTTTGGGTATTTACCTTCCTTTGTTTAAATTACACAGTTTTAAACATTTTAAAAATCAAATTTTTGGAACCGTTTTAAAACGCTCTAACTGTCTCTACAAAGGTTCGCACATTGCAGCTGGATTTTTAAAAGTGTTTTTATCTCTCATTCCTTCAGCCCAGAAACTTGCCTTTAGAAAGAATGCCTTTTCCTTCCCCTTAAAACAAGAAATGTCGCTTTGGTGCCTGCACCATTTTTGGTCTAGTGTGGAATTTTTATAGCGTGCCAGCATGGCTTTGAATTTCAAAAGGGATTGTTAGTAATTGGCCAGAGTCCATTTTTTAAAATTAATATTATTTTAAAAGGGACATAAATTATTTGTGTGCCAGCATGGGGTTTGGAAGTTTTGTTGGGTCTAGCTGGCTTCTTTTATTTGGTTTCTTAGGTTTCTTTTCTTGTTGTTGCCTTCCCCCCCTCTCCCTCTCTTTGTTTTAAAAAGGGAAATGTTTCATTTTGCCAGCAGGCTTTTTCATTTTAAAAGGGAAACTGATTATTGCCAGTGTGTTTGCTCAGATTGACATCTGGAAGAGCAGACTGATAAAGAGTGCAATAGACGGCGTAGCAAGAATGTCATGTCTGAGTCTGAAACATGAGACATGGAATTCACCCTCTTGCAGAAAAAGGCGGCTAATTTGCCCACTAATCTGCATACCTGCTTCCCCCACCCCCACCCCCTTCCCCGCATTGACTTCAAATGTACTTATGCATGCTTAGTAGCTCTGAGAATCATGCCCTGGGGTGAGATCCTGGCCTCTTTGAAGTCTACTGCAAAACTCCCATTGACTTCACTAAGGCCGGAATTTAACCGTAGGTGTCTAAATTCAGGCCTAGAATTAGGCCACTTTTGAACATCATGGCTTGAAGGAATTCCTCTGCTCCTTTTACTGCCACACTGCAGCTGGGGAGGGGAACCAAGGACTCAAGGACTGGCATGACCATAGACACTCAAAACTCTACTGCTAGATCCCTCCCACTGCCCCACACACTATAACAACAAGAACCAAATCCTGAGCCATCCTACCTAATCTTGGGCAACCTCCGAAATCCACATTGGAGGGACCTGTGTAATCTCTCTGCACCACGAAGAATCTCTGTTCAGAGTCCCCAGGACTGTGCTCCCATCTATGAAGCCAAAATCCCATGTGGACCATGGTGGTGCTGATGTGGAGAAGCAGGTTGGAAGGGCTTGTACTAGAAGTTGCAGCCTGGTCAATAGGAGCTGAAGTCTCCATCCTACAGTCACATAAGGCAAAGCCCATTTGCTCAGACTTAGCTGCTGTCCCAGGCTCTGGATTTTATCCTTTGTGCCTCAGTGTTGTGTTTTTTCCTCTTGACACAACTAAAACAAGGTGTCAAAAAGCACACAAGCCCAGTTGGGTCCCAAATAACAGTGTTTAGTAACCATACACGAACATGAAAGGCCTAGCTACACATACACAGGGCTCTGACTGGCTTCTGTCAGCTTCCAAAACCTAGAACACAGTGAGCACCACAGTAGGGCTCACAAACTACTTCAAGGGATACTACCCTAATCCTATATGTTACAATCAGGTCATTCTGTTTGCTTCCTTTTGAAGATGGTGCTGCTGCTGCAGCTGAACCACCTGGAAATGCCAAGTGCTAGGGCACGAGCCTGTTGGTTTTGCTCTGTATTTCAGAGCAACCTCAGATGGGTGTTGTGAGGCATACAAAGGGCCAGATTCTTGGCTGGTGCAAATCAGGGCAACTCCACTGAAGTCAGCAGAGCTACACTGATTTACACCTGCCACGGATCTGGCCCTTACTGTCCAGAGAGCAAGGGGGATCTTTGAACAAGAGGTCTGACACGATGTAATTGTACTATTCGTCTTCTCATATGTCAGCATAAGAAAAGGAAGAGTGAGAGAAGTCTTGGCACACGATAGCTAAAGACCCCCATGCACTGCTGCTTAGCTGACTGACTGCTGCGGCCGACCAGCATCTGCCTCCATATTGCCTCTGGTTCTCAGAAGCCCATTACGTTATTAGGTAATAGCAGCTTGGTAAATAGTAGAGCTATTGGTTTATGGGAAGGAGAATCTGCTCTGCAGAACATTAGTGTCTCGGCTTAGCCATGTATCTGCTCAGGAACCAGGGAGCGCTGGAGCTGTGGCCTGCTAAGAATAAGGGGGACCACTTAACAAGCCCACAGGGTCTCCTCTGAGCCATGTGTCAGGTAAATAGCTTTGGATTCCTAGAGCTAAGGGCTGCCAGAAAGGAGAAACAACAAAGGTGATGTTTCCAGGCAACAGCCTGGAAACTCTAAAGCAATAGGCTGTTAGCCTTTCGTCTCAGCTGTGCACATCAATCAAGCCAGCATCCCAGGAGTGGAGGAGCTGTGGGCTGCCAAAATACATTCAGCACTTTTTCTAACAAAATATTTACCTGTTAAAATGTCACCTTCCTCTTTGATCCGAGGCCCTGAGGTTTTTCTTCTCTGTAGGCAAAGCTAGAAATGGTCTGGAGGCAGGAGGATTTCTGTTCTCTCTGGCCAGCCACAGAGCAGCTACGCTCAAGTGGAGCTCTTCTGGCTCTTACATACCCATGGCTCAAGTGACTGTGACAGGATGAAAGGATGTTCCTTGTCTTCAAAACACTCCACAAAAAACAATCACTTGGCTAAAACCATATCCAGTCTGAATTCAGCTAAACTGTTTCACTAGAGAATTTTAGAAAGTAAAATGTGGACCAGGAGACTAATGTCTTTTTTCTTGGAATGTTCTTTAGTTTTGCCACCAGCTACCATTTTCATCCCTGTGCCTCTCATTGAAATCTCTGGAAACTACAGAAAATGGACACTGCTCCTAATATTGTTACCTCTTCCTCTGAACCCAAGCTCCAAACCATATTTTAGCAAAACTCTGGGCTTTGAAGAATGAGGAATGCTTTGTGAGAACATTCGGATTTCTTCAAACTAAAATGTTCTCTAACTTTTATAATTTCTTCCACTGGAAAAAGGGGGAAAAATGAGAAAGTGAGGTTCTCCCACCAAAATTAAATATTTTTAACCATTAAAAACATCATAATTCTTCTTCATTTCAAATGGAAAAGAACACATTTTCTATTCTGACAGGTTTCTGATTCTAAACGTTCTCAGTAGAGCTGCTTGGAAAATTTTTGTCAAAACAATTTTCCATTGGAAAATGATACTTCAACTAAACCATTTTCTTTTTGCAAAATCTGTCAATTTCAATGAAATTCCTTTTAAAAAATTGGAAAAGTTTTGGAAATGTTGAAACATTCTGTTTTGACATTTTCAGAACAAAAAGTTTCAATTTTTTATTTTGAAATTTACTTTTTTATATAAAAAAATTAAAAAATGTAAAATGGTCAGAAACCAAATGAAACATTTTGAATTTATCAAACCAAACTGTTTCAAATTTACCCAGAATAAAATGGTTACCTACCTCTCATGACTGTTGTTCTTTGAGATGTGTTGCTCATGTTGATTCCAAGTAGGAGTCGTCAAAAGGTTTTTCCCCTAGTGGTACCCATCAGGTCGGCTGTGAAGCCCCCTGGTGTCGCATCTTCATGGAGGTGTGTATAGGTCCCTGCCGACCCGCTGCCTCTTCAGTTCCTTCTTGCTGGAGTACTCTGACAGACGGGAGGCGGGTGGGTTTTGGAATGGACATGAGAAACACACCTCGAAGAACAACAGTTACGAGAGGGAGGTAACTGTTTTTCTTCTTCGAGTGCTTGCTCATGTCGATTTCAAGTAGGTGACTCCCAAGCCTTACCTAGGAGGTGGGTTCGTAGTTCATGGAATCGCTGATTGTAGCACCGCTCTGCCGAAAGCTGCATCGTCTCTGCCCTGCTGTCATGGCTTAGTACGATGAAAAGATGTGGATCGATGATCACGTTGCTGCCTTGCAGATGTCTTGGATAGGAACTTGTGCCAGGAACGCCGTGAAGGATGCCGGCGCCCTTGTGGAGTGTGCCGTCAGTGCTGGGGCAGGTATCTTTGCCAAGTCATAGCACGCCCGGATACAGTGTGCTATAGAAGAGTTCCTTTGGGACGAGACTGGAAGTCCCTTCATATGCTCTGCAATTGCAATGAATATTTGCGCTGATTTTCGAAATGGCTTCATTCTTTCAATGTACAAGGCTAATGCTCATCTGCCATCCAGGGAGTGGAGCATTCATTCCCTGTTGCTAGTGTGCGGCTTACGAAAGAACACAGGAAGAAAGATGTCCTGGTTCATGTGGAATTGAGAAACTACCTTTGGGAGAAAGGCTGGGTGTGGTTGCAACTGCACCTTGTCCTTATAAAAGACCAGGTATGGGGCCTCCGAGGTTAAGGCCTTAAGCTCAGACACCCTCCTGGCGGAAGTTATAGCTATCAAGAACGCTACTTTACACGAAAGGTAGAGGAGGGAGCATGTTGCTAAAGGCTCGAAAGGAAGTCCCATCAGTCTAGAGAGCACAAGATGGGGGTCCCATGGGGGAATTGGTTGTTTTACTTGAGGGTACAGCCTATCTAATCCTTTGAGGAAGTGGCCCACCATGGGGTTCGCGAAAACTGGCCGACCAGCCGAACCAGGGTGGAAAGCCGAGATAGCTGCCCGGTGCACTTTTATTGATGATACTGATGGACCTTGCTGTTTTAGATGCAGCAAATAGTCCAGGATAAACGGAATTGATGTCTGTAAAGGTGGAGTGTGGTTTTGTAATGTCGAAATGTAGAATCTTTTACATTTGGCCAGATAGGTGGCCCTAGTGGAGGGCTTCCTGCTGCTAAGGAGGACCTCTCTAACAGGGTCTGAGCACGTGAGCTCCGAGGGATTTAGCCATGGAGTTTCCATGCCGTGAGATGGAAAGACTGGACATTGGGATGCTGGAGGCGGCCGGGGTCCTGTGTGATCAAGTCTGGGACCAGGGGCGGGGTTATCGGCGTGTCCACTGACAGGTCTAGAAGCATGGTGAACCAATGCTGACGAGGCCATGTTGGTGCTATTAAGATCATTGATGCTACCTCCCATAGATGCCGACTTCCCCTCTACCTGGGGGTGCTCGACCCCCCGCTCCGCCCAGGCCCCACCCCCACTCTACCCCTTCCCCCAAGTCCCCTCCCCCCTCGCCTCTTCCTGCCCCTGCTCCGCCCCTGCCTTGCCCCCTCTCCACCCCTTCCCCCAAACCCCCGCCCCACCTCTTCCCCGCCTCTTTCTGCCCCCTCCCCTGAGTGTGCTGTGTCCCCGTTCCTCCCTCTCCCTCCCGGAGCCGACCTGTTTCACGGTGGGCAGGAGGTGCTGGAAGGGAGTGGGAGGAGTGATCAGCGGAGAGGTGCTGGGGGGTGGGAGTGGAGAGGGGAGAGCTTGGCCGTGGGTGGGTGCTGAGCACCCGCTAATTTTTCTCTGTGGGTGCGCCATGGCTGGAGCATCCATGGAGTCGGCACCTATGCTACCTCCCTTCTGACCTTCTGCAGGACCTTGTTTACAAAAGGGAAGGGCAGGAAAGGGTATAGTAGATGGTCCTTCCATCTCTTGTCCCCACGGAGGTTCCCAGGCTACAGATGTTGATGATGGAGGGGCCCGTGCCTCCGAAATCACTGACTAGGATCTGGACACTGCAGGAAGCTAGAACTATATGTTCGATGATTTCATTGGTAGAATGTACCGTGTTGTTGANACCTCCCTTCTGACCTTCTGCAGGACCTTGTTTACAAAAAGGAAGGGCAGGAAAGGGTATAGTAGATGGTCCTTCCATCTCTTGTCCCCACGGAGGTTCCCAGGCTACAGATGTTGATGATGGAGGGGCCCGTGCCTCCGAAATCACTGACTAGGATCTGGACACTGCAGGAAGCTAGAACTATATGTTCGATGATTTCATTGGTAGAATGTACCGTGTTGTTGAGTTACTCAAGATATCCAATCAAAATAAAGAAACAGCACCATATGACTTATGTAAGTAACCAATACAGAGCAAAATGTGCTTATTACAACTGAATATAGAATTCAAAATGTACTTTCAGCATATATTCAAGCACTTAAGGTAAACATTTTGGTTTAGCCAGTAGTCATGTAGTCGAGTTTGAGCACTTGAATATTTATGGAAAGGGAATACAAAAGGGTTGAATATCTGGTTGGATCAAAATTCCCTTTAGAATTTTTAATGACTATTTGCAGATTTTTTTTTTCTGCTATTCACTCAGCTCCAGAAATTTGCACTGCTAAGGACTGACTAGTGAGCAAGGCCTTGTTTACACTAGAAAAGGGGTATAGTATATAGCCATACTGGCAAACCCTTCTAATGTAGATGCAGCTTATACTGGCTTTGGCCGGTATGACTTATACCAGCTCCCTGAGCGGTGCTTTTGCTAGTATACAAATGTTGCAAGCAAACCCACAATCCTAACGGACATTACTACACTGCCAAAAGTTTTTAATGTAGACTTGGCCTTGAGGGACAGCTAGAGGGACACAGGAAGCTTGAAATCTAGTCAGTTTTAAAGAAATGAGTTTAAAGCAGTTTCGGCGATTGCACCTGCCTCTCGCTGCCTTGCCACATTTTGTGGTTTCCCCATCATATGTTAATATGTAATGCTTTTCTCTCCTCTGCTGCTGTCTGAAACACTCTCACAAGCAGAAAAGAGGAACAAACGGACTGCAAAGGAGAAATGGGGAAACTATCTGTACACACAATGCTGCCAAATGTGCAGTGAGTGATCCAAAATAGAGATTGTTTTGGTTCAGGCTATTCTTTTTCCAATATAACCATCTTAGGTGTTATGTTGTGCATCAGACTGAAATGTAATTTTTTTTTAAAAAGTTGGCAATCTCTTAAAAATCACTCTTCTGTAGGGCCGTCAGCCAGGATGGGCTTCACTGGCGGCCGTAGGGTAAAAGCATAGCTGCAGCGAATGTTTGAACTTTTTACCACCGTCCTCATTTCTTTTCTAACCTGTTGTACGAGGCGTTGGGATTGTTTCGCTGCTTGGGTCGGTAATGTCATTTGTGCCAATGCAAATTGGGTGCAGTATGTTAGAGTTCTAATGTGGTAGCATTTACACCAGGGCAATGTTTGTGTAAAATGAGCGTGTGAGGTGCCGGGCAATGGAGACTCCAGCCTTCTGTCTCTAGTAGCAGTATCAAGAGCTGGGTAAACTTGTAACCGTTGTTATGACACTGAACTTTGCTGGACAATCCCCTGCTTGGAGCAATGCTGGATGCTCCTGTTTCTCTTTTGTTTCCGGGACTGAGACTTGCCGGGAAGGTCTGTTAACGGGACAGCCCTGCCAGCTGGCTGGTATGTGCTGCCTGGGTGAGGTACCGCTCAGAGTGAGCGACAACCACCATGCAAATGCCATAGACAGAGGCTCCGTAAGAGTTAAGTTGTGAGCTAACGATGGTCAGAAGCAGGGTGAGCACTCACTTCCTGTCACGTTTTCCTGTCTCGCAAACACTGTGAGTGCAGCTTGCCACACTGTTTTAAGACACTTCACAGCGCCTGAGGTTGAGATGCTGACAGATGCCTGTTTGGAAGTTAAATTACAGCTGGACAAACCTGAGAACAATTCTTTGGCTAAAATTCCCCTGAATTTCACTTCCCATGGATTTTGTCTTTTTCAGATACTTCTCTGACCCCTCCATACCATAGTATCTGAGGGTCTCACAATCTTTAACATACTCACCCTGTGAAGCAGGGCAGTGCTATTATCCCATTGGCTAGGGGGGGAAACTGAGGCACGGAGCCACTCAGTGACTTGCCCGTGGTCAATCTGTGGCAGAGCAGGGATTTGAACCCAACTCCTGGGCTAGTGCCCTAACCGCTGGATCATGTTTCTTATAGTCATAGAGTTTAAGGCCAGAAGAGACCACCTGATCATCTAGTCTGACTCCTGATACATCATAGGCCACTAAACCCCACCCAGTTCTCCCTGTATTGAGCCCAATAACCGGGATCAGACCAATGCAGTACAGTCCTCTGGAGACTATACAATTTTACTGCCAGGGCGTTCTCTGTAGGAGCCCCATGAAGCTGGAAGACTGTGGCCCGGCTCAGCCCAGAGCTGTCAATCCCCCTGCCACACCACACAAACACATCTTCTTTCAGAGGGCTGTTGGTGGAGAGGTTGTTGAGGGCCGTTGGGGAATTCAGTGTCTCGTGTGTGCTGCCTGGGTACACGGTCTCGCTCTATGTTGCAGGGCTGCTGTTTCGATTTGGATGGAGAGTGTTTGTTCGAGGCGCATCAGGGATTCACACAGGCACCAGGTGTAATCATCTACATTGAGAGCATGTCTACACTGGCCATTTCAAGCGGAAAAAGTCCCCGTTTTTGCACCAAACCCCACCGGAGCATCAACATTTGCCAATGACTTTTTGCGGTAAAACTCAGACGTTTCACCACAAAAAGAAAACCACCTCCCCGAGCGGCGGGCAGCTCTTACCGGTGATGCTTTGGCGGTGATGTGCAAGTGAAGACACATTCTTCCTGTTTACAGAGCTTTTGGCCTCCGCAGGATATCCCACAGTGCCCAGGTGAGCACTCTGACCAGCAGCTCTGCTGCTCTGACGCCAGGTAAACAGACGTCTGCCCCTCCTCCTGTAAAGCCCTGGGAACTTTGAAACTCCCCTTCCTGTTTTCTTAGCAAGTGCTCACTTATCATCTGGACAGGTGACAATGCCTGCTCCATGGAGCAAACAATCCCCTGTGTGGAGCAATGCTGAGCTCCTGGAGCTCATCAGTATTTGGGGAGAGGAGGCTGTGCAGGGACCCAGGATGCCCCGCGATCAACCTCCCTCCCCTTCCCAGAAGCCCTACCATCAAAATGGAGAGAGCTGCACTGTGGGATAGCTGCCCTCCGTGCGCTGCTCTCATTGGCGATGGAAGTGCTGCAAATGTGAACACGATTTTCTTTCACCGGCTCCCGATCACCATTGAAACTGACAGCGCAAAAACTCTTCAAGTGTAGACATAGCCTAAGTTAGACACAAAACTGGTTTGGGGGGAAATCTGTACTTGTGTTTCGAAGCTGCAAAAGGAAGAGATGCCTCCCTCTCCAGAGAGATGAACACTGGACCGGAGGGCTGGACTTTCAGCTCTGCCAATGAGGGTATGTCTACATGGCAAAAAACCCAAGCGGCAGCGAGTCTCAAAACCCAGGTCAACTGACACAGGCTTGTGGTATGGCGCTAAAAATAGCAGTATAAACATTCCCGCTCGCGTCAGAGCTCAGGCTCTGAAACTTGGGGGGAAAGATCTGCAAAAGACGCAAAGAAGGCACTTTTGTGATCCAAGAGACTTGTACAAGCAGCATCTGCACCAGATATCGTGAGTGCTTCACATGGGGTGAAGTTAAACTGGTTCCACTGTTTCTCCTCTGGTGATGGAGAAGAAGCGTTTCTTAAAGTCTGTGTTTTTGGTTCCAAAAGATAAATTAATTCTTCCCGTAATAAAGCCCCTGAACTCAGCTTCTTACACTACAGTGCTCTCATTTACCTACAACCACAATATCCTGCTTCAAAAGCAGAACACGTCATCCTCTTGCTGTTGGCCATGGTTTTCCTGTTGCTTTAGCAAAAGAAGGCTTTTTATACGAGCTCTGCTCAATGCTGGTGTGCTGTGCCGGGGAGCCCTGAAGATGATTTCATATTGTCCCATATGTGGAAAGCCTGTTTACTTTGGTAAGTTTCTTCCACTGGAAGCAAGCGCCCTTTTTTCGTATGTTTCTTTAAATGGTAAATGAAGCCAGGCACTTTCTGTTCTACTTCTTTTACATTTGCAGTTAGTGACCCTCCATTCATAATGGCACGTCATCCGCTGGGTATCTAATCAGTTTCAGACAGCCAGTTAAAAGTAGTTTCAGTGATTGCACCTGCTTCTCATTCCCTGTTCCACTTTTTGTGCTTTTTATAAAAAAAAAAATCACATTTTCCTGTTTTTTTAAATGTTTGTGGTCACCTGTTGTTGTGTGAAAGACCCCCACAAACTGGAGAAGCTGACTCCCTCTGACTATACCAGGGCAGCCGCCCTAGGAGAAGTGCCGGCGATTGCACAAAGTGAAACCACTGAACAAAACCAGAGAGAAACACGTTTTCTCTAATCTCTTTCGGTCTTAGATGATACTTTTAATAACTGAAGGAAACGCATTTTCAGACAGAAGTATGATTTTTAAGTTGATGGTGCTCGGTAAAGCTCAAAAGCTTGTCTCTTTGACCAACGGAAGTCGGTGTAATAAAACATAGTACCTCACCAAGCAACCTCTTTAATACATTGTCTCTCTATGTATAAATATAATCAGTTCTGAATTATGTGGCTGTCTGGATAGAAAACCTCAAGATCAGTCCTCCAAAATGAAACAGGATTAATATGAATTTCCTTCCAAGTTGGCTATGAAATATTTTGGCAATGGACAGGAAAAGTTTACTCAACATGTTTCAAAAAGTACTACGAAATGTGCTAACGGCTTTTATTAATGAAATGATAAGATAAGATAAAGCCGCAAAATAGCTTTTGGAACCTAGAAGTGATTTATAGTTTCTCAGATCATATTTGCAGTGGTGCAGTAGGTCCTTATAATAGAGCTTGGCTTCATGTGAATTAGGACTGCTACAGTGTACGAGTTATACATGTGACAGAGAAACAAGGATGGGTCAACAGTGCAAAAAGGTACATGGAAAAGCTTTGCTCACTTTTCAAGTTAGCAGTTGTTTCAAAGGATTTATAGGATGAATTTTGGTTTATTTTTAAATCACCAGCTACCCTGAGGAGCATGCATGGGATGTATTGGGCTATGGGATGGGTTTATCAGAAGCTCAGTACTTGAAGGCTACAAAGGGTAGGGGAGCGTATATTGATGGGG
Organism: Platysternon megacephalum; assembly: GCA_003942145.1. Classification (NCBI taxonomy): domain Eukaryota; kingdom Metazoa; phylum Chordata; order Testudines; family Platysternidae; genus Platysternon; species Platysternon megacephalum. The sequence goes on from QXTE01000072.1 coordinate 4,021,305, forward strand.
TGCTCACAAATCCACGCTTATAGGTAGCACTCGAAAGGGGAGGGGGTTTTGATGAAGATTCACTCGGCTTTCCAGGAAGAGGTTGGAATTTGGAAGAATCCATCTTGTTCCATTTTAGGTTAGTCCAGTGAAAGCCAGCAACAGCTTCTTCCATTTGCCCTTTGTCTCCCCACTCTTCCCACTTCTGTTTCCTGTGGTTAAAATTACCCAAGATGCCCAGCAAAGATCTGCATAGCAGTGGGGTCCTTATTGCTGTGTCTCATTAACATTCCAATCCATAGCCAACAGGTCCCGTCTGTGACCAAAGGGTAATTCTGCACCATGAGCCACATTACCCCTGTGCGGGCAGAGGCAGAGAAAATGAGTGGATCCAGGTGGTGATGGGGCCCAGAAAGGAGGTTGCTATCTGCACAACATTGCCCTCCTCCCATCACCTCATGGAAGCCCCTGGATGCTCCAGGGGTATCTGTTCCACTGGTTGGGGCGGGACTGAGCAAGGACTGGAGAAGACAGGACTGGAGGGCAGGGGAGGGGGAAATCAGTGCTTGCTGTAGGAACATCTGCTCTGGTCTACCCCGTGGGAGCACCATAAGCTATTCACGGTGACCTTATCAGTATTAACTCACGTGCTGTCCCCTTCCGCTCTCTGAAATGGCCCCTGAGAGGGGCTGAATGAAGCAGTTGCCTGGGGGATGATGTGCCCATTGGAAAGCCAATTGGGTGGCTATGGGGCCTGAGATTTAGAAGGCAGAACAGATGCAAATGGTCTCCGTTCAGATAGCACTTACCTCGGGTACTCTGTGGCTTCCTTGGGTCAAGTCCCCTGTCAGTTCTGCAGTGGTTGGCTGGGGGACAAATCCCATTACCTACCATTATTAAATAATAAAAGCAGAGACTCCGTGAACGGACAATCAGAATTTCCTGTGCTTTATAGTGGGGAAATCCAGGAAGGGGACAATCCGGCCCATTGCTCTCATTGCATCATTTCTTCATAGAGACACATCATGAAAAGTTTGCCTGGAAAAATGCACTTTCCTGAGGTTTCTATTAACCATGAAGAGCGCATGTGTGCACATATTTGATATTATATATCAGGGGTAGGCAACCTATGGCACGCGTGCCAAAGGCGGCACGCGAGCTGATTTTCAGTGGCACTCACACTGCCTGGGTGCTGGCCACCGGTCCGGGGCCTCTGCATTTTAATTTAATTTTAAATGATGCTTCTTAAACATTTTAAAAACCTTATTTACTTTATATACAACAATAGTTTAGTTATATATTATAGACTTATAGAAAGAGACCTTCTAAAAACGTTAAAATGTATTACTGGCACGCAAAACCTTAAATTAGAGTGAATAAATGAAGACTCGGCACATCACTTCTTAAAGGTTGCTAACCCCTGTTATATATACTCCCCACCCTTCAGGAGTTGGAGTTAAAGGTGGGAGAATATCTCAGTGATTTCAGGGGGAAAAAAATCTTACAAGAATGTTGTAAATCATATTAAAAGACACTATTAGAAACCAGGGAAATTCAGGGTTACGGTTAAATTAAACAGAAACCAAACATTTTAAAGCATGGGAATGCACAATTCAGGCACCAAACAACCTTAACTCTGCCTCTGCCAGAAGTAAAGTTGAGTGTGATTTTGAGGAATTGGATGTGTAACTGTGGGCAGTTGTGTAGTAGAAATAAGAGGGAGTTTGCTAGGGAGGGTAGTGCGTTTGGGTATTAGTTTGGGTGGCAAGATGTGTGGAGAGAGGTTGCAGGGGAGGTGAATGCCATAACTAGCGATTTCCTTGATTTTTAGTACTCCCATTAATAGGAAATGACCTTGAGCTAATTCATTCTAATTGAAGGAAGTTTATTATGGGGGATATATATCTTCCAAACATTATGCAAAATTTATACAAGCCCTCTTAGGCAATGGAACACTTTCATTGTAGCAAATTAGTTCCTCTGTTACTTGCTTAAGAATGTGCCATTCACTGCATTATTGGAAATGTTGTGGCTTGCTACATAGATCAGGTCTTATTTCAACAGCTTCATTATTTTCCTTTTTTAAAAAATGTTTTGATGGATTATTTAAAGCGTCACGGTTTGGTGCACAGGAACTGCATGATTTTATAGACGCTCTTCTTTGTTAGCAGCTAATGTATCTGCTTAAGTGGTTACAATAGTGCGTGCTTCATTATAACCTTACCTACCAGCATGGTTCAGCCTCTCTATCCACTGTAATCCCTGCGTTTCATGGGTTTATAATTCAATCATTTAAAATCACATCAGGCTTAAACTTTATAAAGAGATTGTTTGTCTAGATGCTTTTTTTTGTTATAAATATGATGCAAATTGGACAAATTATAGAGTTTTAAAGAAATGATTTACATTAGATTATTTCAAGGAACATAACTTTCAGCCAAAAAAAGGGTTCATTTAAGAATAAAAATTTGGCACAGTTCTGTTTGTGAACTAATATCATTTGATATTTTGAAATGGCTGTTTGAAATATTTATTTTTGAAACCCCACAGATCATACTGCATTTCTATTATGCATTTTTATTTTTAGTAATAATAATTGTGTGTCTGCACACTCAAATTGCACCAGTTTAACTTAAAAGCAGTTATAAAATGATTTATTTAAATCAGTGGTCCCCAAAATTTTTACCTCATGACCCTCAACCTCTGTCCGCTCTCCCTCCTCCCCCCCCGAGCTGGGGCCAGGAGTGGGGCCGCAGCTCCAAGAAGGGGGGACGTGGACACGGGTAAGGACTGGTAAGGAGGCTGGGGTCACAGCTCTGGGGCAGGGGTGGGACCGGGAGTGGAGCCTCGGCCGGGGGACAAGGCCAGCAGTCGGGGCCCTGGGCGTAGGGTTGGCAGCTGGGGCTAGGAATGGAGCTGGGTTGCACTCCCTCCCTGTCCCCCGTGGGGGCTTGCCTGGGCCCCAGCCGCGCCCTCCCGAATGTTCCTTTGCGTCCCCCAGTTTGGGGACCTCTGATTTAAACGGATGAAAACCCATGTATGGACACAGATCAATTTAAAGCTGGTTACATCAGTTTAGCTTGCGCCTGTACATTTACCAACAGAAGCACAACCAATATTGTCCTGGTTTAAAATCGATTTAAGTGTGTCCACGCAGCCTTTTTCATCAGTTAACTAAATCAGTTTAAACATCGTGGGTGAAATCCTGGCCCCATGAAGTCAAACTCCCATTGATTTCAGTGGGGCCAGGATTTCACCCCACATCTTTAGTTAAACAGGTGCAACTTTGTTTGTAGACCGGCCCTAAGGCTTAGTGTCATATACTGCTGTAGAGATAAACAGATCGATTTTAGCATGAATATAATGTTCAGATCCACAGAGACTGACATTTTCCATGTGCAGTGATCTGTTGGAGCAGGTTATAAGTGACGGAAGCTCTTGTATACTGTCCCTCTTTACACTGGGACAGAGACCACAGCCAACAGACGCAGATATGCCAGAATACTGCAAAAAGGCAGTTTTCATGCTATCTCCATTCCCAGAGCCCATCCTGCTCCATTGAAGCTAAACAAGTTCAGACTGGAAATAAGATGTACATTTTAACAGTGAGAGCGATTAACCATCGGAACAACTTACCAAGGGTCGTGGTGGATTCTCCATCCCTGAAAATTTTTAAATCAAGATTGGCTCTCTCTCTAAAAGACTAGCTCTAGGAATTATTTTGGCCTGTGTTACACAGGAGGCCGGACTAGATGATCACAATGGTCCCTTCTGGCCTTGGCATCTATGAAATCAAGGTTAGTTTTGTCCTTATTTTCAATATTGGCGCAGGAGTGGTCTCTATTTTTGTTCCCAGGGACTGATTCCAATCTCACTAGAGCTGGTCAAAGCTTTTATTGTTGAAACATATTTTGGTTTTTTGGTTTTTTTTATGGAAAGTATTTGCTCAATGAAAGAGGAATTTTCATGATTTTTTAAGAATTGTTGAAATTTTCAGTGAAAACCCCAAAACAAATCATTTTTGGTTTGGGGTTTTTTGATGAAAACTTGAAATATTTTGAAGAAAACTTTCAAGCAAAATGAAAAAAAATTCATCTCAATCAAAATTGTGCCGGGGGGAGGGGGGGGAATCACTTTTTGACCAGCTGTAGCTCTCTACCAAGTTTTACTATGGTACATGCATTGACTTGAGTGGAGTTACTTCTGATTTCCATTGTTGGAAGTGCAAAGACAGTCGAGCTGAAGGGTCTGTCTTCCCTGGAGAGTTAACTCGGCTGATCGCCACCCAGGTCTGAACACCTGGGTAAGCCTAACGTGGGCAGCCACACTGCAAAGCCCTTCCCTAGTCACGGTGTTCTCACTGGTGGTGCGCACAGCCGGGTGGGTCACCAGGACTTCTGGGGGCACTTCCCACGGTTCTGTGTGCTGCGGTAACCTGAGCTGCCCCACGATTCTTTCCCAGAGAATTGTGGGAGAACGTGTCTGTCCTTCCGGGCCTGTCCAGGAGTTGGGGGAAGGCACTGGAGAATTATCAGTGCTTGATTAATTTAGCCCACATCCTCACTGCAAAGTGGGTGGGTTACCAACCCGAGTGAAAGCCTCAGCTATTAGCATTAGCTCCAGCTGAGCCAACTACCCCTCTACCCTGATAGAGCGCGACCCGATATAACACGAATGCGGATATAACGCGGTAAAGTAGCGCTCCGGGGGGGGGGCGGGGCTGCGCGCGCCGACGGATCAAAGCAAGTTCGATATAACGCGGTTTCACCTATAACGCGCTAAGATTTTTTTGGCTCCCGAGGACAGCGTTCTATCGGGGTAGAGGTGTAGTTCAAGTTGAAAGTGCTGCCAGATTCAGTTTGTGTGGATGGCAACAGGGATTAGGGACAATGCCTGCTTAGGGGCCTGAATGATCTCAGCAGTGAAGACAAACCGCAAGTTAGGGCTGCAGGAATGGGACCAATGCTGGGGTGAACATTGGGGATGAAATCCTGGTTCCGGTGAAGTCAGTTGGACCCTTGACTCTTGGATACTGATTCAAACTGACTGTCAACACTCTGGCGGCGGGTGTGTGTGTGTGTGTGTCATCTGAACGCCTCCCCTGCCGCAGAGCTGTGCGCCAGCAGTGTGGGGGCTTCACATGTTGTAGGACTCCTGAATTAAACAGCAGAATGCGTTAGCCCCGGCAGCCTCTCCTTGCTTTAGAACGCTGCTCAAGAGAGGTTTGCCATTGCCCTCTGTCCAACTGCTCATTTGGCTTCTGTATTTACCCGTGCCTCTGATCTACATTTCCAATGCAAATCAGGTTAGTTTGTCAGGTGTCATGACTCAAAAGGCTTTTGTGGCCTGCGTAATGCTCCTCCTGTAAAGAAGAAACAGGACTTGCCTACGGTGACTATAGGAGGGTTTCTTTATTCAGGCTGCTGGCCCACAGAGACACCCTGGAGTTCCCACTGGCTTTCCAGCTCACAGATTGAGCAAAACACTTTAGCACGTGCTTACCTGTAAGTCCATGACTAGACCCATTGATAGTCCCTGGGACTGCTCACATGCTTAGAGTTAGGCATGTGCTTAAGTACCTTCCTGAACAGGGGCCTAAATGAACAGCCCCTGTGCTCCCTAGTCCAGGCCTGGGCTGAGGAGACTGTTCATTACGCTCCAATTTGATGTCTTCTCCATGACTCGAGGGGACCTGTTCTATGTGACCTTCCTTTGGATTTCAGATGCTGCCGGCATGGTTAGCGGACAGGCGTTATCAGCACGGTGAGAGGACCCACACGACTGACATCACTGATGTAAACAGCCCTGCCAGCCACAGCAACTCGGTGAAGGACAGACACATGCCACGGGGATCACAGGATAGATAATGTTTGTAGCCACTATGCAAGTATAGCTGAGCTGCTCCTGTCACTTGCACTGATTTCACGACTGATATCCGTGGTGGCAAGATTTGGGCCCTATATGATCCAAGTCAGGGGAATGTTTGCATCACCAGAACCGTATCTAGGTCACATTACCCTGATAAGGGAGGAAGTAACTCAGGGTCGCCAGTGGCTTTGCTAATGTGCAGCTCTGAATAGATTCTTTCATTACATGACCTTTTTAAACGGCATCCTCCCTGACTGTTCTTTTGTCTTCTTCCTGAGCAATTATTTGTGTAACCTCCCTTCACAGAGGATATCTCCACTGTCAGGTCTGTGCGTCAGGAGGCGGCGGGATGGGATTGTAGCTGTGCGTGAGCAAGGTGAAATGGATTTGTACTAAGTTCGCTCTGCACTTGCGTCAGGGTTGTTACACTCTTTAGCAAGCCACCAGGCACAAAGGCTGATGAAATCTGAGATGCTGGGTGGGGGGAAGAAAAGAAGCGAAGAGCTATCGAAGAGAAGCCTTTCTGCCACAGGCAGGAAATACCAGCCCTAGCTCGGTCAGAGTGCATGACAAGACGGAGCAGCTCACTCAAAAACCAGCACACAGAAGATCCGCAGACCAAACCCACACCTGCAAGCATGGGGCACGGCTTGAGATGACATTTAGATTTGTGCCATGGAAAACTGGCTATAATTGCTTTCCATAGGCCATGCCCTGCAGCTTTCGTCAGCGTCTCTGGAGCCAACGCTGCTGTTGGCTCCCACTGAAAGGTGCTAATAGCTGCCAGCCAGGGACTGATCGAAAGAATCACAGCCCTTGTGAAAACCAATGGGTGCCAAGCACTCTTTCAGGCCTGACGACGGAATAAGCAATCCAACCTCCTTCTGTAGTCAAAACAGCTGCCAATAATGGGGGGTCTGCCACAGGCAAAGGCTGCATCAGAGCTGGGCCTGAGGTGCTGTGCGTGTGGACTGAGGGGCTAACGCAGGCGGGGGGAGATAGGCTGCATGTCACGTGTGCTGGAGGCAGACAGCCAAGTGAAGGAGCGGTGAGCATGACCCTGAGAGGACGCAGAGGTGCAGGACTTCTTGGGCACAGAACTTGCTGGAAGAGCAGTTATGGGGATTTTTGAGCAAGGAAACTGCCTGCTGCTGTTTGTTTCTATTGTGCTTAGGGGAAAAACAGACTGTGTGCACATGTTTTGCAAACAAACAAGATTACATCAAGAATACATCTGACTGGTTTCACTGATTTCTCCTCCTCGCGGACCCTCTTCCCCCCACCCCCACAACACCCGGACTTTGGCTAACTGGCTTTAATAAAGGACTACGGAAGAGCTGAGCATATGATTCCAGATGTGGTGAATTTAGTGTCCCACAGGCCAATCAGCTTGAAGGACTGGATGACTCATGAGGAGTTTGGGCATGTGGCTAGAACATTAGGGGCCAGATCCTCCTTGTGTAGAGGCAGGTCTGTGCTGCTCTGTCACAGCAAGATCTCCCCTGTACAGGGCTCCTCAGATGACAAAGCACTGCCAGAGCCTCCTACATCTATCTCCCCTTATCTTCCTAGAGCCGGAGCCCTGGGGCCATGGGCAAGTGGGGTTCTTGTGAGAATCATCGGAATCCCCTGTCACATCATGCATCTTAGACACAGTTTTGTACTTACAGGGAGGAGGGTGATCAGCTTACACCTTCCTCACTAGCAGCTGTTATTTCTCCTGCTGGGCTGCTGAATGGATGAACTCCAGTATTTTAGCGAATTCTACTGCCTCACAACCTGTCCTTTGTATCAATTCTCTGATTTCGATTTGCAAGTCCCTGTCCAGCTGCGCTTCAGTAAATTGGCCCATTGCTAATATAGCATGCGAGTCCTCACTGGCATCTGGATATGCCAGCTACACCGATCTCCTCACATCCTCTGCCAGACCAGGTGTGTGAGGGGAGGATCTCTTCCTTTCCTCTTCTGCTAGCCTTTAGTTGAGTCCTGGCCAACTCAGATGGACCACTGGCTCCTAATTGCACACCAAGAGCTTGTACCTAGAAGAGGTTTAAAAATAATAATAATAAAAAAGTTGTCAATGGAAATTTTTTATTTTTTGTGTAAATTCAAATGCCAAAATACTTCAAACAAAACTGGGGTCTGTCTCTCTCATGTTGTTTTTCATGAAAATTTTCAAGAGGTCTTGGGTTCGTTCTGATAAAGAATGCAAACAAATTTCCGAACCTCATAATGTTTTGCAAAATGGAATTCTTGTTTTCCAGCCAGCCCTACTCAGTTTAAGGGGAGAAATCAGTGATGCACTCAGTGCATTTACTTAGTGTAATTTGTTGATGTTCAAAATGTACACAACTCCGGTTTCCCTTGGACCGAGGGGATCCCATGCTGCACTCAGGCAATTCCCTTCTGCAGAAACCTCAGCTAAAGTGCAATGGCACAAATCCCCCTGTAAGTGGTGTTGGTAGCTCAGTGGGTGGCAGTTTTCTGTCAGAGTCACTACTGAACCAGGTTGCTTGAGGAGGAGGTGTTATATAACTGATTATTATTATTAAGAGCCAGATAATGTGACCAATAGCCAAGCCTTGTCTCATGCTAGTATTGACTGTTACCTTATCGACCTTATAAATAAGGTCCATCATCTCCTTGGTACCTTAGTGTCTGAGGAACTAGGCAGTGTAGAAGAAGAAAAGCTCTGTGTGGCTCGAAAGCTGGTCTCGCTTACCAGCAGAAGTTGGCCCAATAAAAGATATCACCTCACCCCCACCATGTCTCGCTGAGTAACTGTCGTCCCTGGTGGTCAACTGACTGAGAACCAACATTACACAGTGCCGCATGCTTAGGATTCATTTTTCCATTATGTGGCATTTAAGAAGCTTCTGGATTCCCTGACGTTATCTAATCAAACTCAGGGGGACGATACATTTGCAGTTCGAACTTAAGCTGCCTTTGAAGTCCATGGAGCTCTGCCAATTTACAGCAGCAAAGGAGGCGGCCTTTCATTTTAGTTTACAAAACACCCACGGATAGTAGCGCGGAAGTGGAAATTGATCCACAACAGTGACAGGGAGAGGCAGAGCCCTGCCCTGTTGCTTCTGACTGATCCACAGGGCTACTGTGTCTGTGTAATGAGGAGATTAAAGAAGAATCATGGAAAGTATGATGGAAGGAGTGCAGACATTGTAGATGTGCTGAAACATTACTTCTTTCCAAGCTCCGGTTTCTTAGCTGAGTTCACAGGGTATTTGAGGCGATAAGTCATTTTTATAAACACCACCTGATGTATGTTTTTACTAAAGAGAAGCCAAAGCCAGAAGCTTTTACCTGACCCTGTGCTCGGAAATATGGTGGTTTGGATAAAGTGGATCCTGGATTGGAATCATCCCTGGTTTTGCAAAACCATCATCTGACTGTTGAGGTTCTCGTCTCTATTCTCAACCCATTCCACATCCAGACATAGGAAGTCTGACAATAGCACAAGCACTAGGCAGGCAGCCCTGGTGAGGTGGGTGTGTATAACACTGGCATGGACCCCAAACACGCCTCTCTACCAGATGCTATAACTAAGAAGGTGTAAGTGTGCCAGACCCCCTATAGAAACTAGAAAAGACACAGTCCCTGCCCCAAAGAGCTTACAATATATGGACAGGATGCTGCAAGCACTTTATCTACATTATTTAATATCCATGTTAAAGCAATGGCTAGACACCCCAGCAGGGTTTTATGGATTTCCATAGTGCTAGGTTCTGCACATCCATGTAATAAGCCAGGGTTTGGCAACCTTTCAGAAGTGGGGTGCCGAGTCTTCATTTATTCACTCTGATTTAAGGTTTTGCGTGCCAGTAATACATTTTACCGTTTTTAGAAGGTCTCTTTCTATATGTCTATAATATATAACTAAACTATTGTATGTAAAGTAAATAAGGATTTCAAAATGTTTAGGAAGCTTCATTTAAAATTAAATTAAAATGCAGAACCCCCCGGACCGGTGGCCAGGACCCGGGCAGTGTGAGTGTCATAGGTTGCCTACCCCTGCCTGTGGTCAATGCCTCGGTCAATGCTGACTAAGATAAATCGCGCTGCTACCAATCATATTGCGCGAGTGTAAGTCATGTCCAGGGGTTTGCAGTGGTGCAGCTCCACCTCTGGCAAATCCCAGAGTAGCCACGGCCTAAATGAGCAGGTCAGACAAAGGGTGAGAGAAAAGGAAGGACTATTATTACATATGGGGTAGCCCAGAGATGAAATGACTTGTCCGAGGTCACCAGTCCTGCACACACTATCCAGGTGAGGCCGCACCATTGATTAATATAAAGGCATTAGTATATTGCCAGATAATTCTCAATCCTGTTCTTTACGCATGCTAACATCTTGTTTGCCTCTTTGACCGTTGACCAGAGCTGTCTACAAAGATGCCCAGGTCCCTTTCCTGAGCAGATACAGTTAATTTAGAACCCTATGTGGTGTGTGAGTAGTTTAATTTTTTCCTTCCAGTGCACGTTACTTTGCATTTATGAGCATTGAACTGCACCTGCCGTTGTGTTGCCCATTCTCCTAGCCTGACTGAGTCCCTCTGAAGTTCCTCACAGCCCTCTCGGGACTTGACTAACCCAAATAACCAAATTTTGCAGATGCGTAAATGGCACCGCGTAGGCAGCTGGTATCCCTCTTCCCCCGTGATGTGGGGTGGTGCAAACGTACAGCAAGGAAACCCTCTGCTTAGCTAATCCTGGGCAATGATCCCCCATTGACATCAATGGGAGCCACAACTCACATCAGTAAGACGAAGTGGGTGAGGTGATCTTCTATGGGATAGAAGTTGGTCCAATAAAATATATTACTTCCCTCACCTTGTCTCACTGGTATCCTGGGACCAACACGGCTACAACCACACCACATCAGTAAGGCAGAGAAACTGCTCACCCTAATACCTTGTACATTACACTAAATTAACCAATGGGGGCAGTGTCAATTTGTCTCACCAACCAGTTGGCATCAAGTAGCTCGCCACAAATTCAGATACAGCCGATTCTCCGAAGTAGCCGAGAGAGCAGGTTGATTAGCTAGGCTCCATGTCTAGAATTCATCTCACTGAGGAGGACTGAGGTGGTGAAAATGAACCTGGGCCACCTGCTTTGGTTGAATGTCCTGGTCTCATCAGAAAGCGAAAGAGTGGGGCTACTATAAAACACAGCAGAGCCAGTGGTGCTACTAATCTTACTGTCTGTGCGTAAAATAAGCATCAGTCGGTAATGACGAAGCGTGTAGCTGGAATATTAACTTGAGGGAATATTACCCACATTGTGCCTTCAAACTGATGCCTGAGAAAGAGGAGTGGCAAGAGGGCAGAATTTAACAGGGAACAGCAAACATTCTCAAAACCCAGCTCCCCATACAACCCTGCTCACCAAACTGAAGGGCCTGAAGCAGCTCATGTACCAGGAATGAACCACGCGACCTAAACTGAGCAAGAGCACTAGTAAGAATTTACTTCCCTCCCTGGTGGTGGCCAGGTAGTTTATGCTATTATAATTCAACGTGAGTCTTTAGCTGGGGTTTCTTTTTAGAAGAAGGATGTTGAACTTGTTGGAGACAGAAATGGTCCATTCCCCTTCTTTTTGTCATCTGTTCCTAGAGGCCCCTCTTCTCCCCTCCTTTTAATAATTAAGATGATTTGCGCTAAGTTCATGGGCCATATTCAGCCTTGGTGTAAGCAGATGGACTACCCGTGGAAGTTAAGGCACCCATTTATGCCAGGGCTGAACTTAGCCCAGGATTTGATCCTTCAGATGTCAACAGCTCTTTCTTATTTCTTACTTGGTATGATAGTCTTCTGTTTGTGACATCACAGCCATTTCCATAGCAGCCAGTGATGTCATCTCAAAGAATTGCTATGACTTCCGGTGGGGAATAAGTAAGGCTACGATTTAGTCACAGGTGTTTTTAGTAAAAGTCATGGACAGGTCACGGGCAGTCATCAAAAAGTCACGGCCAGTAACCGGTCCATGACTTCCATGAATCCGTGACTTCCGTGAAAGACACTCAGCCTTAGGAACAGGGGTGGCTCCAGGCACCAGCGCACCAAGCGCGTGCCTGGGGCGGCAAGCCACGGGGGGCGGCCTGCCGGTCGCCGTGAGGGCGGCAGTCAGGCTGCCTTCGGCGGCATGCCTGCGGGAGGTCCACCGGTCCCGCAGCTTCGGCGGTAATTTGGCGGCGGGTATGCCAAAGCCGCGGGACTGGCAGACCTCCCGCAGGCATGCCGCCGAATCCGCGTTACCAGCGGACTTCCTGCAGGCGCGCCACCGAAAGCCGCCTGCCTGCCGTGCTTGGGGCGGCAAAATACATAGAGCCGCCCCTGCTTAGGAATAAGCAACAGGAGTGATCAAGTCTCAAGGAACAAACAACACATGTTCCTAATAGTATAAATGTGGTTAAGAAATACAGAGAAGTAGGATACAATTTTGTACTTGATTGTTTGTCAAAGTCTTTGAAAAGGCTTCAGCACTTGGAGTGTTTCCTTCAAAGATTTCAAGGACGTGGTCCAACCCTCACCCACTTACTATGAATTAACGTACGCTGGGATGCCTTTCATCTCTGAGCCCAGGCACAGAAAATAACAGCACAGCTAAAGACATGCTGAACAGCTACCTAGGAGTTGTGGGCCAGATTCTCAGCTGATGCCAGTGACTGACACCGGCTGGGGATCTCGCCCATGCACTTGATTCAAAAAAAGAAACTGATTAAGGCAGGCTGAGAAATACAGGTTAAAGTGGGAGCAAATGAGGAAGAGGAGGAGGAGGATGGCTGGCCCAGTGGTTAGGGTGCTAACTGGGACTCAGTTCTTTGCTCTGCTACAGATTTTCTGTATGCCCTTGGGTAAGTTACTTAGCCTCTTTGTGCCTCAGTTCCCTGTCTGTACAATGGGGATGACAGCACAGCACTGCCCTGCCTCGCCGGGGATGTCTGGGGGTGTGTGTGTGTCAGTACTGTGGTGATGAGCTCTGCTAAGTACCCGAGATAGAAATGGCAAAACAAAACTTTAAGAAGAAACCTCAGCACAGCCTTAAAAATAGGCTCTGCAACACTTTAGCCTGGCCGTTTTCTCTAGAGAGCTGAGGCACTAAACAGACAGGGCCAGTGACCAAGCCTGCTAATGATTTTGGCAAGAAACTCTGCCCTCAGCTCTTGGTCTCCTGGCTACTAAGGAATGCCCAGCTCTGGATGAGTCAGCAGCCTGCTCTGCCTGCACTGAGGCCCTGTATCTCTGCACTGCTCCCAGTGCCATTCCCTCTGGCAACCCCCCCACCAACTGCTGCTGCCACTGCAGACCAGCGAGCAGAGTGTACCGATAACTGCAGTGCACTGTAAAGGGGCTGCTGCCAGTGCAGACCAGGGAGCCCAGTGTACCGATAGCGGCCGTGCAGAGCAAAGGGACGGCTGCCCGTGCAGACCAGGGAGCACAGTGGACCGATAACAGCCATGCAGTGTAAAGGGACTGCTGCCAGTGCAGACCAGGGAGTACAGTGTACCGATAACAGCCACGCCGTGAAAAGGGACGGCGGCCAGTGCAGACCAGGGAGCGCAGTGTACCGATAACAGCCATGCAGTGAAAAGGGACGGCTGCCAGTGCAGACCAGGGAGTGCAGTGTACCGATAACAGCCATGCAATGAAAAGGGATGGCTGCCAGTGCAGACCAGGGAGCGCAGTGTACCGATAACAGCCCTGCAGTGCAAAGGGGCCGCTGCCGGTGCAGACCAGGGAGCACAGTGTACCGATAACAGCCATGCAGTGAAAAGGGACGGCTGCCAGTGCAGACCAGGGAGCGCAGTGTACCGATAACAGCCATGCAGTGCAAAGGGGCTGCTGCCGGTGCAGACCAGGGAGCACAGTGTACCGATAACAGCCATGCAGTGAAAAGGGACGGCTGCCAGTGCAGGCCAGGGAGCGCAGTGTACCGATAACAGCCATGCAGTGCAAAGGGATGGCTGCCAGTGCAGACCAGGGAGCGGAGTGTACCGATAACTGCTGTGCATTGTAAAGGGGCTGCTGCCAGTGCAGACCAGGGAGCGGAGTGTACCAATAACTGCCGTGCAGTGTATAGGGGCTGCTGCCAGTGCAGATCAGTGGGTGGAGTGTACCGATAACTGCCGTGCAGTGTAAAGAATGGACATAGATGCTGAATTGCTCTCCATCATGGAGAAGGGCCATTCATTTTCTGCTGCGTACACATAGAACTCATGGTTGTTGCATTCGCAAAGAGTGATGGCTATTGCTGGGTACAGTGGAAGTTTATTCTGGAGCAGCAGAGAGCTTTCTGGTGTAGCTTCTCCTGTCACTCTTGATAATTTATGCACCAGTTACTAGTATGGGATGTAAAATACTCTCCCACGCCACTCCTCTCCCTTCCTGCCCCCCACCCCACCCCCTGCCTTGGGCAATCATTTAGGTCTGCGCAGAGCAGGTGTGAAAACACAACCATCCCAATCCGGTAGAGTTTGATACCCGCTTTGCACAGGGTGTAACTGACTGAGCAGAGCAATGTGGAGTCAAGCTTTGCTGCTGGCATTCCTAGTTGCCATAGGTCGGTTGGGGTGTGTTGAACGGAATCCATGCTGATTTACATGGTGAGAGAGAACAGCAATAGAAGAGAACATGAGGAAGATAAGGGGGGATTGCTTTTCCCCCTTGGCTGGGGATCCCTTTATGCCTGGAAGCACATTCTAAACACCCGTTCTCATGCATCCTGGCTAACAGACTGGCTAAGATGCTGCAGTTGCAGCAATGCTGGGAATGAGAACTGTGGCTACCTTATTCTTAACTCACCCCACATTGCAGTCAGTAGCTGGGGGATCACATTCAGAGAGCCAGATGCCCTTCCCTTTACTCCAGAGGAGAAGTACATTGCCCTGCTGTTGAAAGGAATGGACCAAGTGCTACTCAACACAGGTACAGGGACCAGAATCTGGCCCATCTGGGCTAAAGCCGAGAGCCAAAAAAGCACTTGTCAGACTAGTCACACGGCATCGGTGTCTTGAACCGGCCCTTCCACCGATTCCCACCGCTGCTAGCCCCTTGCTCCTGCAGAGCCAATGCCCTTTGAGCGCCTAAGTGACCTGCGCCTGGCTGCGTCGTACCCTGTGTGTGCTCAGTGAAACTGTTTGCTGGCCAGTCCTCGCCTTTGCATGAAGCAGCTTTCCCTGCTTCCTCAGAGAGAAGGGATCTGATGGCCTAAGTTGCTAAGCGGAGCAGGAAAACACAGAAGGGGGAAAACACGCCCCCTAGAGAGCATGCGTGACCAAGTACCTTTGGGATCCCACACCACTTGCTAGGCCCTTCTGTGGAGAACACTCATGTTAGAGCAGAAGGCTCTAAAGTTCAGGGTCTATTCATTTTCATTGTGTTACCCTCGCTGCTGGATTTCATTCGACAGGGAGAGGAGCCCTCTACAGACGCCTCATGCAAATGAGCTCCCGCTGAGAGCTGCACTGACATACTAATGCTTCACCTCACCAAGGGCACCCACATGCGCAGGTTGTTCTGAACAGCCTCTCCCCTAGGGCGAGGGGAATGTTCTGTGCTGAGCACGGCTGCAGCATGCCTTGCAATTTAGCAAATGAAGGGAAGATTTCCCCCCCCCTAAGTGTGTGATGCGTTGTGCATTTAATAAGTCCCATTGCATCATACTGGAAGCAAGGGGATGGGACAGCGCCACTGATGGATTTTTGCTATCAGCATTAAACAGCTCCATTATCAATCAGCAAGTAACCGCAAAAGGAAAAAATGGGGCGGCACTGTGCCTGGTGATAGCACATGGAGCTTTTCACTGCATGGTCACCACTGCTTTTAATTATGCTCAGGTCAGCAGTAATCCAACCTCACCGCACCAGACCCTCAGCTGGTGTCAATCAACATCGCACCATTTATTTCAGTGGGCAGGGTCTGGGGCACTATATTGATCTAGGTTCTTATAGGGCATATCGCCTATATTAGGGCATTTATTTTTACAACACCCCATGAGGCAGGGCAGAGCTATTATACCCATTTTACAAATGGAAAACCAAGGCACAGAGAGACTAAGTGACTTGGCCAAGCTGTAAGAGACTGGATGCGGGGCCGTCCTACCTAATAGTCAGGGTGGGAGGCTGGCCTAGTGGCCAGAGCCCAGATCAAGAGCCAAGTTACCAAGTCTAGGGAGCAGAGCAGAGCCAGAAGCCAAGAATCAGAGCCAGACTTTCAGAAGGAAAGCAGACCAGCTGCATCGGTAGGAGCATAGAACATGATTGAGTAGCTAGCCCTGCTACCGGGTTTAAGAATGTGCCTGCTGGTATCTTCAGCCAATCGGGGGGCCAGGTTCATTAGCTGAATCAGCTGAGGGCAAGGAGCTGGGTCTGGGCTCAGCTGTGGGTCCCTGACACAACTTCGTCTGCAGCAGAGCAGTGAGGTGAGCGTAGCTTTTGGGTGTCACAGTGAGCACTCACCCTCCTGCTTCAAATTCTGCTCTGCTGTACACCCAGCAGATGCCTCGGCTTTCAGTGGATGCTAAAGGTAGATGTTGAAATCCTTGTTCCTCCATGGGAGTTAAAAAAAACCTCATCCTTTGTGTAGCTGTCCCATTAGCAGGGTCGAAATTCCTTCTCACCCGCTTGCTGTATCTTTCGGTTCCAAATGATGTCAACATCAACTAAATCCCTCAGTAACGTGGCTTGCAGGAAAGCAAAGAACCCATTGCCGACCGCTTCATGCTCCATAATGACGTAGCTATATAGAGGCACTGACTAAGGTCAGGGACTCAGTTCAAGAATCTCATGCATTGAACATTTTTGGTTGAAAAGATTTTTCATTGGCCAATAGGGTTTAGCTGAAAATGCAATTTTCAATCTTTGCATGGTCATGTGACAAGAGTAAAGACTCAAAGAAAATCACTTTTTTTTCTAACACTGAACAAGGAACTCTTTGCACTAAGGAATAACTGTGAGGGCTAAAGCCACTCTGTCATTCTGCATTTCACTGCAGGGTTTCCTTAACCCGCTCCTGACTGGCTTCCGCCTCTGGATTTAAAGAAACAGTTCCCATATCTCCTCACAATTTAGGGACTCAATAGTTTGGCGTCTCAAGCCCGCCATGCTGTAAGTTGCTGTGCATGGAAGCAAATTGCATCTGCAGTTTGGCACATGACTACCGACGTTAGCTATATAACTGAGGTTCATCTTCTTCACAATGTAGCCCTTGCAGGAATCAGTTTCCGTATTACTCTGATTTGTATAAGTCACATAGGCCCACTCCTTGATCTGTGTCTTAGCAAACCCCTGGACCTTCGCTTGATGACCTAGCACACTCTCCAGGAAACCAGATTCTCTAGCTCCACGTTGAATTCTGCTCTGTCCTGCTGTTCTCTGACTCTTCCATCACCTTCCCTACGTATAAAGCCCCCTAGGGGTGCAGAGAGTGTCTCAAAAGTGACAGCAGGAAAACAATGCCCCTGTTTACCAAACGGGATTATTATTTGTACTGTAGTGGCTACGGGCCCGAACATGCTAGGAGCTGTACAGACACACAGCAAGAGACAGTCTCTGCCTTGAAGAGCCTATGGTCCAAATGGAGAAGACAGACAAGGGGAAACAGAAGCACACAGAGAGAAGTGACTTGCCTAAGGTCATCTAGCAAGAATAACACCTAGCTCTTAGAGAGAACTTTACAAAGGAGGTCAGTGGTGTTATACCCATTTCACAGATGGGTATACTGAGGCACAGGGAGCTGACACAACTTGCCCATGATCACACAGCAGGCTAGTGACGGAGCCAGGAAGAGAACCCAGGTCTCCTGAGTCCTAATGCAGGGCTCTAGCTACTAGGTCTCTTTCTTTGTAACTGGGTATCTTATCTCCACTGTAAGACTAATCCAGTCCCACGTCAATGCTATTTCTCCTCTAGCACGGCCCTGGACTAGCAGGCTGTCCGTGGGACCAAGAGGGATGATGAAATGAGAGGTTGCTGAGACGGATGAACATAGCAGAGCAGATAATACGGAGGCTTCTTCTCCAAGTGGGTTACCGTAATGTGCAACAACCTACCATGGCAGAGGATTGGTACATGACTAATGCTGTCTCATTGCTTCCTTCAGCCTCTCCATCAGCCTGGCTGTACAATATGAGAATGAGACAACAGAGGGGTAAACTGCTTGGAGCAGGCACTGTCTTTTTGCTCTGTGTTTGTACAGCACCTAGCACCATGGGGCCATGGCTGGGCTGCTAGGCACTATCGCAATACAAAGAACAACAATAAATGTCGCATTCAGTGCACCTATTTAAGAAAAGAACGGACATGTGCTTAACCGTCCATTGGTCTTAGTGGACATACTTCTACAACAGCAGGACTTTCCTGGCAAAGGGTTAGGGTTAGGGCTAGGGTTACTAAGAGAGGTCTGCATATCTCTAAGTGTGCTGTATATTAGAATAAAGTATCAGCCATTAACAAAACCAGTGTACGTACCCTGGGCCAGTTCTGATCTGGAACCCTATCGCCTTCAGTGGAGTTAGTCCTGATTTACATAAGTGTAAGTGAAATCAGGCTGCTTGTATACTATTGGCTAGCAGTAATACGGAATAAACACAAGTATCAGAGGGGTAGTCGTGTTAGTCTGTATCCACAAAAACAACGAGGAGTCTAGTGGCACCTTAAAGACTAACAGATTTATTTGGGTATAAGCTTTCGTGGGCGAAGTGGTTTTTTACCCACGAAAGCTTATGCTTAAATAAATCTGTTAGTCTTTAAGGTGCCACCGGACTCCTTGGAATAAACATGGTCGTTCTTGCAATTATTATAGCTTTCTGCATAATACAAAAATTAATTATTGGAACCTTAGCCCTCAAGAGTCAAACAGAAACTGACATTTAATGGATTTACAGGGTAAAACTTCTGTATATTGACAAGTGCCAGAAAAAAATGGAGGTAAACATTTGCAATTTATTGTATGGAATTTTAGCTACATGGATCCCATTAAAATCAACCCAAGTCACTGGATCGAATTCCAGTACAATGCTTCATGATTGCCACATTATTGTGCTGTTGCAACGTACCATACTGCACAATGCATATACTGTGCTGAAGCAATGTATGTACCCTCCATAATGATTTTGCTAACAGGACGGAGTTTGTTTAATTATTCTTATCTTAAAATACAACAACAAACGAAAAATGATATGATTGTTGCATGTGGGCTACCTATTGGCATCAGGAGAGAGGATCTGATGATACCTCTTGGCATTCTGAACTTCCCCGTAGCGTCATCCATTTGGTATTGGAGTGGTGCCTGAGAAGCATTTGAAGCCAGACTGCTGTATGCGTTCTCTACTCTTTTGAACCACTTCACCGGGAGAAAAATTAGTTCTGCTCATTTGTTTAGAGGCTGGGACATGATGGACCAGATCCTCAGCGGGTGGGTAAATCAGTGTAGCTTCATTCAAGTTAATAGACCTGTGCTAATATTACACCAGCTGAGGATCTTCTGCTATGTCTTTCATTACTAGTTTCTTCCTGGCCATCCTGTGGATAAAACCCCAAGCACCAGTGTTTCAGGGAGACGTGTAGTTTCTGGGAGGAAAAACAGGCTGCAATGCATGATTTCTACACAGTCTGGTTTGGGAGGAAGAGGAGAGTGACGTTTTCTACGGAAGATCCTCCATTCTCCTGCTACAGTTTGGTCTCCTCTGCCACGACTTGCACCAAGGTGCTGCAGTCATATTATGGAGCCCAGCAGCATGGCTTGTAGAGTGATGGCGGAGTGATGGCGGAGTCCTTGGGACAAAGCAAGGCCAGTTCTGTAATTGCTGTAGGAAAATGGAACCCTGAGTTCAAAGGTATATTGATAGTGAATCATCATAGGCGCAACATGCAGGGAGGGTTCATTAGAGCTCCAAGAGGGGGAATAATCATTCTGAATCATCTTCTAAAGGAAGAAAATGGATCTCCCCATCTCACAGCTGCCCAGCTGAGAGATGCTCCTGTTGCAGGTTTCTAGAATGTACATATCAGCGTATACTCATACCTTCACTTTCCATCTTCTTCCACTTGTCAATTCCCGATCCTACCAAAGTAACGTTGCCCACTAGATTCAGCCCGCTCGGCCATGCACTGGTGATTACAACGGAAGTGAAGTAGAAGCTGAAGCATGAAGCAATGCTGCATGGCTTGATCTCATGTCAGATCTTGCAAATAAACCCCAAAGGGGACTATTTGTGTAGTCTACAAGTACCAAAACTCGCATGGTGCGTAAAGCTCCAGGGCCTTGTCTACATGGGGGAAATGGACCTGCATGGCTATTCCAGATTCACCATTCTGCCATAGCTGTTCTGATATAATTTACCGATTTTGGAGTAACTCCCTCATGTGGGCGCTCTGTTCCAGAATCAAAGTGATGCTATTCCAGAATAATTACTTTGTCTCCATGGTCACTTTTATATGGGATAAAGCGTCCACATGGGGACTTATTCTGGACTAGCTAGAGCGGAATAGTTATTCTAGACCAGGGGTCGGCAACCTTTCAGAAGTGGTGTGCCGAGTCTTCATTTATTCACTTTAATTTAAGGTTTCGCGTGCCGGTAATACATTTGAACATTTTTAGAAGGTCTCTTTCTATAAGTCTATAATATATAACTAAACTATTGTTGTATGTAAAGTAAATAAGGTTTTTAACATGCTTAACAAGCTTCATTTAAAATTAAATTAAAATGCAGAGCCCCCCCGGACCGGTGGCCAGGACCCGGGCAGCGTGAGTGCCACTGAAAATCAGCTCGTGTGCCGCCTTCGGCACGTGTGCCATAGGTTGCCTACCCCTGTTCTAGACAGTCACTTTCTCCTGTGTATACAAATTCAGATAGTCCACAGTCTAACCTCACTGAAGTTAACAGCCCCAAGCTTTAACCCTACCCTGAAGTGAACATTTCAGCCAGCAAGCGGAAAGGTTGCAGTGGGTCAGTCTGGAATATGGTTACATACAGGTTGGGGGGAAACATGGAGGCAGAGTGTTTAAAAAGCAGCCTTGCCTAGAAAGTAATTGGTCTCTGGAAAATGAAGGGTGAGGGGCACTTTAATTGACAGCTCATTTAAATTAGGCTGTTTCAGAACATGAAGCTGACACACAAATCTCACTGAAGAATGTTACAACTGGACCTGGATGGAAAATGCCATTTCATTTTTGTACAAAATGTAGAGAAAATGTCCATTCCCCCCCCCCCCTCAATTTCCCATGAAAGTATTTCAATTTTTTTTTAATGAAAAACCAACACCAAAAAGCAACAAACATTCAGTGTTTTCATGAAACATTTTTTGGTTTTCCAAAACCAAAAATGGAAAATCTTCACTGAAATCCAAATCAAAACCAGAAATATTTTGCTGAAAAATGTTCAGGTTTTGGATTCCAGTTTTTCATTGAAACACCTGAAATGTTTAACCAAAATAAACAATTTCCACCAAAACAATAAATGAATGAATAAATAAATGTGGTCAAAAAGCCATTTTTGGCAAAAAAAATCTTTCCACAAAACATTTCCAGCTAGCTCTTAACTATGAAGGCAAATATAGATTAAAACTATGAAGGCAAATATAGATTCTCAAGATGGTTTTTATTATGTGCCTCAATTAGCAGCAAATAATAATCTGTCTTCTTAAAGGGCTGAGAAATGACCTAATTTTCATGGTGTCCTGCTAAGCTTCAGAAGCGGTATGCAAGGTACAATTATGAGCCACTGTATGTGTGGACTGTAGTAACTGTATGAGAAATCTATTTTCCTGGTAATTATTTTGGTTCCTGTGAGGATACAGGTACTGTTTCTTTAAGTCTATTGCAGGAAGCTATTGCAGGCTTTGGGGAAGAATTTCTACAGTGCAGCAGAGAGACACAGAAGCTTTAGGGATAATACTGGTTTCCTTATTCTCGTCGAGATCCTTGTTCATTGCTAGAATCCCTCTTTCTGGCATTTTTACCATTGTCCCTTGATGATCCCATTTCTTGAGATTAGACTTGGCCTCCCCTTTTTTATGCACATCAAAGGAGACCAGAAGGTTCTAATAGAGGCATGTGAAACAAGAAGGTTATTATAGTCACATTGTTTCCGACTCTCTATCCAGTTATGTTCATGGGCCGTTTTCATCTACAGAGCAAAGTACCAGATTCTGAATGCCTTACATAGTCAGTCTTTCCCATGCTCTGTGCTTTGACTGGCTTTTCCACAGTTAGGCTCTCCCATAAATTGTTCTAAGCTGAGGAGATGGCAAATGACTCAAACTGCAGAGGAATGAAGAGCTCAGAGCAGTTTGTTTCACAGCTGTCAGGAGGTGCATTAAGCTGTAAAATTCTGATATTGTTCCTCTCAAATACTATACAGTGCAATGGATAATGGAGTCAAACACTAGAGCTAAGCAAATATTGGCGGGTGGAGGGGAATAGAGGGGGAGGTGCCATGCATCTTTATTTGAATTCCAAATCACATGTGGCTTTCATGTGTTCATGACCCTTTTATGTTCCCTTTCCATTAACATGCGTGCATTTGAGCTCAGCTAGTGAGAACGCTGGTGAAAATCGAATGTGAAGCTTGGCTGCTCAAACACTCATTGAGAGCAAAACTGAGACAGTGAATTCAATGAAAATTCCCCGTTCACATTGTGTTATTAGCTAAATGCGCTGTCAAATCAGGGGATGGAATCAATGCCACAGCACTTACATAACTAACCAAAACACTGGTGAATAGTTTATTGCGAACAATCTGCAGACCGAGAATTATTTACTGAAGACATTTGGGAGCATTTCATGATCCGGTCACAGAAAATATGTACCCAGAAATACAGGCGACAAAATTATTTAGTGTCAGTTATTCACTCAGCTCTGTCAAATAAGTTGTGGGCTTTTAAAAGGGATGGATAATTTCAGGATCAGCGATATTTATAGTTATTAGAGACAGTTGAAAAATGGGCCGGAAATATAGTGAGAATTTTTTCCTATTTCCTCATCAAAATTTCAGTGAAATATTTAATTGAAATTTCAACATTGTTCAGCCTGGTCTAATGGCTTGCTATGTTATGATCTGGCTAATCGAATCATATGCTTAATGTGTTTGGCTACAGGCAGCTGTCAGGCTCCAATTCAAACAGGTATTTAAGCATGTGAGCAGGCCCACTGAAGTCATGCGATTGAAGTTATGGATGCGCTTAAACACCTGGCTGAATTGAGGCCCCAAGGAAGGAATTTCCCCAAATTCCCCTATACAATTGCACCAGTGACTAGAGGCACTTGAATTGGGGATTTTTCCACCTTTCTCCAAAGCATCACGTATTGCCCACGCATTCTATTAGACTAATAACACCTAGTTCTTCTACGGTGCTTTTCATCAGTGGATCTCAAAGCACTTCACAATCTTTAATATAGTTATCTTCCCAACATCCCAGTGAGGGCAGGAAATGTTATTATCCCGGTTTTACACATGGGGAAACAAAGCACACAAAGGCCAAGAAACTTGCCCAAGGTTCCCCAGGAAGTCTGTGCCAGAGCAGTGAACCCAGGACTATCAACTCCTAGGCTAGCATGTTAACAAGGGGACCATTCCTCCTCTCAGTGCACCATTCCACCAATGACCTGAGCAGGGTGGATTTGTTTTAAATCAAATTGATTTAAATCACTAGTCAGAAAGACTCAATTTAATCATGGATTTCTACATAAAAGTGCATTCTTGTTGGTTGTTATAACCTTAATACATATTCTTCACAACTCAGAGATAGATGTAGGTTTCATTTTTAGAAGATACACACTATATATTATTAAAGTGATTTATTTTGAAAACTTTTCAGATTAGTTTCATAGCTATATCAGAAAATGAATGATTGTTTGGTTATTTCATTTACCAGAGGTAATTGAAGCAGATATTTATGAAGTCATTGGGAGGTGAACTATCTCCAATTCAACATGATAATCATTAATATTTGGAGGATTTTCTTGTCATGCTGTATTAGGAGGAGAACATCACCAGACAGACATTTAAATTGTTTGAGTTAAATAAAATAACAACGTTATGTATTCTGGATTTTTTTCTTCAACAGCAAACATATAATATTTTTACAAAACAAGCATATGAATTTTTGAATTTAGTTAAGACATTCAAGTTTTTTAAAATCAGGTTTGTTTTTGTTAAAATTGTTTTTAACTAAAATAGTTAAATGAAATATTTAAAAAAAAAATTTGAATCAACTATGTCAGCCAGGTCAACATGAGAAACTTTAAATATTGGCTTCTGCAGCTAACTCAGTCGTCTTCACCTTCATTTTCCTGTTTGTTCATAATCTGGAAAAGAAAAATGAGCTTTCCTGCTTTTTCAGGTCCCAAATGATTTCTCAATTTGGAATGAATTATTCCAAAGGAAGAAAATGTTCTTTCTACACCGGCAGAAGAAGCTACTGTGGTTAAAAGTTAGATGATCACTTCAACAGTCTCTGAATCCAAGCGTTTAAGTGACTTTCACCAGTTCACTGGTGTGACTTTCTTTAAAACATCATCAGCAAAAATATATTTCTTGAATGGTTCACCCTTAGCTCTGAAGTTTATTATAGTTGGCATTATGGAGGGATGATTGCTGGATGTCCATGTCCTAACCAACTCCTCCTCTTCAGCAGTTAAGGTTTGACCCTGATACCGAGTATTGAGAATATTTGCAAGAAAATGAGCTGGAGATAGTGCTTGTCCCATTCGTTTTTTTAATGCTTGTAATTTAACTCTGTCATTGCATATTTCCCTTTTTAAGATCTCACTCGGTTCCTTCCAAATTTCAACAGCGTCAGGAATAAAACAGCTATTTCCCTGCATTTTGTTCAAGGCTACAGAAATAGGCTTCAGGGTACTCAGCATGTGTTCAACATTTCTCTTAAGCCCAGTGTTGAGAACTTTGGCTGTGACCATGCCATCTATTTGTTCACGATTTTGTTCACAAACTGTCATCGGATTAGGCAAGTTCTTGATATAGTGCTCAAAACAGTCCACTGCTGAGTTCCATCGCACATCTTGTGGGAGAGTTAGCTTGGTTCCTCCCACTTTTTTCAGAGCAGCTGCTGCAAAGTGGTTGTTACGGAAGTATTTTGCAATTTCAACAACATTAGCCTTTATTTCTGGAACACTGAAGTCTGGCTAGGAGGTGAATCAAATGAGCACTGCAACCGTATGTTACTAGCTTGGGACTCTCTTCACTCTCTTCTACATAATTTCTTCTCATCTTGGATACATTTGCAGCATTGTCTGTGACCAAGCTGCGTACTAGACATTTGAATTTCTTTTTCACAATTTGTTATAGCTTTTACTGCTACTTCTTGTAAGTATTCTGCTGCGTGTGCATTTCCTGATGTATCAATTGTTTCTGTAAGGAAGACATTCCCTTCTTCTGTTGTCACACAAGCACATACATCAGGATTATTGTGGACATTGCTCCACCCATCAAGACTCAGGTTAACAATTTCACCCTCTAGACCTTTTGCACACTGCTCAATTTCTTATTTTATCCAGCAATTTGCCTGCGACATCTGCTCTGTTGGGTGGACTGTATCCTGGTCTTAATGACTGAACCATGTTAATGAAGTCTGGGTTCTCAATCATACTGAAAGGAGAGTTTGCTGCATAAACAAACTGGGCAATTTTTTCATCAATTAACTCTTTTTGTAATCTGCTCTTTCTTATCACAAACTTATCTATGGTTGTTTCTGGATGATGGAGATTTTTTTCTCTTTTTGTTACAGGTGATATACTGTGGCTATGTGACATACATGATGTGACTGAAACACTATCATTGGCAGATAACTCTGAAAGTATAGAAAATGATGGTGATCTTGAAGGTGGATAGTCTTCAGAATCCTGTATGTTGAGGATGGATTCTCCTAAACAAAATAAGTCAATGCAGTTATTTAATTATTATTACCATACTGCTCATTTAGTATTACTCATTGCATTCACTGACACTCAGTACTACTTTAAAGGTGAAATTGTAAAAGGAAGATCTGCCTATTTCAGCTGTTTATTTTTTATCACAACTGCATCTAAAATGATAGTACCATAATAACAACTATATTTTTTGCTCAAACATGAGAATTCAAGAATAGTCCAGAAGGAAGACAGGCAGTCCTTAAGAAAGAAGTATGAAATAAAGAAGTTTACCAACCTAAAGATCCTGCATGTTCAGACATGTTCCTTTCATCATCTTCAACGCCGCTTCCTCCTGAGAAGGAACACTTCTCATGATGTCGTTTCATTTGGGCAATCAGGCTTTGCATTTCTTTGTTGCACTGTTTGCATTTTGCACATATGCCTGTCTTACCCACAGGTAGAGGAACTTCATTAAAATATTCCCAAACTGGGTCTCTTTTAGGGCCTGCTGCCATTATAGGTTTTCCGTTCTAGTGAGAGAACGGTATGGTAGATCTCAAATCAATGAAGGCTACACTCAGAAAGACCTCAAGACTTCTGGAATATGCTGCTCAAACAGTTTCACTTTTGTTTGTACTGCCTGTCCCTCCCTTCTCACATTTATCTTCAGACTTCTTCTCCTTGTCCATTCTATTCCGCCCCCAACAATCTTCTATTCACTGAACTTTTTGAAACTTTGCACTTTTAGAGAGAGGTGAGGGATTGACTCTGGGTACACAAATTTGCAGAGGGACAATAGGGTTGAGGTCCGTTATTTCTCACCTCTATATATTATTTATTTATTTTAAAACATTTTTGCTGTTAACAAGCAAGTTACCTCTGGAGACACAAATCCACAGTTTGAGAACTGCAAAACTAAGCATCTCTGATGGTATCTTCTAGACTCAGCACTAAGTCCCATTGGGTAGATAGAAAGATTAACCTAAATAATCTATACAGAAGCCCTGGAACCCTATAAGATTGGGTCCCTAATCCATAAACTATTGGAACTCATTTACAAAACTTTTCTTAAACATTACATGGAATATATTGTCTCATACTATAGAATTAGAATGTATAATCCCTACTCCATGATGAGATATCTTTGAGCTATAATGTAACTTAATTAAAACTATCTTTAGACAGGTTTTTTCCTCAAAAAGCGTTTTATCAGAAAAATCCAATTTAAATAAAAAAATCCGATTTAAATAAAAATCCGTTTGTTTTTTTAAATCATTGATTTTTATCCACCCTGGACCTGATCCACTGTAGTAAAAACTGACGCTTCTATAGTTCGCATCAGTAGTTTCACTGTAATCACTCACAGACAATTGCATAATCATAGCTGTGCACAATGGAACCTAAAAAAATGCCTTGGTGAGGCTTACCAAATGACCACTTTTGCCTGGTGTCATTACAGAAGAGTTCAGTGAAGTTAATTGTATCTTGGTAGGCAGGCTTGAATTTTTCCTCTTGCTTTGGGGCTTTATGTGGGGGAAGTGCGGGAACAGGGAATGAAAAGACCTGCTGAAATTCCACTGCATAGTCCCAAGAAAGGAGCAGGGGAGGTTTGGTCTGTACTCTTGAAGCCCTTAACCTCCATGACAGCTTGGCTTTAATGGCCATCCCACTGAAATGCTGATTAATTTTTAAACATTCTGTCAGGAAACATCTGTTTATTTCACGTTTGGCCAAATACTCTTCCACCTCTTTGGCCGGTGATAGCAGCGGAGACAACAATCGAGGGCATCTGACTTGCTGGAGGTTTGTCGAGCATATTATTATGGCGTAATGCATGCACCTCTTTTCTCCTGGGGTTTGTGTCAGGCAAGGCTTTGCCTTCCAGCAGCGTGTCCTTGTGCTGCAAAGTGACAGGATTCTGTTCCACTGCTCTGAAAAAGTCCGATGTGACAGCAAAGTCAGCAAATGGAGAATTCAGGCCAGTAAATGGGATTCAGCGGCTGAAGGGATGACATGCATTAGCCACAATATGAATGTTTAAAATAAAGAGGAGTCTGAAGGGCCATCTCATCTTGCTCGTCCCTTGTGGGATGCATCTAAAAATCCTGCTTTAGGATCTCTTCTACCAACCAGCCCGAGATGTACAATCTGATTTATGAAAGCTGCTTCAACCAGCACTACATAAAGTGGGGAGAGGGATCCTTTCCCTTCCCCCTAGGTCATGTGTGCATTTGTACTTTGCTAGAAATGGTTGCTCAGAATCTGCCTGTTTCCAGAGAGGTCTGGGCTAATTAATACTTTTACTACCGAGGTCTTTATAACACTTTTCATCAGGAGATCTCAAAGTGCTTTACAAAAGAAGTCAGTATCATTATCCCCATTATACAGATGAGGAAACTGAGGCACAGAGGGGTGATGCAACTTGTCAAAGGTTACCTGGAATAGAAGCCTGGTCTGCTGAGTCCCAGTCCGGCATGCTACCCATTAGCCAACACCACCTCCCTTTGTTGGTAGTACACTAGTTCAAACATGTATGCCCCTGTCCATCCCTCTCCAAAGATAGCCACTGCTGGCAGAGCGGGTTTGTTGGCTTGCAATGACTTACAATGCACAGTCCTTTCTTAACCAAGCAATTTGAGCCTGATGAATCCTGTAGCTTCTGCTTTAATGGGAAGCAGTTAAAGTGGGGATTGGGACCCATGACATGTTTAATTATGGTACTATAGGTACGGTGACTGCAGGGTATTACGAAGGTGACGGTGGGATATTACTACAAGGGAAATCAGAAGTGCTCCAGAACGGATAGACCTGCTACTGACCATGTGGTTGTCACGGGCAAATCTGCAAGGTTAGGAATACTGCCCTTCCCATATTGGAAGGGGCGGGTTTCTGCGCCCGTCACAACCACCTCCAATGCCAGTGCTCACGAGATGCAAGAGCCAGAATGACTGAAACCAACTGTGCTGTGGGAACCTAGATCCGGAGTCCCAGCTGGTGGAACTCACCTGGGGATTGCCCAGGGATTGAAGGGAGAGAGACACAGGCGGGGGCCCTCTTGCTAAGCCCCGATCTGCACCAATCCTGTTGAGTTGACACATCACCTCAGCTCTTATGTGACCAATGGAGGAGGGCAAAGTGTGTGGAGATTGTTCCTTCTCCCCTCCCAGTGGGCCAATCCAATGGGAACCAGAAATAAAAGCTGGTCAGGCTAGAAAATGCAGTGATTACATGTAACCCATCCCAGGCTTAATTCAGCACCATCCAAGAAGGAGCTTAAAGGGGCTGCCAATGGGATCAACGTAACGACTGGGCACCACTCATGGCCTCTGTTGTCATCTGGCTGCAGCCCTGTTTCAGGTTATACTCTTAAATGGCTGGTGCCAAACTTTATCCTGGCCTTAGTCAGGGCTCCAGGTTAGAATCATAGAATATCAGGGTTGGAAGGGACCTCAGGAGGTCATCTAGTCCCACCCCCTGCTCAAAGCAGGACCAATCCCCAGACAGATTTTTACCTCAGTTCCCTAAATGGCCCCCTCAAGGATTGAACTCACAACCCTGGGTTTAGCAGGCCAATGCTCAAACCACTGAGCTATTCCCCTCTCCCGCCCCCCCTCCTTTTTTTTTTTTTTTTTTTTTTTTTTTAAAAAAGGTCATATCCACTTGTGAGAGTCTGACTAATTCCAAGCCCTACTTGGATCAGTTAAACTCTAGGGGCCCAGTTCATCATTACCAGCACGGTGCGGCCTCCGCAGGAGCCCTGCTGCATGGGGTGATCCAGGGCTGGGCAGGGGCATGCCGGAGGAAAGTGCGGGGGGACATGCCAGAGGAATGGGGATGTGCCGGGGCATTCTTACTGCCCCGCAGAAATTCGGCCCCTCTGTGTTGGTCCATAAAGCTCCCTAGCCAGCGCTCAACCTAGCGCCCAGCTGCCCTGGAATAGAGTTACTTCAGGTTTTGGCTGGATATGGGCCCATGTCACCAGGTTCAGATCTAGAACCCACATTTCACCAAATTCAAGCTATCAGTCTGGTCCCATCCAGATTCCAGCTTCGGCCCAACATGCCTGAGCCCTGGGGTTGGGATCAGAGTCCAACCTTTTCCAGAGTTAAAGGGAATTTGGATCTGAAGCTGCAATTTTCCTCGTGGACTTCACTGGAGTCACTAGTATCGCTCTGTAAGAGAGGACAGAATCTATCCTGTGACATTAAAGGGACATCAGTAACTTGAAATCCAGCCAGTTTTTTTAAAAAGATGTAAAAGTTGTTCTAAGTCTTGCCCCCGAGTTCCCTGCTAACGTTTGTGGGTTTAGAATCACATTCCCCCTCTTGGTGTGCGAAACACACACATGCAGTACCCACCAGGGGAAACTGACTATGCGGAAAGTGCTGTCAAGCGCAGAATCGGGCACTGGATCAGTACTGAACTAGCTCCCCATTGTGTTGCCAGAGAAACCACTCACTGAGCGATCTCTTAAACGGAAACCCTCAGTGCTTGTGATGAGTAAAGCTCTTATCGCCCTTTTCACAGGGGTAGAGATGTTTACCCTGGTGTCCTGATTTAAATCCAACTCAGATATTCTGCCCATCTAACTTCCCACTGCCGTTTCAGTCTTCTTCCTGTAACCATTGTGTAAGGTTGCTGTGTGCTGTTAAACAGATGCTATATTCCACCCCAGAGCTGGCTACATTTCTGGAGTGGGGAGAACTTCAGAAATGGGGAGAAACACAGTTTACATAGTCCAGTGAGATACGTAAGGATAAGAAGGTGCCTTACAAATGTAAGATATTAATTATTATTATTGGCTGGCATTCCCTGTGGCCTTATACAGATGACTATAATGTACCAGGATCAAAGCCCCTCTACAGGGAAAATATACCAGGGAAATAAATGCCCAATAACTGTCTGACAGCTTCACAGGGAAGATAAATAAAATGCATTTGTATGTTTCCTGAAATGCAATATGTGGCTGTAGGGTTGTCCTGATTTTCTTGATCGACTCCCACAAGAATGTTTGCATCAAGCCGTGCATTCAGCTGATCCTGAGCTGTCAGGTGTGATCTCTGAGTCTGATCATATTCTGCCTGGGGAGCTAAGAAGTACTGCCCTCTCCCTTTAGCAATATTATGACACAAGATCGAATACATAATTGCCTCAGAGTAAAATTCCAAATAATAATAAGACAACTAGGTACCCAAGTTGACTGAATGATGTGTCTCCCTGTGTGCCTTTTTATTCTTAGCTCAAACACAAACCAAGAAAGCATCTACACTAAACAATGTGTAACCTGGGACAGAAATCCTGCCCAAGATGAAAAAAAACCCTACACTTGATTGAAGCGAAGAAGAAAGGCAATTTTCGTCCTGGTTAGGCGTGAAATTTCCAACGTGTAAAGTTTAGAAAGAGTAAACTTCAAAAAGGCAGAGCCACAGCAGTGCTGTTGAAACCAACTCACAGGAAAAAAAGCCAAATTGTCCCTGTATTAAAGATTCTACCACGGCTTTGATTTGAGAAAAAGAGTCCCACTCTTCCCTCTTCCTTGGCAAGCAATTCCACAGATCAAAGACCCATTTCACATATGTTCCACTATTAATGAGGTGCTTGGAGTATAATTACTCAAACCTTTTTCTTCTCTTAACAGCTGAGAGGAAGCGTTCTCTAGGCAAAGACTATCATCCCCTTTGTCTGAAGTGTTACCAGTGCAAACGGCAGCTCAGCCCCGGCCAGCACGCAGAGGTAGGAAATGAACTGTCTCTTATCTGCCTTCCTCGATGAGTTACTGCATGCCCACAATAATCCATCTCCTGATCCCATTTCAAAGGGCTGGTTCGCACTGGGATGCACTAAAGGCTGCATGCAATATGCTTAGAAGTTTTTTCAGTGTGATAGCTGGGGAGATAAAGGCTGATAGAAAGTGGACATACACAGAGAACAGCAGACAGATTAGAACTATTACAGCACCAGGGTAGCACCACCATTTACTAAAAATATCCAGCTTGCCACAGCGATAAAGACAAACCGTCGTGTGTCTGTCACACTCCGGTGTGGGGAGGTGGACGGGGGTGAGTGTGTAGAGAGCCAGAGAACAGGTTACACATGGTATCGTACACTTTAGTAGAGCCTGGCAGGAATTTTTCAGCAAAATGTTTTTTTCATCAGAAAATACCAATTTGTCCAAACCGAAGCCGTTCACAGGCAGGGGCCAGTTTCGATGACTTGCTCATCTTGAAAAATCGTTTGGAGAAAAGAAGTTTTGAAATTGTCCACACAACTCGTGTCGACATTTTCAGAATGAAAAATTCCGGTTCAGAAACACTTTTTGGTTAGAAATTTATGCTAATAACAATTTTTAAAAAATCTAAATTTAAATGACATGTTTTGAATGAGCTGAATTATAAAAAAAAAAAACAAAAAAAACCCGGAGGTTTGACAGGTGGGAAAATTTGAGATTCCGACTTTTCATCACAATTCGGGATGTGAAAATTTTCCTGGGATGGGAAAACCATTTCCTGCCCAGCTCTACACTGGGGAAATCAAACAGACTCAGATCTGAAGGGGCAGCCTATGAGTACCACCAGAGGAGGGGAGGCAGCGGAGCTGTGGTTTGACATACCTCAAGCAATAGAGCTGAGAGCCCTGCTTTTGAAGACTGCCCCTGAGCATCAGGGAGTGAACTCTTGGGAAGATTTTCCTAGTCTAACCCAAAGTCGATGACCCTTTAGGGATGCTTCAAAATGGATGGGATGGGTTTTTGGAGAGGGTTGAGGTGTTCCTCAAATGGGGGAGGTGGGGAGAAATGGAAAGGAGCTTTGTGTAACTGGTTGGCTGGCCAAGTGGAGCTAGCCACTAAAGGATTTCAGAGCCTAAGTCCCTCTTTCAAAAGGGACTTAGACAGCTGGGGCCATATTTTCAAAGGTACCCCCACTTGTCGACTAGAGGGGGATCAGCAGGGGTCCCAAGAGCAGTGGATTTCAGAATAAATAATCCTTTGAAATTACCGGGGCAGTTTCCTCTCTCAGAGCAATTGTCTCAGGCTCTCTGTAGACTCAGGCCAAAGTTTCAAGCTCTTCTTACTAACCATCAGGGCTAGAAACAATTTTTTTTAATTAATCCTGGAATTCAGATGTCATCACATGATTCCAGGAGTTGGAGCCCCAGGCTGCCTATGCCTTAATGGTTCCCTGCTTCCAAGTCTCAGCGCAGGCAGGGGTGTGCAGGAGTGAGTCTTTGTGGGCATGCATGCACCTGACCTGCCCACATCCGCGGTGGCTGATTTCTCAGGGTAGCCAGAGAGAGCTGCTCTTTATTTGCCTGCAGTACTGCCCCGTGACAGATTCTGCAAACAGGACCTGATTTATACAAGACACCCAAGCGCTGTCATGTATCTGCATGCAGTTTCTGATTCTGCAACATACCCAACCATATGCTCCTCTTCTCTAAAATCAGAATCAGTCCTACTGCCACACTCTTCAAATCTCCATTCACTGAGACAAATGAAGGTGGCGGTGCATGCTGTCACAGACCTTCCTGGCTCTGTGCTACAAACAGCACAGCCCCCACTTGCTTTCTGCAGGTTCACGAGTCAGAAAGGCCAAGAGATCTTTCAGGTTCTTACCCAGAGGGCTGTGGTGATGATCTGGGTAAGGGCAAGGCACTAGGACGATGTTGTCTCTAACACCCAGTAACCTGGGCAGCTCAGCCAGCGCATTCCCCTTAACACGTGATCAGAGCCAAATTCTGCTTGCTGACTAGGCAGAAGTGGGAAGCTGGTGGGAGCCTGTTTTGTGTCTGTCTCATGTGAACTTCTTGTGTCTAAGGTGATATATATACACATCACCCCTCCCCCCCCCAAAACAGCCTAACGAGGAACGATCCCCAGCCTGATTTCCCCCTTCTCGAGGACAGTAACAATTGGCTGTGGACCTACGCCAGGCGGATTGAGTCCAGACCACTCCCCACTCAGCTGTTCTGGCACCTGTATATTATACACTTTTTAAAATGTCAAAATCAGCCTAGGAGCCTCGGGCCATGGTCCTGGACCTCTTGTGGATTAGATCAGGGATACGCAACCTATGGCACGCGTGCCGAGGGCGGCACGTGAGCTGATTTTCAGTGGCACTCACACTGCCCGGGTCCTGGCCACTGGTCCGGGGGGCTCTGCGTTTTAATTTAATTTTAAATGAAGCTTCTTAAACATTTTAAAAACCTTATTTACTTTACATACAACAATAGTTTAGTTATATGGAAAGAGACCTTCTAAAAACGTTTAAATGTATTACTGGCACGCGAAACCTTAAATTAGAGTGAATAAATGAAGACTCGGCACCCCACTTCTGAAAGGTTGCTGACCCCTGGATTAGATTTTATTGAAACAAAATGTTTTGACTGACCCCAAACAAGTTCCCCCCCCCCCCCCCCAATTTGTTTCACAGGAAATGTGAACATTTCGCAATGAAAGGAAATGTCAAAATGTGGGAATTTGCCATGGAGGGAAATTCTGACTTTTGACCAGTTCTAAGGATAAGTTACCTATCGTCATTTCACTGAACATCTGGAATTCTCTCTGTGTAGTTCTCTCCGAGCTTCAAAAAAAGGTACCAAGAAGAGAGGGTTCAAAGAAGAGCAACCAAAATGAGTCTTGAGTCTCTACTAGGAGAGATGGAAGGAACTAGTTTGTTTAACCTAAAAACTACCCGAAAAGGCAGCAAGGCACACTACTAAAAGCGGCTCAATACAGAAGAGCACAAGAAACTATTCTTAGGGGACACTGGGGCTAAACTAAGGAGCACGGTGCTGAAGTTAAAAGGATAAAGGGAGGTAGCAGAAGTAACTGATGTTAAGGTCAGTCAGCGAGCGAAACGAAGTGTCGAATAAGGTGGCTTGCTATGGCACAGTCACTAGACATCTCTAACCTGGAAGCAGGGGTTTTAATTAGGCAATCTGCGAAGGTCCCTTTTCATTTCTGAAAGCTCTGACTCACGGATCTGCTGTAAGTCGGCTTTGAATCCAGGTCTCCAGAGGAAGAGACTGGCTGTTTAACTCGCTAGCCCCGTAGCCATCAGGCCTGGTGGATTCGACCAGAAATAGCAGACACCCACCTATTCTGGAAGCGAAGCTGCTTCCCTGAATCTGCGCATCCCATCCCCACTGTGTCTGTGGGAAGCTCCTTTTACTAGTGGATTGATTTAAAGTGACTGCTTGTCCTGACAGTCACTATTTCCTGGCACATGTTGGCCTCTGGCTCAGTTGATTTCATCATGTAACCAGCATTCCCTATGCTCCCTCTAACACTGTATGAATTTGCTTAAAAGCAGAAGTTGAGTTTTTTCAGACCCAGCCATTTAATCACCCGGCTGCAGTGCAACATTAGCGGCAATGGTCCTATTTATCACGAGTTAATGACAGCGCTGGGGAAAGGCGATTCTTGGAGTTCACAAGTGTGTGTGAGGGGGGGCATTAGAGGTGTTTTTCAACAATAGATAATGAGCGAGATTCAAAATGTCTGGTCGGTGACATACTCTTTGAGTGCCCCCAAAGCCCAACGCACAGCGCAGGAAGAATGGAAAATGCGAGGCAGTAATATTGTAGTGTCCTTTGAGCTCATGACAAAACCTAATGCTCCTAAAGGTGGGAAATCTTGGGATTTGTTTGCTAAGGAAGTTTCCTGACACACCGGGCGTTTCCTTTCTCCATATTTGCTAGGTGTCAATATGGGGTGAACAGAAGAAAATCCACCCACTCGTTTTAATTTCAGGAACTGAAGGGAAATACTAGGTAGAGATGTTTAAACTAACCCCCCCAGCTGGGTTTTGTTCCCTGTTATTCCCTTTGACTTGAGCAATTAGCTAAATACAGGGTGTCATGGGTTGTTCCAGTTAGGGGGACAAACTGGTGATAGAGCCAGGTATTGCCTTTGATGCAATCATGTTTCTTTACAAAGATTATACATAAAGTCCTGTTTGCCTGAACACAGCAGGAATCGAATAGCAGGAGACAATTTCCTTGCTTGCTGTTCCAAGCCTCCCTTTCCAGCCAGCACTCTGCCTAAAAAGCTTTCTCTTTGCTTTCTCTCAGAACCACATTACCAGCCTTCTCTTATTGTCTTCTTGCTCCATCTGCTTCTGTGGTGCTGTCTTTCTCTCTCCTACTTCTCCCCTCCCACACATATCCTCGCCCACAAACAATGCTCAGCAAAGCCCTCAGCCCACACAGTTCTAATTCCTGGGCAGACTCGCATATGCCTTTGTTTTAGGCGGGAGCTGCTTAAGTGTCTCTTACAAATATCTTAAATGAGGGATGGCAGCCATACCCAACAGGTTAAATGAGGTATTATCCAACCCACAACATTATACTATTATTAATTATCTGTGCTGCGGTAGCATCTAGGCCCCAGCCATGGATTGGGACGCCAATGTGCAAGGCACTGTACAAACACAGAACAAAAATACTGGCCTGCTATGTCTCCTCAAATCCAACAAGCCAATTTTGCCATTTAAGCAAACCACAAGGGGCTAGAATCAGATCCTTGGCTCCCGTACATCAGTGTAGCACCATTGACTTCAATAGAGCTATGACAGTTTGCACCAGCTGAGGATCTGGCTCAGTGACTTTAACCGGATAAGAAGCACATAATGAGAAAATGGATCACGTCAGCCCAATGAGAAGGTCCATTATTTACAAGCTCCAGTCAACTCTAACTCATTCCCAGGTGCAGTCTCCAACCAACTCCAGCTGCAGCTGCTTCCAAATGGCCGGCATGCTTTTGAACCACATCCAGACGCCATTGCTCGCAAAGCTCTAGACACCGCTTGTTTGAATCGAGCACACACATTATTCCTGATCCCATTTTAAGCAGGACTTGCCCTCTCTGCTCTGGGTTCTATTTCCACAGGCTGCTGAGACACACAATCTTTCCATCCACTTCGATCACTTTAGATCAGGTCCCAACAATATTAATTCCTCTGGGGTTTGGGAGTTTTTTTCCCTCTCCCGAAGTAGAGAGCCACATTGAAAAAGGAAAGTTAGAGGTAGGCTGGCTTGCCAGAGGTCGGGATGGCAGCTACCTGCACTATGATCAGATCTGTCCACTGCCATCAGCTAATATTGAGCTGAAATGAGAAGCTAAAAGAGATCTGTGGTACAAAGCAATGCTCATGATACTTTATTTGAAATGCTAAACTTTGCTTGCGTTTTTTTTTTAAAGACAGGCCATAACAAAAACAACCCTCTTGCTGAGTTCCCTCTCTGCCACTCCCCTTCCCAGCCCTTCAGTCAGTTTATCTGCTTTCATCCCAAACTCGCCTGTAGCAGCTCTGTATTTTACTCTGTCTGAGTACACCCACATCGGTGCCAGCACTTAAATACCATTAGCAGGAACATTTGGGGGAGGAATAATGACGTGCCTTTAGCCCCCACTGAAATGCTTGGACTCAGTGCAGTTTTTGGGAGACAGAGAAGCAAACTGAAAAAAAATTAAAAGGAAATGAGAAGTGTCTCTCCTACGGAGTGGAGTAATTAGCATGGACTAACTCCATAGGTCTAATTCATATACTGAAATAATCTAGTAGCAGAAGGTTTAGGCCTAACAGATTCTGATAGAAAATTATAAAAAACGTCTAACTGTTCTCATTAAATATTAAAAAAAACAACACTCAATGCAACACATTTTTTGTTTGCATTTAAAAATTCCCCATGTACTGTTTGCAACCCAAACATTGAAGCATCATGCACATAAGAGAAGTGCAATAAGCCAAGGGAAACTGACTAGGATCCAGTTTGCAGTGTTGTTATAGTGGTGTTGGTCCCAGGATATCAGAGAGACAAGGTGGGTGAGGTCATATCTTTTACTGGAATAACTTCTGTCGGTGAAAGAGACAAGTTTTTGAGCTCTACAGAGCTCTTCTTCAGGTCTGGGAAGGGTAATCAGAGTGTCACAGCTCAATAAAAGGTGGAACAATTTGTTAAGCATAAGGAGTTAACACATGTTGCAAGAAACCATTCAAAATCAAGTAGGAAATTAACACATCTGCAGTCATAGGACAAAGGAGAGTTAGGGCAGGTCTACACTAGAAATTTACATTGATGCAGCTGCATCCCTGTAGCGCATCTGATGTAGACTCTCTAAGCTGATGGGAGAGAGCTCTCCTGTCAGCTTAATAACTCCACCTCTGTGAGAGGCGGTAGCTATGTTGGTGGGAGAAGCTCTCCCGCCGACATAGCACTGTCTACATGGGCGGGGGTTAGGGTCGTTATAACTATGCTACTCAGGAGTGTGGATTTTTCACACTACTGAATGACTTAGTTATACTGCAGTAAGTCCCACGCTCATCATTTAAAGGTGTTGTGCAGGTTTCCTTTGAGGACTGAGAGGTCAGATATAAAGTGATCACTTTGTGAAAAAAGTGTTCACCCATGGGTGATTGGATGTTTTTGTCTTTTACAATTTTGCAGTGTGAGTTCATTCGAAAGCGTAGTGATTATCTGATTTCAGACACATAATTGTTGTTGGGGCATTTCATGCACTGGATGAGGGACACCATGTTTGTGATAGGCATGTGTAGGACCCAGGGTTCTTGAAGGGTGTGTTGTAGGGGTTACTGATCATCATAGCAGTGGAGATATGGCTTCAGGTTTTGAATCTGTTGTTCTGGCAGGATCTGGTGCCACTTCCAGTTGGTGTATCCTGGTCTTTGCAGAGTTTGCTTCTGATAAGGAGCTTGGCAAGTTTGGGGGCCGGGGGTTAGAAGGCCAGAAGATGGAAGAAAGGAAAGATTTATTTCAGGATGTGGTCCCCATCAAGTATGGGTTGTAATGGTTTGATGATACCATGCATGGGTTCGAGTGTGGGTTAGTAGGTGACAACTAGGGGTGTGGGGTCAGTGGAGTGTTTTTGTTTGTTTGTTCTGTATTGAAGCAGATTCTCTCAGGGAATTAGGGTGGCTCATTCCATGATGTGATCTACTTCTCTGGTGAAGAGTCCTTATTTGGTGAAAGCGGTTTTAAGTGTGTTAAGGTGTGCATCCCGAATATTCTCCTCAGAGCATATTCTATGATATTTGAGGGCCTGGCTATACATAACAGATTTCTTGGTGTGTTTGGGGTGGATGCTGAATCTGTGGAGGTAAGTGTGGTGATTCGTGGGTTTCCTTATATCTAGCTCTAGGGCTCCATTGTTGAAGCTGATGGTGTTTTTCAGGAAGGTGACGCAGGTGTGGGAGTGTTCTAGAGAGAGTTTGATGGATGGCTGGTGGTTGTTGAAGTTGGGGGGGGGGCACTCTAGGAGGGAGTTTTGGTCATCCGTGGAGACAGCGAAAATAATCGTTGATGTATCTCAGGTATATCATTGATTTCATGCAGCATTTTTCTTGAAATTCTTCCTCCAGGTGGCGCATGAAGAGGTTGGCATATTGTCCTATGACTGCAGCAATTGCCCACTTCATTTAGAATTGTTTCTTGCAATATGTGTTAACTCCTTATGCTTAACAATCTGTTCCCCCTTGTATTTAGCTGTGATACTCTGAGTACCTATCCCAGACCCAAAGAAGAGCTCTCTGTGGAGCTCAAAAGCTTGTCTCTCTCACCAACAGAAGTTGGTCCAATAAAAGATATTCCCTCACCGACCTTGTCTCTCTCTAGAGTCTAGTTTCACAGATTATACAGAAATGTAAATAAAGAGATTCATGATGAAAACCATAAGTCCTGGAGCACCCACTGAAAAATTTAGTGGGTGCTTAGCACCCACTGGCAGCCAGCTCCTCCCCCTCCCCTCCCTCCCCCCCCCCAATGCCTCCTGCCTGCCGGTGGCCCTGCTGATCAACTCTCTCCCCTCTCTCCCAGCGCCTCCCAGCCGCTGTGATCAGCTGTTTCATGCTGTACAGGAGGTGCTGGAGGGGAGGGAGAGGAGCGGGGATGGGGCACACTCGGGGGAGGGGGCAGAACTGGGCAGGAAGAGGCGGGGCGGGGGCAGAACAGAGGCAGGAAGAGGCGGGGCAGAGGTGGGGACTTGGGGGAAGGGGTGGAGTGGGGTGACACAGGGGTTGAACACCCCTGGGACTAGGAGGAAGTTGGCGCCTGTGGTGAAAACATTATTTCCATTTGAATAATACAAAGAAACATTGGTAACACACATACAGCCTTTGGGTTTTCTTTAACAACGATGTTAAACCTGACAGTATATTTTTAAGTGAATTATAATATACCCCTCCTACCTGTTAAAATGTAGTGTGTGTAAGCGGCCGGCAGGGGGGTCCGATCCTCGCAGGAGCGGCCGGGAGCCAGGCCGCCTCACTACACGGCCTGGCCCAGCAGATCAGTCTCCGAAGGTCCCAACGGCTCAGACCCTCAGGCAGGGGCTGAGCGAAACAAAGTCAGTAATGTAAGCCTGGCCCGCAGTCAGGACGGGCCAAATAAACAGTAGTTCTATGCTCAGGCCCTCAGGCAGGGGCTGAGCAAACACACAGTCAGTGGGGCTCAGGCCCTCAGGCAGGGGCGGAGCAAACACAGAGNAGGGTCGGCAATCCCCGGGGCACTTCCAATCTCTCCCTCCTCCATTGGTACCTGCTCCGTACTGGTCTCTGGCTCTGGGTCCCACACCATGGGTTCCTCGGCGTGCGGGGAGCCGGCTAGCTCGGGCTGCTCCTTCGGACTCCAGTCGAGGGGATACTGGATCAGCTCCTCGGTGTACCGGGCTCGGGGCAGGCTCGGCCAGTCCACCTCGGGGTACCGGGCTCGGGGCAGGCGCGGCCAGCCTTCTTCCGGGTACCGGGCTCGGGGAAGGCTCGGTCCCGCAGGAGCTCGGCCAGGAGCGTCTGTCCTCTCCGGCCGCTGGGCTGCAACTGAGCGCCGGGCCGGGGTTTTTATACTTCCTGTCCCGCCCCTTGACTTCCTGGGGGCGGGAACAGGCGGCAGTGGCTCCGCCCACTGTGGCGGCAGTTCAGGCTCGCCCCTCGCAGGAGCGGCCGGGAGCCAGGCCGCCTCACTACATGTGTGTGAGTCTTTATGTCTCCCCTACTCTGAGTGGTGCCTGCTCCCAATCCAGGTTTCCAACACACTAGTGCAAATCACAGCTTCTTCCCCATTACCACTAAACTGCCTCAGCTGGCCTGTTATATATTGCTCGACCAGTGACGAAATCTTTGCGGCTATACAACCTGGTGCTGTAAATCCATCACCTCTGACAGCTAAGTAGCATTGGGCCAGCTCAGGTCTTGGATGGGGCAGCTAGTTGTTGCAGGAAGTGCTATCAGTGGTACTGCAGGTAGCACGCTTGGCTCTGAATGAGTGCTGAACCATTGCCCAATGGAGGTGCTGTCTTTCAGATGAGATTCAAAAACAGGACTGGTACCACTTATGGTCATCAAAGGTGCCATGGGACTTTAAAACAGGAGTAGGGAAGTTAACTCTGATGTCATGTCCAAATTCAAAGATGGGTAATTATATTATAACTACTTACATTCCCTCGGCAGTTTTGGTTGGATAAGGCAGTCTTCACTTTCTGTCCTGAACTGTTCTGTGTGTTGCTGTTTTTCATGAGACATTTGTCACATCTCATTGCAAAGGTGACTACAATTCCTTGGTGGATAGAGTGAAACTTACCTTTGTATGATTTATATGGCAAAATTGAATGAAAGCTGTAAGATACAGATAATTACATATTTACATTGAGTTAACTCTCTCTGTAAGCAGGTGGAGAGATTCAGCAGGCAGACAGAGAGGGGGAAATAGCAATCTTTCTAAGATTCATACCTTTTAAGGCCAAAAGGGTCCATTCATGATAATCAAGTCTGATCTCCTACATGGGCACAGGCCTGGGATGCCTGCATGAAGCTCAAGACTGCTGGTTGCACATCATCATATGTTTCAGAAAAAGACATCCAATTTTGATTTACTGACTTTGAGTGATAGAGAATCCACTACATCCTTAGGAGAGCTGTTTCAATGCTTAATCTACTCACTGTTAAAAATTTGCACCTTATTTCTAGCTTTGTTTCCAGACATTATGCTATCTTTATCCTCTAGATTAAAGAGCTATCTGCAGTTAGAAATGCCTTTCCCATTTAAGTATTTGTAGATCATCATCAAGCAATCTCTTAAACTTGTCTAGGATAAATTGAATAGCCTGAACTTCTTCAGTTACTCATTGTAAGGCAGGTTTTCCAGACCTTGAATCATTCTTGTTGCTCTTCTCCAAACCCTTTCCAATTTGCCAACATCTTTTTTCATAGATTCACAGATTTCAAAGCCAGAAGGGACCATTGTGATCCTCTAGTCTGACCTCCTGTATAATACACGCCACAGAACTCACCCAAAATAATTCCTAGAGCAGATCTGTTAGAAAAACATCCCATCTTGGTTTAAAAATTGCCAGTGATGGAGAAGCCATCATGATCCTTGGTAAGTTGTTCCAATGGTTAATTACCCTGACTGTTAAAAATGTACACCTTATTTCCCGTCTGAATTTGTCTAGCTTCAACTTCCAGCCATTGGATCATGCTGGAACATAAGAGCTGCCATACTAGGTCAGATCATGGTCCATCTTGCCAAGTATCATATTTCCCATGGTGGCCTGTATCTAAGCTTCAGGGGGAGTGTAAAGAACAGGGCAATTATGGAGTGATACACCCCTGTCTTCCACTCCCAGTTTCTGGTCGTCAGAGGTCCAGAACTGGACACAATATTCCAGCAGAGATTGCACTAGTGCCAAATACAAGAGGTAAAATAACCTCTCTGCTCCTACTCAAGAATCCCTTGTTTATGCATCCAAGAATCATATTAGCCCTTTCGGCCACAGTGTTGCACTGGGAGCTCATATTCAGCTGCTTGTCCACCATGACCGCCAAATCTTTTCAGAGTCACTGCTCCCAGGATAGAGTCCCCCATTGTGTAAGTATGGCCGACGTTCTTTTTTCCTAGGTATATACATTTACATTTAGCCATATTAAAAGGCGTATTGTTTGCTTGTGCCCAACTTGCCAGGCAATTCAGGTTGCTCTGTATCAGAGACCTATCCTCTTCGTTAGTTACCATTCCCCCAATTTTAATGTCATCTGCAAACTTTATCACTGATGATTTTATGTTGTTTTCCAGATCATAGATAAAAACGTTGGTAAATTGTAACAAAGGTTAATTACTCTCACTGTTAAAAATTATACCTTATTTCCAGTCTGAGTTAGTCCATGACTCCATATTCCATGATTTTGTCCAGGATCAATGTCCAGCTAACTGGCCTATAGTTACGTAGGTCATCCTGTTTATCCTTTTAAAATATTGGCACAACATAATTTCCCCCCAGTATTCCAAGATATTTTAAAAAGCAACATCAATGGTTCAGAGAGTTTGCCAGCCAATTCTTTTAAAACTCATGGGTGCCGGTTATCTGATCCTGCAGATTTAAAAATGTTTAACTTTAGGAGTTACTTTATAACAACTTGCCTAGGTATTGTTGGAATAAAAAGTATTTCATTATCCCTCTAACATGTGGCTACATCATACAGCTTCTTTCCAAATGCACAACAACAAAATTATTCAACCCTTCTCCTTTTTCTGCAGAATTATTGACAATTTTACCATATCTGTCTAGTAGAAAACCTCTGTTATTTCTAGGAATTCCTTTGTTCTTGATTTATGTCCATACCTTTTTCGCTG
This sequence comes from Platysternon megacephalum, assembly GCA_003942145.1. Taxonomy (NCBI): domain Eukaryota; kingdom Metazoa; phylum Chordata; order Testudines; family Platysternidae; genus Platysternon; species Platysternon megacephalum. The sequence goes on from QXTE01000072.1 coordinate 4,064,680, forward strand.
ATACCTTTAGCTTCCATTACCAATTGTCTGAATTTCATAACTGCTAATGTATAGTCATTACAATCAACTTCCGTCTTTTTAAATTTGTTATATATTGTACTTTATTTTTTATAGCTGATTTCACTTCCTTTCTTAACCAGGATGGTGTTTTATGTGAATAAGACTTATTTTAGGGTTTCAGGATTGTGGTTTATTTAGTAAAGCTTTCTTAAACACTCCCAGTTATCATCCATTTTTTAAATTTTTTTCTTCCAATCAATTTTGATCGTAATTGTTTCCAGCATCAGAAAAATGGCCCTTTTAAAATGCCAAGTATATATATTAATGGTCAGGACTATATCCTCTTTGCACATAACAAATGTAATTAGGTCATGAGTACTTGCTCTTAGGCAACCGCTAATTGTTAGCTCAATGATCAATTCTTCTTTATCTGTCAGAATAAGGTCTAATATAGAAATACTCCTAGTTGGATATAATACACTTAGTGTTAGAAAATTATCGTCGATAGTTTTCAGAAATTCCAAGGACGTTTAAATAGTGGCAGCTTCATATTTCCTGCATACGTCCCCCCGACTGAACTCCCCAATGACGACATGTTTATTCTTTCTGTACGTTGCAAATAGATGTTTAAAGAGCGGTTTATCCTGCTCTCAATGTCTGTAACAAACTCCCACCTTGTGGCTCATCAGTGAGAACATTGATCTGTAAGCGCTCCAGGTCCTGTGCTTTGAACTGACGGTAGCTCTAAAGCAGGTAATGGTATCTGCTTCCCACTCTGTCCTGCCTAAATAGGGTGTTTCCGGTGAGACCATTTCCACTACATGAATCCTCCCACCATGTTACAGGAATCGCTGAGTGGCCTGCAGTCTTGAGCCTTGCCTCCTTATCTTCCCCTGAACACCTGTGGAAAGGGACGAAAAAAGAAACTGCAATTTGTCTGCTAGTGATCAAGTAGTGCCCCTTGCCCCCGGCCACAAGCATCTGTCACAGTCTCTAGGTATATTTTACTATTACATTCCAATACAGTCATAAAGAACCCCAATAGATGCCCAAATCAACACCCTTCCACAAATACAAATAATCATGCCTTTCCCACTCAATCCGCCTCCTCTATGAAGGCCCAGATAAACAGCTGATTCTTGCAGCATGATTGGAAGGTCTCTGACCCAAGTATAGTAGAAAGACAGCCTGAGACATGAGGCCTTGTATCAGAGGCCCGACATGAGGCCTGAACTAAAGTAGCGGTCAAGCCTTGCTAATGTAAAGCAAAGTTAGCAAGAGTCAGCCTGTGAGCAGGCTCACAGAACCTGGCAAGAACTGGGCCGGTATTGCAAAAACACACACATTCCTGAGAAGTGCTGGGCACAGGACACTCGCGTAAACACATTCCAGAAGGGTGGTACCAGAACACCCCGATACCAAGTATAGTACCAACACTCTCCCTGAAGATGATACAAGGATACACTGACCTCCCTCTTAGTCAGGAGCGCCGCCAGCTTTTCCGGCGCCCTAGGCGGCGGAAGGTCCCGCCCCCGAAATGCCGCCCCCGACAGCGGCGGCGGAAGGTCCCGCCCCCAAAATTCCACGGACTGCCGGGGCGCCGGCGCCCCCCAAATAGCAGCGCCCTAGGCGACCGCCTAGGTCACCTAATGGGTTGCGCCGGCCCTGCTCTTAGTGATAAGGTCAGGATGACAGTGTGATGGATAGAGATGTTTTGATCAAACCAGTGTGTACAAGGTAATGGGTGGTAACAAATCACGTCAGGGGGCAGTAACTAATCATGTCAGAGGGGCAATACGTAACTTGTTTGTACTGGTGTATAAAGAAGGGTCTCAGAGAGAGTGTCTCTGGTCAGCCTAGCGGGGCAGTGGAAAATCCCGCCATTGACTGAGGTGGTCTGTCGTCACGGGCACACATGTGCTAGTGTAACGTAGACAGTGATCCGGGGAGCGAGGACCGTGCTTCGTCAGCAATAAACCTGGCTGGGCGCCTTCGCTACTGAAACGGGTCTGTGGTTTTCTTGGGTGGTATGATCGAGGTCTGCTACAGCAGCGATCTGCGCAGAGCTGGTGTAGCACACAGAGAGAACACACACGCACACGCAGCCAACGTCTGACAACACCAAAGAGCAAAGTGAATTCCAGAGCTGAGAGTCCTTAAATGGGAACATCCTGCCACCATTCCCTCCCCCACATTTAAACATGGGAGTTCTAACTTTGAACATCCCAGCAGATCTCAAATATGGATGTGTGATGGGTGGGGGAATCTGTCTGTACAGTTTATGAGTTCTGTGTGGGATTATGAACTCCCTGCATTAACTCTTTTTATGAGGCTGCAGACTCCATTTTGGATGTGGGGCTCTTTACCTTCTTGGTGGTCCTGTTACCTCCATGTTGGACTAGAATTCCAAAGGCTGGTGGCTAAGGGATAACAAGAGAGGGTTGTTGACTTGAGTGCTCAGCCATTGAAATGGAATAGCTCTAAACAACAGACTGGCTCCCAGGACTCTGGGGTCACCTGCTGAGGCTGACCAGGGAGTCACCTGACAGAGGAGACAAAGGAGAGTATAAAAGGCATAAGCTGGTCTATTTGCTCTCTCTTCGGCCATTTGTCATGAGCTAAAGATGAGAGAAGCTGCAGCAGGACCCAGATGAGGTGGGCAGGGGGAATGGGGAATGCTGCCTGCCTACCTACCTACCAGAACACAGGCGGTCCCCCAGAACTCCCAAAGGAAGGATAAGCCGGAGAAGGGAAATGTGTGTAGCGTTTATTATTTTTATATGAGTCTGTGTGTTTATGTGATTAACTAAAGAGCAATAATGCGTTGGAATTCTGTGCATAGTGTCTGTGTGCAGCACCTACCACATGCCTCCTGAGGGAGTTAAACTGTAACGCAGCAGGCTCAGACCTTTGGGGGGAGTTCTGGGAGAGGCGGTGTTTAAGCTACTGGGGTACCTTAGGGGTCAAACGCTGGATCTTGGGGCCTAAGGCAGCTGGGCTGAGGGGCTCCATTTCCATGACAAGGTAAGAGACTGAGAGCCAGCACCCAAGAAATTTGCAAGGAAGACCAAGAGAGGAACCAATACTGCAGCCTGCTGAGGCCCAGGGAAGCTTAAAACATCCAGGGCTCCAGCAGCTGGAGTCCTCACAGCAAGCTGTTTGGCAGACGCTGGGAATGGGTGACAGGGGATGGATCACTTGATGATTGCCTGTTCTGTTCATTCCCTCTGGGGCACCTGGCATTGGCCACTGTTGGAAGATAGGATACTGGGTTAGATGGTCTATTGGTCTGGCCCAGTATGTTCTTAAGCAAGAGGGCGGCCAATAGGGGAGCCTGACCCAGGGCCGGCGCAACCCATTAGGCGGCCTAGGCGGTCGCCTAGGGCGCTGCTATTTTGGGGGCGCCAGCGCCCCGTCCATCCGTTCAATTTTGGGGGCGGGACCTTCCGCCGCCGCTGTTGGGGGCGGCATTTCGGGGGCGGGACCTTCCGCCGCCTAGGGCGCCGGAAGAGCTGGCGCCGCTACTGGCCTGACCAGATCTGTGATAGGAAGTAAAACAAGGAATGAAAGATGATTTCTTAGTGCAGAAGTGCCAAACCGTGCAGGGATTTATAAATCCACACCTACACTCTGAATACTCAGAGACAAACTGGAAGGAAGACGCTGAAACAGTATACAAGATATTATCACAAGTGGTGCTTCAGGGGTTTACCGTGTGTAGGAAAAACCTAGTCCCTAGAACTAGCCCTTAGTTGTCACTAACCCTTTTGCTGTTCTTCTTTCACAGTATGACGACAAACCCTACTGCAATCACTGCTACCTGCAGCACTTTGGACCAAGAGGTAACATCCTTGCCTACTCACTAGTTCACCCTTCACTATAATCCTGTAATTCAACAGACTGGTTTTTTAAAAGCAGCCTCTAAATCTGTGCCCCCTGTTTTCCAGGCACAGTCATTTATGCCTGGAACAAGAATGAATTTGCCCAAATACCGGTAAATAGCATTTGTGGGAGCAAGTAAGAGTTAGATAGTCAATGACCTAATTTGTCCACAGAAATCCCAAGCTGAAGTGCAACTATTTTATGCAGGCAAATGTGCAAGTGCAAATTTAGATATTGGATTGAAGCCCCTTTGAAAATGCAGTCAATAATATTTAAGGTTAAGATTCCGTCACAGGTATTTTTAGTAACAATCAGGGAGAGGTCACGGGCAACAAACAAAAATTCATGTTAGCCCACGACCCGTCCCTGACGTTGACTGAAAATACCCTGAGGGGGGAAGACAAACAGAGCTCTGCCAGGGGCTTGCAGCTGCTCCAGCCCTGATGCTGCCCCCAGGGGGCTAACCCAACCCCAGCCGCTGCGGCCCTGGGGGCTGGTCACCGGTCAGCTGTTCCGGCAGCTGCTGCTCTGGCAGCTCCAGGGCTGACAGCTAGCCCTGCCCCAGAAGAAATTACAGAGGTTCCGGAACGTCACAGAATCCATGACAGAATTGTATCCTTAATAATACTTAATGTTGCATTGACATCTTCCAGTTTCATTATGCCCGTCTGAGACGCATATTCTTAGCAAACGTTTCTATGGCATGAAGAAAGAACACGACAGAGGGGGCTGTTGGAAGTAGCATGGACCTAAAGGAATGAGTGGAAAGTTGGGTCTTAGGCGTTTCTAAGTTCTAATCTTTGCTCTCCAGCTAGAGACTGTCTCTTTGTTATATGCTTGTATGGCACTTAGGACAACGGGGCGCTGGCCTCTAGTTGTTACCATAATACACATAACAATAATAAATCTGTGTGGCCTTGGGAAAATCACTTCATCTCCCTGCCTCAGTTTCCCCATCTCTATAATGGGGGTAATAATCCCTCACTCACAGAGGGCCCAGTCCTGCAAACCTTACTCACTGAGAAAACCCTATTCCACTGTCAGGAGGACTCAATCCACAATTAGTTAATGATTGTGCTGCATTTCTAACACATGGCACTTGATTCGCCTCTCGCACCAGTTTTGCAGTGTCATAACTGCATTGTGCTGCCGTATAGTGACTCCTGACCTACAGCGAGAGGAGGATCAGGCAAGTGTTATATGTAATAAATGCTAAGGGCATCCTTATGATTATTATTGCTGTTTTGCCCTCACTTCCGTCTGCCCTGGCTGATGTCGTGGATATTCACAAAACAATGGGACGTAGCTGACACTCAAACAAACAAACTCATCAAGAAACTGCAGACTGGCTTGATTTGCATCCACTTGGATAGAGTCCAAAGTGCCTTTCATTCTCGTGTAGCATCTGGTGAAAGAGGGGAGAGAGATGAGCCCGAAGGAGTTACTCAGTCTACCTCAAAATGTCGGTGCCTGCTCCTGAGTCAGTGAGGTCTCTGTCCAGCTCCAGAGGAACAGTTTATAATGCACATGGGTTTCCATTCCCACTGGTGGGTGAGGCCTTCGCTCCCATGCCAGGAAGAATTACACAAGGTGACAGTTGTCTAAGAAAAATGATTGGAGCTTTTCCTGTTACTTTCAGTAGCAGCGCCAGCTCTTCCGGCGCCCTAGGTGGCGGAAGGTCCCGCCCCCGAAATGCCGCCCCCAACAGCGGCGGTGGAAGGTCCCGCCCCCAAATTTCAACGGGTGGCCGGGGCGCAGGCGCCCCCAAAATAGCAGCGCCCTAGGCGACCGCCCAGGTTGCCTAATGGGTTGCGCCGGCCCTGGTTACTTTCGCCCTGATGTCCACCTGATGAAGCGCCATGAATTGTGTGCAGACTGTTTCGCATTGAAAAGAGGAGAATGCCTTTCAGAGGTGTGGACCTGTGCATGGCATAAACTCCATTCCCAGCTAGCATTCAAACTCAGATCCTGATCATAGCAGAGTTTCCTACCCAGGAAACAGGACAGGTTCTGAAATCCAGCTCCAACGTAGGCATTCATGTTCAGAGCTAAGTGAATAATGGATTTTTTTGGTTCAGGGGCCAAGCCAGAAAATCCTCCCCCAAAATCCAGTTCGATTTGAAACAAAATCAGTTTCCCCCAAATTTTTCATCAAATTGAAAAACTCTAAAAAAAATGATAATTTTGTTTTGAAACAACACCATTTTAGTCAATTTGAAACTACACCTCTACCCCGATATAACGCGACCCGATATAACACGAATTTGGATATAATGCGGTAAACCAGAGCTCTGGGGGGGCGGGGCTGCACACTCCGGCGGATCAAAGCAAGTTCGATATAACGCGGTTTCACCTATAACGTGGTAAGAATTTTTGGCTCCCGAGGACAGCATTATATCGGGGTAGAGGTGAATGATGAAGGTGATGCTTATTTTTAGTGTTGCGTTTCGATGTGGCTGTTTTGAGGTGGTTTTCATCCTTTTTGTTTAAACTGGCTAAATGTGAAAACGAAATGCCATTTTGAAATGAAAAAAGTCTAAACAAAATGTTCTTTTTAGAAAAAAATGTTTTCTGGGTATTTTTGGCGGAAATTATTAGGCAAAGTTGACCCAAATTCGCAAGCAGTTTTGGAGACACCTCCTGCCCCCCAATGCATTTTTTGGCAAATTTTTTATCTGCCAGAAACATTTCTCCCAGCTCCCCTCATAGGCACGGTGTCTGGGCTCCTTGCTATTATCTCAGCACCACTCCATGAGGGAGGGAATTGTTATTATACAGATGCAGAGAGAAATGAAGTGACTTGTCTAGCATCACACGGGAAGCCTGTGGGAGAGCAAGAACTGAACCCACGTCTTAAGGGACCCAGGCAACAAGCTTAACAACAAGGCCAGCCTTCGCCTGCAAAGAAGCAGCAGAGGATCTGATTCTGATTACACTTACACCAGTGGAAACCAGGAGCAAATTCCCTGAAGTCGGTTATTTATTATTCATTATCATTTACAACAGTGCCCGGAGGCCCTAGCCAACATCACAGCCTCCCTGTGCAAGGTGCTGCACATACACATAGTAAAAGACAAGAGCTTACAGTCTAAGTAGACAAGACAGACAATGGGTGAGAGAAAAGGATACTACATGGAAGCCCAGTTGAGGCACCGAGAAATTGAATGATTTGCTCAAGGTCACAATGGAAATCTGGGATAAAGGCAGGAACTGATCCGCACTTCCTAAATCCCAGGACAAAGCCTCCTCTCCATGCGTGTGCATGTAGACTGGTGAAATCAGAATCAAGCCCCAGGTTTGCATTAGATCTCTGATCCAAAACGAAATTGTAAAATTGTATTATGTTCAGAGAATGGAGGATAGCACGCTGGGTAGTGCCCTAGCCTTTCATCTCTAGAAGTGGAAGCCTCACGTCAAAATGAATCTGGAGGTGTTTCACATATCACAAAACTACTGCATGGTTGGCAGGACTGTATCAAAAAGGACACCGGATTAGAATAGCCCAAGTTTTGTAGGTTGGGATAGATCTGTGTGGTGGAAGCTTGCATCACATTCACCCAGCTATAGCCAATGTTTAGAACTCATTGCCATGAGAAAGAAATTCACCCATAGTTGTACAACCAATTACTCTCATTAATAACCACATTTATTACGGCAGTGCCTAAGGACCACCCAAGAGCGGGGCCCCATTGTGCAAGGTGCTGTACAGAGTAGTAGATGTTCCCTGCCTTGAAGAGCTTACAATCTACATTGAACTGTTCTTTATGGACCTATGCTTGGCTTACACACAGGTTTTGTACCCGTATGATTATGTTGGTTAAGGGAGTGATTTTTTTTTTTAACCAATATCAGTACAACCCTTGGTGCAGATGCTGTTATACAGGTCCAAAGGTGCCTCATACCAGCATATTTTATTCCGCTTCCTGTGTGGGAATAAGTTGTACTGCTATAAGCACATTTATAACAGCATAATGACATCCCCACTAGGAGGCTGTACCGCTTTAATTATACTGGCGGATTCAAAACAGTACAACTTGTATGTGTAGAAAAGGCCTAAGCCCCTTTTAAACCGTTCTTTATATGGTTATTCATAGAAGAGTTTACACAAAACATTTTCACACTACGTGTTGTTTGTGAACTGATTAATTTGGGCATTCTCTGTGTGTTATTTGTGTTGTGTGGTGGCTCACCTCAGTCACATGGTAATGTTTCTGGTACCTGGTTGGATGACTGAACCATTTGAAGCAGGAGAACAATGAATAGTCAACTTCTGGTGTGAAAAAAGATCATTCACGCTAAATTCATCGACAATTCCAGGATTCATGACCATTTTCACGAACACCCATTCCTTAGCGCAACAACATGACCTCAGGAATGACTGTTAACCAAACCCAGTGCTTTTATACACAGAAATATTAGTGGATTCCTTTTCTTAGCCAGAGAAACGGTTCTACCTGATTGACACTGCAAAAGCTGTTTATGACATCAGATTAAATTCTCTACATAAGAGGTATTCCACAGTGCTGTTCTATGCCAAAATGGACCCAATCATTAAGACATTGAGCTTGCATGTTGAAGAGGATGTTATGAGAGCTCATGTTTCGTTTGGTTTCTCCCGAGACCGAGAAGTTCACGAGAGTTCAGTTTTTAATTGAACAGCTTTGCCAAAGCTTCTACAGTGCTTTGAGTAGGCATCATTTCCTCCAGTTCTTAATAGCAAGTGGAATCTTTTATGAGGTTTTCAAAGATGACAACACTGCAAGATTAGGTTTTACCATACGTTTCTGTTTTTAATTCCCCATCCCCCCTGAAATTTAACGTTTCCTTTTGTTCCTCTCTGTGGGCTTTCTTATTCATTTGTCCTCTTGGTATTTTTGTTTTGTTATTTTAAAGGAACAAGACGGCCAATGTCTCGCTCATCTCTTGGGGCAGCTTCCTCTTCCAAAGTTCCAGTGGGAAACCAGAACAGCTCCTAGATGGCCCTGCTTTAATATTCAAAACTCGGAGACTCATTACTGGACTGTGATAAAGTAGCAAGATGGCATTGTATTTTTACCCACAGACTAAGAAAAATGCAGCTGAAGAAGAATGTTGCTTCTGAGAATGACTGATAATCCAGACAAGTCATAAGAGAACATGCTTCTAAACTGAAATCCCTCCTACTGCAGATTAAAATTGTGCTGTGATAAATGAATTTTAATGAGCTACAAATGAATTTTAATGGGATATATTCTTGTTTGTGTGAAGGGGACATATTCATAGCATCGACTTGATTTTCTAACAGCTTAGAAATTGTTGGTTTACTCATCTGTTACCTGAATTGACACTGAAATCTGTAAATAATGATCTCTTTACCAGTATAATGGACTTCCAGGTGGAAACTTTCTCAGCAATGATCGATAGGTGTCTCCAATTATTCCCTGGTTGGACAGCTCAGATGTACAAATCTCTCCACCTCATCTTCTCCAGTAGGGCAAAAAGCTGGAAGCTTGGAACCCATTACTATCAATATTTCCCCAGCTTTCTTCGCTGAATCTGTCTTTGACTGGCAGCTGTTGGGAATGTCAGCACATGCCTTGGTTACTCTAGCTAAGAAATGGTCATCGCTATCATGGTGCAATTTGTCTTCATGTGTACGTGAGTTGGAGTGGATGGAACAGTAGCCCAGGGATAGCATTTAAGTCCTGTAAAGACACATGTGTCTCTGCATTTGCTCGGTCACGGATGCCTCCAGTGGTCACCCTAAATTCCTATTACAACCAGGGTCCTGACTCAGTCCCCTGAACTTTAAGCATGTGAGTAGGACCATTGATTTCCATGGTCAGAGTCTAGGCTCCTCTAGTATTGATCATCTGTTTCCCCCATCAAGTATTGTTCTGATACACAAAATTACGGGCTATTTTTGAATTAACGTTGCTAATTCATATAACTGGAGTTTAGTGGGTCTTTACACCCCCCTCATTTCCCCCACATTCTTCCATTGTACTGAATGATCAGCCCTGAAGGAATTTCACATCATTAAACACCCACCCACACCCCACTCAAAGAAATACCAATTCATCTGCATTTTTATACAAAAGCAGACTAAAATTAATTAATGGAAAGAAACTCCAGCAGAATGGAAGATGTGATGTTCTCGTACTGAAATGCCTGGCTTATTAAATCTCTACTCCTTGTAAAATAGATGATGGATTTTTAATGTGTGCTCTGGATTCCAATGAGCCAAAGTGAGCTTGAAAACTCCCAATTACTGTATTTTTGCCATAGATGTCACTGTGAATAAGGGGTGGTATCATTTCAATATGTGAAATAGACTTCTCCATTTCTGTTTCAATCTGCATTCCAAGTTTGCAGAGTTTCTTTCACTATTATGAATCATTCTCACCTTTTTCAGTCCAATATTTTATGCAACAAGTTCACATAACTCTTCCCTCTGAAAATCATACAATCCAGTTGGCAGTTGCCTGGTATCCTTTTTGAACTTAGCTACTGGTGCATGCAAATGGTAAACACCAAGAGGATGATGTTGTTAGCAACTTTGATGCAGTTAACCTGAGTTACAGAATTGGATAACTTTTCCTTGTAGGTGGCTTCAGTCTACATGACATCACAGGATAGGCCTGGGGTTCTCAAACTTCATTGCACCACGACTCCCTTCTAACAACAAAAATTACTACCGGACCCCAGGATGGGGGAACCGAAGCCTGAGCCCACCCAAGCCCTGCCACCCAGGATGGTAGGGGGGGCCAAAGCCCAAGCCCCATTGCCCTAGGCCAGGGGGACCAAAGCTCAAGGGCTTCAGCTCCAGGCAGCCCCTGTAACCTTAGTCCCACTGCCCAGGGCTGAAGCCCTCAGGATTGGGCTTTGGCCCTGGGCCCCAGAAAGTCTAAGCCAGCCCTGGCAACCCCATTAAAATGGGGTCCCGACCCACAGCTGCTGGGATAGGCCATTGCTGATTGGCTACAAACAGTGTACACATTTTTTGTGTTTTTCAAAAAAATCAAGAAAAAACATCTAAAATAAGTCACTGGGACGCCAAAGGCTCTGAGTGTGATTGCCTATCACCAAAGGCTAAATTGTACAGCTGATCCAAAAGGCCAATTATTTTTCATGGGAAATGAATTTATTCCCCCCCCCCCCCAAATTATCCACAACGTGGGTTTTTTTTATTATTATTATGAAAAAAGCCAGAAAACCAAAACATTTCTATTTAAAAAAAAAAGTATACAAGTTTTTGGATTTTCAAAAAATAAAACCATTTATTTTTTTTTACCATAAACTGAAACTAAAATTGAAGAATGACAGTTTTGGGGTAGAAATTTTCAGTTTCTGGTTTGTCATCAAAAAATGCCCACCAATTCTACTAAAAGGCCATCATCTTTCAGTGGCCTCAGAATTAATCAGAACTTTATAAAAGCCTTATTACTGATGGGACTAGAGTCTTTCTCTGTCCTGCCCCCCTGTTTCTGTTGGTGTTTTTATGTAAGAAATGTCATGCCTGCCATGCAAAGTGTAATATATTATTGCTAGATAGTCATTGTTTTCCTTTAAGTTTCAATATTGTTTGCTTTGGTGCCAACAATTAAAATAGTCACGTTATTGCTTTGATGCTCAAATAGCTGGTTTCATGTAGGACCCTCTGTCTCCCTCCATCTCACAGCCTGGAAGGAAGCTGAAGATCTTTATGCTGTGATGTTTAAAGGAGGCCAAGGCAATTCATCCCAGATCCTCAAAGATATTTAGGTGCCTAACTCCCACTGGAGTTAAATGCCTAAATACCTTTGAGGATCTGGGCTTTAGGCACCAAATCCCATTGAAATTCAACTGGAGTTGAAAGCCAAACAAAGGAAATACTTTTTCATATGTCGTGATTAACCTAGGAACTCATTGCCACAGGAAGTTGTGGAGGCCAAGAGCTTAACAAGATTCAGAAAGGGCTTGGACATTCATATGGGTATCAAGAGTACCCAGTGTTGTCATAACTGATTACAACAAAAATTTGGAAGGGATATTAAACCTCATGCTTCAAGGCCCAAACTAATTAGGGAATCAGGATGAGTCCTCAATGGGGGGAAGATTATCCCACATTTCCCACTCCAGGGTTCTTACACCTTCCCCTGAAGCATCTGGTGGAGGCAGCTATCAGAGATGGGATACTGGACTAGATGGACCAGGAGTTTACTCCAGTCTGCAATTCCTGATGCAGCTGATGAGGAGAGTACCTCCATATTGACTCCGAAAGATGCTGATGGCATGAGAGAGTATGATGGGTGTCACCTGTCAAACTCATGTTTGCCCCTCATACAGTGCCAGTTAGTGGCGGAGACAGCTACAGAGCTGGACACTACTAGCTATGGAGAAGACACAGCAGAGAAATGGGAAGACGGACTCAAAAGCAGACTAGACAAAACATTTAGAGCCCTAGTGCCTTCAGACAGTGCACACCTCTGGGGGGCAGCATCTGTGGACCCTGGCCAGGATACACTCCTAAATAGAAAGTCCTTGTGCTAGCGCAGAGAGATGGATTAAGGGCCTGACCCAAAGACCATGGAAGGCACTGGAAAGTCACTTCAATGGGCTTTGGATCAGGCCCTACTTGACCCTCCTGGCTCTTTTCAGCCCCATCACTTACACTCATGAAGCAGGTTTGTGGAACAAACACCCATCCCACAAAAATGGGAATAGCTCAAAACTTTTCCCTCAAACCTGGGTTTGTCGAAAACCTGAAACCCCAAAACTTTTCAGCCAAAAGGGTTTTTCGACAAAACGGACAAATTTTTCGTGGGACCCCCCCTCCCACCCACCATTTTCTAATTAACTCTGCACCTGAGCTGTATTTCTATTTTTCAGGCACCACCCATACCACCAACGTTTGTGTTGTGCTAGGACACGGGCCTGCCCCTTGATAGCAATAGTTGAAACATTGATTGTGGAGAAGCCGCAGTTTCATATCCCTTTAGAATGAACTTGACGTTTGGATCCGCTCAGAAAAAAGAACACTGCACAGCAATGGCAACGAGTAGCATTGATGTATCATGATAAACCTGGCTTAACGGACTGATACACAGAAGCTCTTAACTTCTCTTTGGTATGGTACTGAAAGGCCTTTCTGTGATCGTGTTTTCAAGTACAGATGTGCCAAATCAACACAGGTATGTATGTCTTGTGTTTGGTTATTCTACAGCAATACCAGTTCCATAGAATACAGCTCTGTTAGCATGTACCCAGAGCCTTAAGTCTTCTCTTCAGTCCTACCAAACAGTCCTTCATGTGATCAGTTAGGGAATCTTTTTCAGTTACATGATTAGAACTCACCCATATTTACACATTAAGGCCCCCAGATGCCACAACGGACAGCATATAGGCAGGTCATAGCATGCGCAGGAGCTCTGCTAAAATCAGTGTGGCTCAGTACAAGCTCACCAGTCCAGCCACACGCTATCAATTACTTAATGCTCTATGGCTCTGATGTTGCATGTGTTTCAAAGCGGGTGGCCCCTTGTTCCTCCCTGGAGCGCCATTGATTTCGCCGTGCAGGCAGAAGCATCTGCGCACACAGGCCCAATTGTAGGATCAGGGTAAAGTGGGATTTTACTGTGATATTTGCTGTTTTTCTTAAGTCCCCAGCAGCTGGAGTCACGTGATTCCATGACAGGTTTCAGAGTAGTAGCCGTGTTAGTCTGTATCAGCAAAAAGAACAGGAGTCCTTGTGGCACCTTAGAGACTAACAAATTTATTTGAGCATAAGCTTTCGTGGGCTTAAGTGTGTTTTAGCCCACGAAAGCTTATGCTCAAATAAATTTGTTAGTCTCTAAAGTGCCACAAGTACTCCTCGTTCTTTTTGGTGATTCCATGAGAATCCCAGTTTTCATGAAAGAGAAAAGTACGTTTCCAGCCCTCATGGTTGCAGTGGAAAGCTTGAAAATGTGACCTTAGTGCCCACTAAAGGCTCGGAACCAGAAAGTAAATAAAAAGAACCTCAAAATGTATTTTTTTTAAAAGCAGCTCAGGATTGCCAAGTTAATCTCATGATTTTGGGTGGACCTGACACATGATTTCTGAGTGCTTGGGGTTGGAAATACTGTTAATAATAATACCTAGCTCTTCCATAGCACTTTTTATCAGTAGATCTCAAAGCACTTTACAAAGGAGGTCAGTATCATTATCTCCCTTTTATAGAGGGGAAACTGAGGCACAAGGAGGGGCAGCAACTTACTCAAGGTTACCCAACAGACCGGTGGCAGAGCTAGGAATAGGATGCAGAGTCCTGATCTCTCATGGCTCCTGAGTGGTTAGCACAAACAACAACAACAATAAAGGTTATAATGAGGCTGCTGGGCTTGTCTTGACCCTATAGATGCTATTTGGATAGTTAGCTGTGTGAAAGGAAGTGCCCAGCTCCTGCTCAAGGCAGTGAGATTACCTTGATGGCTTTGACACTGTAGCCCTTTGAACGTGAAAAACTATTTATCACAAGTTTTTTAAAGGCAATAAAAAAAATCACTAGGAGGAATTTGAATTTCTCAAATTACAGCAAGATCCTCCAGGGAATTTCCCATGTAGGTTTCGAACTGAGATGTCTGTGGATTATGTTGAAAGAAAAAAAAAAGAAAAAAAAACCCCAAACAAAACCGCCCTCTGAAGTGAGATTTTGAACACGGCTGTCTGAGGAACTTTAGCATCAAAAGCTCAGATGACAGAACTCTTTTCTCTGGGAAGCCAGCTTACTGCTTGGGGCAGAATTAAGGAACATTAAATGTTTTATCAAGGATAAAAATAAATAAATCCAGGCTGATATGTTAACCATGGGCATCCCACATCAACTTTTAAGGAGGCTTCACTCTCAGTCCTCCCCCTGTGTAAGGGAGTTACCTTTTAACACAGATATTTACTCCTTCAGATGATTTTTTTTAACTGATCTATGTAGAAGTGCTAATATAGGGCCAGATCCTGGGAAAGAATAAGCTCATTCAACTCCCAACAACACAAAGGAGAGTCGAGGGTACGGAGGTTCATGAAGGAGGCCCTCAGAACCAGGCCATAGTTAGCTATAATTAAGCACTGGGCCGGGTTATCAAGGGAGGTTGTGGAATCCCTGTCACTGGCGGTTTTTAAGAACACATTGGACAAACCCCTCTCAGGGATGGTCTAGGTTTACTTGGTCCTGTCTCAGCACAAGAGGCTGGACTTGATGACCTCCTGAGGTCCCTTCCAGCCTTACGGTTCTATAAGCCTATGAAGGGTAAGGCACTTAGAAAGGACACTGGACAAGCACCGGTTGTTTATGTTCCGGTAACACAGAGAGGACCCAAGTGAGATCAGGAATCCATTGTGCTGGCCACTGCATAACACGGAATTAGAGATGGCCACTACCCCAGACAGTTTACAATCGAAGGCCCTGATTCGGGAAAGCATTCTTAATTCAGTGTAACACTTTATCACATGCTTAAGTACTATACTGACTAAGGCTTAATACACAAGATAGACAGGGTATGTCTACACTGCATTGTAAACCCAGATCTGTGGGACATGGATTCAGTGTTTCCAGGCCCGCACTGGAACACCCACACTGCATTGTAAACCTGGGCTTACAATTGCTGGACCTGGGTCTCACAGCTGTGCTAATGCGTCCCTACTGCACTATGCAGGCCTTCTGAGTCAGCTCTGCAGCTCGAGCCGTGTCCACACTGCAGAATGACAGGGCTTGGACATGAGCAACAGTGTACTCAAGCTCTGACCCCTCCCGCAGGTGGCTCCTAGAACCCAGGTCCTCTGTGCTTGCTGACCCGATTCTGAAAGATTTGGTTGGCCAGGAGGGACGGTTGGGCTCAAACCTGACTCCGAGCCTGGGTTTACAATGCAGTATAGACATACCGATAAAGAGTGGGAAGGGAAGCAGAGTCACAGAGAGGAGAAGTGACTTGCCCAAAGTCACACAGGAAGGCTGTGGCAGAGCTCCCTGAAGAAGGAGATTGCTCCATCCCCATCTGGGAGGGTGAACCTCTTGTCCCCTTTTCTCTTCAGACACAGTTCTGAAACTGAGAATCAGAGGACTAGCCGTGTTAGTCTGTATCTGTAAAAAGCAACAGAGAGTCCTGTGGCACCTTTAAGACTAACAGATGTATTGGAGCATAAGCTTTCGTGGGTGAATACCCGCTTTGAAGTGGGCATTCACCCGCGAAAGCTTATGCTCCAATACATCTGTTAGTCTTAAAGGTGCCACAGGACTCTCTGTTGCTTAGTTCTGAAGCTCTGACCCCAGCCCAGCTTTCCTTCTAACCCCTCCCAGCCTCCTCCCCTCCCAATGGGCCGTCTGCTGCACTCAGCCATGACTTCTCCTTCACTGAAAAAAAAATGTGGACCTCCAACTATGTAAATGGTTTTACCCCACAGTACATGGTTTTGTTTAGTAGTGCAACAACATCCTGGGCTGTGTGCACAGGCAGAAAAGTATGTGGTAAGTTATGGGCTGAGAAAGGTAAATAACGTACCATCTTCCAAAACACTTGTAATACGATTAAAAATGGAGCCTTTGGGGAAATGGGAGTATTATCAGGGAACAAGCATAATAAGAAAATATTATAGCTCCACTGCTATATCCTCTGTAACCATAATAGTTAAATCATGACACACACTATAACTTGTAGGAGGGGAGTTCCAAGCAGCCTTCTAATACACTGCTTCTTCAGAAGAGATGCTATTACGGTGACACGATAGTTTTCTGTGCGTAATTTACTTGAGTGATTAAACTACTGTGATTTATTTTATGGTGGAACGTATTTTGGGGTTAGCCAAGCTGCAGGATGCTCCAGGGAATAAGTCAGTGCACATGGTAGCGAAGAGAGGAAGAGCGACAGAGATAAAGAGAAACAAAAGTCACAGCAAAGAAGGTCAGGCCCACAATGTCCATAATTTAGAGACATCTCGAGCCTGTGTCTTTCTCATAATTTCAGCCAGAATGGAAGAATTTACAAGAAATTCTTTACCATGAAAGATTAGAGATGTAGAATAGACTCCTCAGTTCTATGGCCAGAAGGGGCATTGTGGGCATCTAGTCTGACCTCCTGTATGGCACAGGCCAGAGAACTTCCCTGAAATAATTCTTAGAGCAGATTTAACAGAAAAACATCCAGTCTTGATTTAAAAATGGTCAGGGATGGAGAATTCACCACGACCCTTGGTACGTTGTTTCAATGGTTAATTACTCTCCCTGTTAAAAAGTAATGCTTTATTTCCTGTCTGAATTTGTCTAGCTTCAACTTCCAGCCCGTGGGTCATCCCAGATTCTCCCCTGCATTCAGGTTCTAGGCATGAAGAGCACGAACCTTACTCTAGACATTTATTCCAGCTACAGGGAGAGTGCCCAGGATCAGGTGTTGATGGGGTCCATCCTTTTTATAGCCACTGAGTCCAGGTTTAAAGGGCAAAGACAAAGACAGAGAGAGGGGAAGCAGAGACAGAGACTGTGGGGTGAAAATTTTTTTGGACAATATTAATTTTTTTGAAAACCCCACTCCCACCCCCTTCCCTCTCTCTCTGAAAAATTTCAACCATCTCTAGACAAGAGCAGTTCAAGGGGGTGTCCCAACAGAAATGTCCTCACTGGGGATGGCACTATCTTTTTGTCCTTCCCATTGTTACCCAAATCTTTACCTCCTTGAAGCCACACAATCAGCGCTGCATGCAGACCCCCTACCTTTTAGACAGGGTGGACCAACAAGAATGCACTACACCCACCTGTTCACTTCCTGGGACAGCTCCAGCTGCTGATTATTACCTGGCTAAGACCCAGTTCTCTCTGACAGCACCTCTCCCCTGTGTCCGATGATAGTAATAGCAACTGACAAGGCCATCATGGCTGTTGCTCCACAGGGTTGAGCTCAGAGGAGAAGGAGGAGGTCACTTCCAGGGGCAGGCTATTGAATTCCACAACATCCGTGGTCACTAGGCAGTTCCAGTACAGACATGGGAAAATCCAGAGCAAGGTCTCTATTTACGCTCTGCATTTTGGGTTTCCAGATTCCTTGATACTCAGTCTTTTTACATTCTCTGCGGTGATGAGGTTTGCTATCTTGGGGCCAGATTCTGATTCCTTTACATTGACCAGCACCCTCACAGTGGAATGGGGTACTTCTCAGTGTGTGTAAACGGAGGAGGATCTGGCCAACAAAACACCTCAACATCATGCGAGCTCTGGAGACTGGACGGGAAGGATAGTCTGGTGGTTAGGGGAGCTAGCCTGGGACCCTGGAGACCCCAATTCAGTTCCCTGATCTTGCACAGACTTTTTCTGTGACCTCGGACAAGCCACGGTACGTAGACTGACACTGCAATTGAAGATGCGATCGCAGCTCGGATAGACAGACCCGCACTAGCTTTAATCGAGCTGGCATGGCTTCGAATAGCCGTGAAGACAAAGCAACATGGGCTGTATACGCCCACCTGGGACCCTGGGTACATGTGTTCCTAGCCCATGCCAGCGTCTGTGCTGCTGCATCTTCATGGCTATTTTAGCTGCATTAGCTAGAGTGAAACTACTATGCGTATGCATAGCCATGTTGCAAACACACCTCTAGTTGCAGGGTAGACTTACCTCGACTCTCTGTGCTTCAGTTCCGCACCTGCGAAGAGGAATAACAGCACCTCCCTACCACACAGTGCTCAGGCACTATAGTAACGGGGCACATATAAGTGTCTGCGACACTAGGGTGACCAGATGTCCCAATTTTATAGGGACAGTCCCGATATTTGGGGCTTTTTTTTATATGGGCTCCTATTACCTCCCACTCCCTGTCCCGATTTTTCACACTTGCTATCTGGTCACCCTATGCGACACAGAAAGCCCTGCTAATGGTCAGCGGCTAAACACTGCTCTCCGATCACTGAATACACAGCGTAGATCATAACACATGCTACCTGATCGAAACAGCAACGGCTGCATGCAAAGATCAGCAATGACGATGCCGCCCTTGTTTAATTGCAACGTGACAGTTCTTACTGTGACAACCTCTCCGCGATGCGAGCAGGCTCCCATTCCAATGCGATTAGATCAGTGAGATCGCTGCTTATTCTTCACATTCGGGGAATTCATCAGTTTGTCTCAGGAGCTCAGAGGCCATCATCAGAACTAAGGAACCACCCCTGCTCCTCCTACACAGTCAATATTTTTATAGGATGAAATCTCTTTGGAAACTAATTGGAAAGAGTGATATGCTTTGGAAGCAATTTCTGAACAGCTGGACAGAGTAGCAGAAGGTCAATTCTTCTTCCTTCTCTTCCCCCTCACTTCTCCTATGCCCTCCTTTTTTATTCTGTTATTTCCCCCTCATTTCTCTTTTCCTCTTTCTCGTCTCCATCTGGTCTGACTTTGGCATGTTTCATTTAACAATCTCCTTTCTGAATCATGAGTCTGACTTGGTAGGCCATGGACATGCTGCTCCTCTCTGGCTAGTTAGCTAGAAAACCAGACAAGAATATCCACACCTGGCCTGAGCTGGTAAAGGTGCGTACAGCGCTGAAGGCAAATCTAATGCCTGCCTTTGATCCGAACCCATTGAAGCGGCTTTCAGATACAGCAGGCATGTGAGTCTGCCTGCTTACTTGTTTAGCTTAAATGCTGTTGATGACAAGCAGCTCCTAGCCTAGGATAGCTGTAAAGATCAATCCAGGCCCAAGTACCCTGATCAGACAAACCGAGTTCAGCTTCTGTGTGTTCTGGGCTGACTGCACTTCCAGGGCAATAAAACAATTATGGTCCGTTTTTAGGAACAGAAGCAGAGTCACGAGTGGCATGGTGACAGGGGCTAAGTCATGCTAGTAGTGGGGTGGAGAACAGGTCCCTCTTGTTGAAAGTAGGTCTGCTCGGGAGTAGAAAGGCGTTTCATGATGAACCCTTACTGGTCTGCAGTGTTTGGCTCCCGTGGTACTATGGTTCCCAGTGAATCCAAAACTACTGAAGATAGTTTAAGAACAGATTTTGTGTGGATGCCACCGGCCACTTGTCCTTGTGCCCCTGTATAAGGAATTAGGTATGGATGCTGGAAGAACTGAGGATAACAGACCTGATCTTGCTTTCTCCTCTTTCCCCGCACCCATATATTCTTTAAACTCTTCTTGCAGCAGGATCACCATAGGCAGATAATAAGAATGCCTGGCTCTTATCTGCTTTTTATTCATAGATCTCAAAACACCATACAAAAGTAGGTCAGTAGCATTATCCACATTTGATAGATGGGGAAACTGAGGCACAGAGGGGGGAGTGACTTGCCTACGGTCACCCAGCAGCAGAGCCAGGAATAGAACGTAGGTCTCCTGAGTCCTACTCTAGTGCACTAACCTCTAGGCAACACTGCCTTCATGGAGGCAGATAGCACGATGCCCCTTTAAAGAGGTGGCTCCTTTGTGGGCATGGGAAGCTTGACCAACTCCCTCCCTCTCACAATGGTGTTTACAGTGAGAGGCTCAATGGCTTTATTTCAACTCTCTGAGGACAACGCCAGCAACAGCAAGAGGGCAGAAGATTTTGCAAGTGAATCACTGGCTAGGGAAGATGTGGAGGATTTTGGTTTTGTGGATTGATCCTCCGTCAGTGGGGAAAGAGAGCTACACAGCTTGGATGGTTTCCACCTCAGTAGGAGGGGGACCATCTCCGTGGGGACAGGTTGTCTAGAGTAGTGCAGAAGGGGTTACACTAATAGCAAAAGGGGAGGGTAAAAAGAGGGCAGAGATGAGCACTCAGCTCAAAAACAAAATTGAGATGTTGAGAACGATCAAGAAACCAAGAATTTCTCCTCTTAGTGTCCTCTGAATTGCCTAGACACCAATTTGAGGAGCCTGTGTAACAAACAAGAGGAATGAGAATAGCTCATTCATGAGCATAAATTCAGCCTTGGTATTACTGAAACCTGGTGGGATGATTCACACGCCTGGAATGTTAAAATCAATGTCAAAAATGTCATTGCCTGTTTCCAAGTCACTAGTAATTCGGACGAAAATGATCTTGAATGCTTATGGATCAATGTCCAAACAGATAAAGCACGAGATGGGGTATTAGTGGTGTTAGCTACACACCATCTCCTTACACAACTATTTTCGATATATAGGAAAAAAAACCTATGTGATCATGGGGGACTTCAATCTGAGGGACATCTGCTGGTGGTCTCACACTGGCAATGCTAAAACATCCTTGGAATTTCTAAACATTATAGAGGACAATTTCCTAACTCAAAATGTGTTCTTTATTCGATCTTGTCCTAACAGACAAAGAGGAACTGATCATGATTTGATTACATCTATAATGTGCAAGCAGAATAAACTCCAGACCAGCAATATATATAATGGACAAATACCTGTCAGGGATGGTCTAGATCAGGGGTCGGCAACCTTTCAGAAGTGGTGTGCCGAGTCTTCATTTATTCACGCTAATTTAAGGTTTCGCGTGCCAGTCATACATTTTAATGTTTTTAGAAGATCTCTTTCTATAAGTCTATAATATAGAACTAAACTATTGTTGTATGTAACTATGTTGTATGTAAATAAGGTTTTTTAAATGTTTAAGAAGCTTCATTTAAAATTAAATTAAAATGCAGAGCCCCCCAGACCGGTGGCCAGGACCCGGGCAGTGTGAGTGCCACTGAAAATCAGCTCGCGTGCTACCTTCGGCACGCATGCCATAGGTTGCCTACCCCTGGTCTAGATAATACTTAGTCCTGCCTTGAGCGCAGAGGACTAGATGACTTCTCGAGGTCCCTTCCAGTTCTATTATTCTGTACATTTGGTGCTTTAATAGGACCAGTTTCACAGAGTTGAAAACAATATGAGCCAAATCAGTTGGGAGAAACAATGTCTCAAAATGTAACTGTAAACAGGGGAATCATGAGCGAGCAGGTATATTTCCAGTGGGGTCCCTTAGGGATTGATGCTTGACCCTAAACTATTTAACTTTTTTCAGTGATCTGGAAGAAATCATAAAATCATCACTGATAAGGTTTGCAGACGACAAAAATTGGGGGAATGGTAAATACTGAAGAGGACAGGTCCCCCATACAGACTAATCTGGGTGCAAGCAAACAATATGGCATTTTAATACAGCTAAATGTAAATGTCTACATCTAGGAACAAGGAACATAGGCCCTACTTACAGGATGGGGGACTCTATCCTGGGAAGCAGTGACTCTGTAAAAGATTTGGGGGGTTATGGTGGATAATCAGCTGAACATGAGCTCCCAGTGTGACACTGTGGCCAAAAGGGCTAATGCAATCCTGGGATGCATAAATAGAGGAATCTCGAGTAGGAGCAGAGAGGTTATTTTACCTCTGTATTTGGCACTGGTGCGACTGCTGCTGGAATACTGTCTTCAGTTCTGGTGCCCACAATTCAAGAAGGATGGTGATAAATTGGAGAGGGTTCAGAGAAGAGCCACAAAAATGATTAAAGGATTAGAAAACATACTTTATAGCGATTGAGCTACTTGAGTCTATCTATTTAGCTTCACAAAGAGAAGATTAAAGGGATACTTGATTACAGTCGAAGTTTTTACATGGGGGAACACATATTTAATAATGGGCTCTTCAGTCTAGCAGAGAAAGGTACAACAGGATCTAATGGCTGGAAGTTGAAGCTAGACAAATTCAGATTGGAAATAAGGCATATATTTTTTAACAGTGAGGGTCATTAACCATTGGAACAAATTACCAAGGGTCGTGGTGGATTCGCCATCACTGACAATTTTAAAATCAAGATTGGATGTTTTTCTAACAGATTTGCTCTAGGAATCATTTTGGAGAAGTTTTCTGGCCTGTGCTATACAGGAGGTCAGACTAGATGGTCACAGTGGCCCCTTTTGGCCTTGGGATCTATGAAGAGACATCCAGCTGGGTGGGATCTGGCAGCCTTGGTACTCTTTCAGAAGGCCCAGGCACCACCCACCATCAAGGCTACCAAAGCTACAGACAACAGGATCTTCAAAAGCTCAAACTTGGGACACAGGTGAGGGAGCTAACTGGGAAATGATGAAAGTGGTCTTGGGAGGGGATTAGTGGTCAAGCTGAATTCCTTTGTCTAGCTCCTTCACACCATTCTTTGAGGCAAGGGGCTGGTAGTGACAGAATGTGCTTATGGACCCTTTCTCCCAAGATCGGAAATGCTGGTTTGCGCACTTTGAAGGACACTGTATGAAAAAGTTCAAGTTGTTTTTCGCTAGGACTGGGCAGGAAGCAGTTTTCCTGTCACATGAGAGTTTGAAAAAAATTCTCCCATCCAAATTGAGACAAAAGTTGAAATCTTGAAAATTTTTGCAATCAGGAAGGCCAAAGCACAATTGGAGTTGCAGCTAGCAAGGGACATGAAGGGTAACAAGAAGGGTTTCTACAGCTATGTTAGCAACAAGAAGAAGGTCAGGGAAAGTGTGGGACCCTTACTGAACGGGGGAGGCAACCTAGTGACAGATGAGGTGGAAAAAGCTGAAGTACTCAATGCTTTTTTTTTTTTCCCCTTGGTCTTCACAGACAAGGTCAGCTCCCAGACTGCTGCACTGGGCAGCACAGTATGGGGAGGAGGTGAGCAGCCCTCAGTGGTGAAAGAACAGGTTAAGGACTATTTAGAAAAGCTGGACATGCACAGGTCCATGGGGCCGGATGCAATGCATCTGAGGGTGCTTAGGGAGTTGGCTGATGTGATTGCAGAGCCATTGGCCATTATCTTTGAAAACTCATGGTGATCGGGGGAGGTCACGGACCATTGGAAAAAGGCAAATATCATGCCCATCTTTAAAAAAAGGGAAGAAGGAGAATCCGGGGAACTACAGACCAGTCAGCCTCACCTCAGTCCCCGGAAAAATCATGGATCAGGTCCTCCAGGAATCCATTTTGAAGCACTTGGAGGAGAGAAAGGTGATCAGGAACAGTCAACATGGATTCACCAAGTGCATGTCATGCCTGACCAACCTGATTGCCTTCTATGATGAGATAACTGGCTCTGTGGATATGGGGAAATTGGTGGATGTGATATATCTTGACTTTAGCAAAGCTTTTGATACGGTCTCCCACAGTATTCTTGCCAGTAAGTTAAAGTAGTATGGATTGGATGAATGGACTATAAGGTGGATAGAAAGCTGGCTAGATCGTTGGGTTCAACGGGTAGTGATCAACAGCTCGATGTCTAGTTGGCAGCCAGTATCAAGCGGAGTGCCCCAGGGGTCGGTCCTGGGGCTGGTTTTGTTCAACATCTTCATTAATGATCTGGATGATGGGATAGATTGCACCTTCAGAAAGTTCGCAGATGACACTAAGCTGGGGGGAGAGGTAGATATGCTGGAGGGCAGGGATAAGGTCCAGAGTGACCTAGACAAATTGGAGGATTGGTCCAAAAGAAATCTGATGAGGTTCAACAAGGACATGTGCAGAGTCCTTCACTTAGGACGGAAGAATCCCATCCACTGTTACAGACTAGGGACCGACTGGATAAGCGGCAGTATGGCAGAAAAGGACCTGGGGATTACAGAGGATGAGAAGCTGGATATGAGTCAGCAGCATGCCCTTGTTGCCAAGAAGGCTAACGGCATATTGGGCTGCATTAGTAGGAGCATTGCCAGCAGATCGAGGGAAGTGATTATTCCCCTCTATTTGGCACTGGTGAGGCCACATCTGGAGTATTGCATCCAGTTTTGGGCCCCCCACTACAGAAAGGATGTGGACAAATTGGAGAGAGTCCAGTGGAGGGCAATTAAAATGATTAGGGGGCTGGGGCACATGACTTATGAGGAGAGGCTGAGGGAACTGGGTTTATTTAGTCTGCAGAAGAGAAGAGTGAGGTGGGATTTCATAGCAGCCTTCAACTACCTGAAGGGGGGTTCCAAAGAGGATGGAGCTCGGCTATTCTCAGTGGTGGCAGATGACAGAACAAGGAGCAAGGACAGAACAGTCTCAAGTTGCAGTGGGGGAGGTCTAGGTTGGATATTAGGAAAAGCCTTGGTGGAATCTCCATCCTTGACAAAGCCCTGGCTGGGATGATTTAGTTGGTGTTGGTCCTGCTTTGAGCAGGGGGTAGGACTAGGTGACCTCCTGAGGTCTGTTCCAACCCTAATCTATGATTCTATGAAAGCATACCTCCCAAAAAGGCATCAAGAGACCGGTGGATTCCCCAGCCCTTCCTTGCCACTGTTTGGCTGCAACATTGTCCACTATTCCACCAAGCCCCTGCAATTACCCATTCTCATTCAACTAAGAACCAGTCATTTCACCAGCACCCCCGGACCCAACCGTCTCATCGGGGACAGTTACTGATCCTCCCATGGCATTAGCTTTCCGCAGCTAAGGTTCTTCACCGTTTCCCCATCTCTCTTCAATTTGATGGTGGTGGTATTTCCACATCTCTTTCTTCTCATTCACCCTCTTCCAGGGTCAAATCCTCAGTGAAGGACCAGTTGGGCCAATAATTTATATCAATCTCACTCTGGTTGCTTAATTACACTGGGCTTCCTCTGCCTTTACTATGTACAAACTTAGGGGAAGGGGGAGGCCACTATGAATGAAGCTTCCTTTAGATCTCTTAGAAGAAGGCCTTACATTTATGAACAGATCTACATAAGAAACATGCGCCATGGCAAGCATCAAAGAATTCAGATAAGAATGTGAAGTGTTCACTTGAAAGGCAGTTTGCTGCTTCCAACCAGGCAAGGCTCAACACAGAGCTTTCAGAAGCATCTGTTCTCAGCAGCTTCTGAAGGCCGATCTGATTTAGGCTGCCACCTTAATCAGAGTTGTGTGTCTGATATTTAGAGACAAGTCTTTATTACCTGCCTGGCCGAAAGGTTAGGAAGGGGGAGGGAAGAGGAAATCTTCAGTGTTAAAGAAATGAACAAGAAAGCCTCTTGCTGGGAAGGGAGAGGAGCCTTTGACCTAGACCTGACTCCTTGATAAAATGGAAATTGATCCATTTCTGCAAGAATAAAACTCAGCTCCTTAGTGGTTGCCATTTGTTTTATGAAGTCAGGTATGTTTGTGCAAGGTCACAATACCTACTGCAGCAGAACAAACTGCATCCCCAGAGCTGGCTTCCTGGCTCATCTCAAGAGACTAGATGAAAAGAGAAGAGTTTGCATTACAAACTGTACGTAACAAGTGCATTTCTCCGGCATAGTGCTCTGGGAACACAGAATTTGCCAAACTGGATCAGCACGGTGAGTTACAAACACAAACAAATGCATAAACTGAGCAGGACGTTCGCATTCTGGAACTTGGGATTGAGCGGATATAGAGTACAGCACCTCATTTGGTGCTGTTAGTGGCTATTTTAGGCCACGGACCAGCAAAGCACTTAAGCATTGAGGCTAAAATAGGATTCAATGGGACTACCCACAGGTTTAAAGTTAAGTATGTGCTTAAGTGCGTTGCTGGAGCCTAGGCAGGGTCGGAGATATAAACGATGCTAGAAAATGTGAGAATTCCCTGCCCCCATAGCCCATCCCTGCAGAAAGGAAAAGCATTGCTATCATGCTCAAAAGCAGCACCTACAAGACAACAGCAGATTAGCGCCAAAGAGAAAGCTGCAATCACTTCAAGCATAAATAATACAAGATTAACATAAGTGACATAATTATTATCCAGCAAGGCAGGAATTCTTCTTCCAGCATCAGCAAATTTTCCTTCAGCACAGAACGCCATCGGCTTCTAAACAACAGGATCCAGCATTACTAGTTGCTGCAGACAATTTAGAATTGAGCTCAAAATATTCTGTAATGACCAGCAATCACCTCTGCGGAGGGTCTGATTTAACGGCAGTTCATAGCCAATCAGCAAAGAATGGATTTTATTTTGAGGATGCAAATGAGATCCGTCATAGTACTTCATCCTAGCTTCATGCAGATCTTTATTTAGAAACGAAAGGGAAAAAATTGAGGGGAGCTAGAAAGAAAAAGAGAGGGGAGATGTATGTTTGCATTGTGAGAGCGGGTTGCATCGGACCTATTTATTCTCACTCCTGAAAGGTAAAACTTTCTGCAGTTCAGCCTGATGGCTGCAATATAGCCTTCATTAATGCAGTAATCTCACTGCAACCAGGTTCCTTTGCTTAGTGCAGGGGTGTCAAATACGTGCCACAGGCAGGCCAGGACCAGTCTACAAATTGTATTGTACAGCCCACAAGACATAAGCAGCTTGTGTCGAATCTCAGCTTTCTTTACAAATAACATTCCTCTCTCTCTCGTGGCTGCAGATGTAACAGATATAGCGATGTCTGCCAGGGTCTGCAGAGACACGAGAGATGAACTACCTTCTCCCTATTAATCTGATTGGAAGGTCAACTCTAAAGCTCAGTGAGGAGGAGCAGAGTCATTGACTCTTTCACTGCTGGCCATGCTAGCTGGGGAATGGTGTGGGAGTGAAGTCCTGCGGTGGGAGGGGGCTGGGGAAGGACTTGCCAAAGAAACGGGAGACTCACAAAGATGGGGAAGCTGAAGAAAGGAAATCAGAAAGACACCACAACCTTATTTAGGCACGGCTCTGCTCAGCACTGCAAGGCTGACATGACTTAGATGGGTAAGAGCCATTGACTTTCAATCAGATTTAGGCATGTAAGGTCCAGATCCTCAAAAAGGTATTTAAGTGCCTAACTCCCATTGATTTCAAAGGGAGTTAGGTGCCTAAATCCCTTTGTGACTCTGGGCTCAAGTGCCTAAGTCGCTTTTGAATCTAAATCCCTCAGGCCATACGACACTGAGCAGAGCAAAGCCTAAATACGTTTAAAATTCTGGATCCGAGCATCTAATCCCAGCTGAAAACTCAAAGTTGTCACAGCACTGTTGAAAGCCTGCCTCTCCAATTTTGCAGGGATCCATGCAGTGCAAAAATGTCTCGCCCAGCTTCAGGTTCCCTCCCCGACCCCTACACACAATCAACAAGCAAGCAGGCCACCTCCTGCATTAAATAAATACAATTTAAAAAAAAATTGCTGAAGCTTCTGCCAACTTGTAACTAGCAGAACTTGAGTGTTTTTGGTGTCTTGTCCAACAGTTTTGCACAGCTCCACCACAAACCTTAGAACAGCAGATGAGGTAGCAGCCGCTGTCAATGCGGGAGAGTCGGCCACATTTGGAAGAGAAATATTCATCCTAACCTCTCCCTCCAGCCCTGGGTAGGTTGTGATAGGTAAATCTAGTGAAACTGTAATACACACCAGTAACAGCTCGTTAGCACTTACACATTGCTTTGCAAAGTGTGGTATAAACTTCGTGCTGGAAGGTGCGAGTCCCAGCTCCAGGAGACATATGCTAAAAATACAGTGTAGCCATGGTGGTCTGAGGAGTAGGAGGGGTAGCTGCCCTGAGGATGTACCTAGTGTCTCAGACCGGTACATACTTGGAGCAGCTCTCCCCTCTCACCACCATGACTACACTCTATTTTTAGCATGCTAGCTCAGTCAGGGTACGTCTACACTACCCACCGGAATGGCGGGTAGTGATAGATCTATTGGGGATTGATTTATCGCGTCTACACTAGACGCGATAAATCGATCCCCGATCGCTCTGCCGTCGACTCCGGAACTCCACCACGGCGAGAGGCGGAAGCGGAGTCGATGGGGGAGCGGCGGCCCGTCAATCCCGTGCCGTGAGGATGCGAAGTAAGTGATTCTACGTCGATCTAAGATACGTCGACTTCAGCTACGCTATTCTTGTAGCTGAAGTTGCGTATCTTAGATCGATTCCCCCCCCCCGCCCAGTGTAGACCAGGCCTCAGTCACATCCCCAGCAGCTCAAAGTGTAGACATACCCTCTGTAACACCCCGCAAGGTGCACATGTATTGTCATTTAACGCCTCAAGGAGAGGAGAACCTGGGCTATGCACAGCATGGGTTATGAAGAGAAAGTCAAGCCAGACAACCGTGTTGTCATTCAGTAAAAAAAAACCCAAACAGTTAAGCGATGGAATGAATCCACTAAGACACTACAGCTTACTGTTCTTTGGCCATCTGATTCTTTATACCAGCTGTTCTGTCGCAGAGGGCAGCAAACTCCGTGTGTTCTCTCGCCAACTTTATCCCCAAATCAGCACATTCCCCTCCAAGTGCTGTATAGATCCATGGGAAATCTGTGGAAGCCGCTGGCCATCCATTCAAATTGACACCCAATTGCCCTTTGCTGGCCACTGGTCCCAGAACCTCCCCGAACGGTGGGGGTGGAGGCTCCAAATTGTGAAGGGGTCACTCAAGCAATTTAGCCTGTGTTGAGGGGGCCTAAGGGAGCTAGCCAGTAGAGGCATTCAGAAAACGTCCCTCCCCCATAGGAAGTTTCAAGTTTCAGCAAAAAAATAAAAACTAAATTGTTTTTATTCTGAAATGCTGCTGCTGTGCCTCATGGGAGTTGTAGTTCAGATATCTCACACCCCCGGTTCTACCCTATAGACCCAACTCCTTTGGTTGGACTACATCTCCCATGATGCATCCGAGTCTCCCTTCTTGGTGAGGGGAGGTTGTATATCATGGCAATCGCATGGACTCAGGATGTCATGGGAGATGTAGTTAATAATAATAATATATGGAGATATACCTATCTCTGAGAACTGGAAGGGACCCCTCAAGGTCATTGAGTCCAGCCCCCTGCCTTTACTAGCAGGAACAAGTACTGATTTTTGCCCCAGATCCCTAAGTGGCCCCCTCAAGGATTGAACTCACAACCCTGGGTTTAGCAGGCCAGTGCTCAAACCACTGAGCTATCCCTCCGCCCAAAGTTCACGCTCCCATTCTCTTCTATGGGCTGGGATCCCCAGTCAGATTACAAATCCCATGAGGTGCTGCGGCAGCATTTCAGAATTTAATTATTTCAGTTTTGGGGTGTTCAGTTTTTCAATAAAAATGGAAGTTTCCCATGGAAATGGGGAGCTACTTCCCTGCTGAACAAAAAAATCAAATAATGAAGGACTTCAGCATCTACTGCAACTGGCATCTTATTTTGGTGCTGTGTGTGGTTGATGGCTGGGAGATACCACCACCATTCTCCCACCATCCCAAAGCTGACACAAGCAAACAAAAGGGACCCTGGGGTGCAGCTGAGAGGGACATGTGCCCAAGGAGCCCGTCAGAGCACAAGATATTTGGAACATCTGGTCAAGCGACTGCAAGTGGTGTTGGTGTCTCAAGTAGGTGGACCATGGTTGGTGGGCATAGCTTGGGAGAATATCACTATTTTCCCCCTAATTCAAGCCTTGGGTTGGAGAAGCAAAATGCCATAGGGCAAAAGTCCCATGGATCTCCAGGGTGGAGGATCAGAGCCGTGGACAGCAGCTCTCTGCCAGGTCCCACCTGAGTCCCTCCCACACTTTGGGACCCAGAGGGTAAGCAGAATGTTTTGGAATCACTGTTGCTCCTCCAGTCCACATCCCTAACAGGGAGCAAATGGGTTGATGTCCTTCTGCCCATGGCATTAGAGAGGGGGATTTGGCACATAGGTGTTAGATGATAATAGTAAGACCTGCAGAAGTCACCTGAAGGCAAGCGAAAATGAGGCCGCCTGAAAACAACATGGCGAAGAGCTGTGGAAGCCGAGCTGAAAAACCTGGGGCACAGCTGGGGAACCATTGAAAGACTTGCCAGAAACAGACAGGAGTGAAGGAGCTTTGTCACTGCCCTAAGCGCCAGAGGTGTAATAGGAACGTGATGATGATGATGATGCAGAGGTCAGATACTTGGTTCTTCTCTTCCAGAGTGTTATGACCCAATCTCATTAAATTGTTTCCCTCTGGCAACATTTCCATGTGTGGTATAGAAGCTCATTTGCTTCCTGAATCCTCCTGGTCTCAGACCTACAATGAAGTGTCATCATCACATGGTGACGGTGTACTAGAAAGTGTACACTAAGCCAGATGCAGTTTCACTGCATGTTAGAAATGTGGTAAGGGGGGAAAAGGTGATTTCTGAAAATTATTCTTGGAAAATACACAGCATTCCAAGCATTGTGTTTGTTTGTACTCCATGTAAATACATATGGAAAAGGGGAAGATTCTGTTCAGCTGTTCTCAGCCAGAAGTCTTTTAATAATAAATCATAGTTTGCTTTCATTCCAGGACCTCAGAGCACTTCATGACATGAGCTTTATGTCAAGCTTGAAGACATTCTTGGAAGGGAAGTATTAGGGTGGTCGAAAAATTTCCGTCAAAACATTTTTTTGACTGAAAATGAGGGTTTTGACTAAAAGAAAAGTGTTGGCAAAAAGGGCAAAAAAATTTCCTTCAAAATTTCCAATTGTTTTTTGTTTAGAAAACCAAAGAATTTTTGTTTTTTGGCTGAAAAGTTCCAGTTTTGGATGAAAAGTCAAAGCATTCCATAGTAACTGCTTCCCCACCCCTGCCAAACCAATTCTAATGATTATCCCCATTTAACAGATGGGGAATTTGAGGCAGACAGGGTAAGTGGTTTGCCCAAGTCACACATCAAGTTCCTGGTAGAGTCCAGAACAGAAGCTAAGGGCTTGGCTATATGGTGCGGTAATGTGCCTGCCAGGGTTGTGATATTTACGTGCACTCACATTGCACTTTAACTGGGCTGTGTAGATGCTTTTGTTAGGCAACCTTTAGTGTGCACCACCCAGGTCCGCACAGACCAATTAATGCGTAACACATTGGTGTGCTTGAGAAATCCCACCCCCATAGGGCACATTACCACACTGTGTGGAGAAGCCCTAAGTCTCCTGTTTGCTGGTTTGGAACCTTAATCACTGCACAAAATATTGCCTCTTAAATGAAAGGAATAGGGGTGACAGCAGAGTAGGGCAAAGTATGAAGAGTAATCAGTGGTTGCTTTGCAGTTCTACGTGTTTTCCATTGGGTAACATGTAGATTTCCTACAAGGAAGCTCTTCTGCGTTAAGCCCCCCTGAGTCAGTTCTAAGTGCATCATACTTTAGTTTAAAGTTATTGCAGTTTACGATAGTTGTAGTAGGAATGGCCAAGAGCTCAAAGAGGCAAACAAACAGGCTCGCCTGCACCTTGGGACTGGCAGTGATCTTTATTATTTCCCCCCCCCATGACTTCTTTTTGAAAAACTGTCTTTGTTGGTCTATATTAGCCAGGCCTACAGGGAATCTGCTGGTTGTACTAGATTAATTTACATGGAGTGATGAAAGTTGCAATCCATCACTGAGCAAAGAAAACAAACACAAACCAGAGGAAATAGTTGGCAGAGGGAATGTCAACAAACACATTTGCACCAAAGTCAAAGTGTGAAAATGGGATTTTTTTTAATAGCTCCCATAAGGTATTTTGTGAATGACCTTCCAACCATTAAGACTGTTTAATGTCTTTTCTCTTCAGATACCCTTCACAAAGTCCTTAGATCCCTCCATTTCCCCCCACCCCAATCCTCTTCTCCCATCCACATACGGAGAAGCCCTCGAGTGTATGTATTCCCATGGCAGAGGTGATGCCAGACTGGAACAGACCACTGGTCCATCTAGTCCAGTACCCACTCTGACATGCATTGATATCAGCTACTTCAGAGGCAGCTAGGGAATAACTTTCCCTCAGCACAAGTTTCTGCCTAACCCCTATTAGACATTGAGTTTTGCCCTAATGAATCGGGGTGACTGTGCCTAGAGTGAACTCTCAGTTCCTAGTGAATTTGCATGTCCCCTTCCCTTAGACACACTGCTGCCACCATCTTTCTTGTCAAGGACAGAGCAGATGCCCTTCAGACCCAGTCATCCTAACTCCCTACTTTGCCAGAGGGCTCACTATTGAGTGGCAAAAAATGACCCTTTTTTTGGCCTGGAAACTGAATGCGAGGACCTTACCTCTGACCGTTATAGCCCCAAAATGGGAGGTGTATTGTTTTTGTGGGTTTGTATCAGAGCCTTGATGTCACCTGAATGCTGTGCTTTGTCCCGGGGGATGTAAGGGCTGGCAGGAAAGCATCACACTCAAAGAAAACTCTATCCCATGTTGAAAAATATAAAGGAGACATGATGGATTTCTGCTTTAACAATGGGCTCTGTTAGGAATCATGCTACAATAGCCCATGGAAAAGCAGCTGAGATTCAGATGCTGCCTAGTATATTTTTATTCTATTGGGTACATAGAGAAGATGGCTGAAATACAATTTGTTTTACATATGAAAAACCAGCATGGAATTTTTATATTCTATCAAGAGAAGCTCTCTGCTCCCTGAGCAGCAGAAGACTGATGAGGAAAGAATATGCAAATAACCTCCTTGCCTTGATGGGAAAAAAAGTGACCGTCTGTATTCAAATTCCTAGAGTGAGAGCAGAGACTAATTCATCAGGCTCAGATTGCTCTTTGATCAGGGCTGCCTTGCTAGCTCCATGCTGGCAAGGCCTCATAGACAGACAAGATCCAGGGCTTGATTCTCTTAGTCAGCCACATCTGCATGCAAATGAAAGAAACTTGGCAGCACCATGCCGGCTAGGAGCTACCAACTGCTGACTCTGCCACAGTGAGATGAAGAGCACTGTTCTGTGCAAGAACAAATGGAGGGGGAGAGATGGCAGGGGGAGGGTGGAAATTGGATTTCACTGGGCTGGTTCAGGCTTTGTGTCCTGAAACAGTCATTCATTCTTGTCACATATGCCAACTAATTTCCTCCCCTTGTTAAAACCACTGCTCAGATCACCCCATCCGTATAACAAGACAGAAATGTAACACTCCTGCGGGAAGGGTCGGGGAAATGCAGAAGCAGAGAGTCACTGAATGACTAAGGAGATGCGGCCAATCTTCATTGTGGGCATTCAGAAGTCAGGCTTCCCCCTTGCTCCAACAACAGCTTTGGAGAAAAGAGCATATCCTGCTGAATACAAGCCTCTTGTTGTGGTTCTAATGTGCCCCGTGCGATGACAAAAGCAGCAATCCCGCAGCGATCATATCACTGGGGAGCATTCGAGGGGTACATCTCCACCGCACACTAAGCCTGGCTCTGTGGGGCTCGGGCTCATGGACTCGGTATTTCCAAGCCAGGTCTCACAACTGTGCTAATGTGTCCATACTGACTCTGGTCTGCGGCTTGATCGGTGTCCTTACTGCAAAATGACAGGGCTTAGACCAGAATCTCAGTGGGACTCAGGCTCTGACCCACCTGCCTAGCAGGGTTCTAGGACCCCGGACCTGAGTCAGAGTGATTTGTGTGTGGATGGAAAGGGGGCTTGGGCTCAATCCTGGGTCGGAGCCCGGCCTTAGCGTGCTGTGTAGATACACCTTATGTGGGGTTAGAGTGACCAGATGTCCCGATTTTATAGGGACAGTCCCGATTTTTGGGTCTTTTTCTTATATGGGCTCCTATTACCCCCAACCCCCTGTCCCGATTTTTCACACTTGCTGTCTGGTCACCCTATGTGGGGTGGACTTTAGGGTCTGATCCCTCAGTGGGTCCATGGAGGCTATTTCTGATCATATCACTATGGAGCATTCTATGTGGCCTGGCTCTTTAAGGACCAACCTTGCAATGATGATACCACTAGGGAACAGAGTTCGTTGGGGGGGGGAAATGTTAAAATTTCTAAGTCATTTTCATTTAGCAGGATTTGAAATGGATGCATTTTGGTTTTCCCCTCCCCCCAAAAAAAATTCTAGAAAATTATTTTAAATGGAACATGTTCTCAAAATGCTTATTAACATTTGTTTTTCAAAAACCCTCTTGAGAAATTTAGATGCAATTTCCCCCCAAAAAATGTTACCAAAAATGAAAGATTTCCAAAAAAATGGAGAGTGGTTGGCAAAATGTGTAAAGAAAATATTTTGACAACAAAAATGCTGGTTTGAAAAATGTTGGACAGATCTTCTATGGGACCCTGTATGTGGCCTGCCACTTTAGGTCAGTCTTCTCCGCAGAGATAACCTGGACTCTTATCCCTAACCCCCTCCCATCCACACATAAAACCTTCTCACCCGAGGGTAGTGGTGCTTTAAACCCAGGCTCCAGCTGGCCCATCTGGAGCTGTAGACTAAGGCCTGGCTTCTGCTTTCACTAGGGCTGGTAACCCGTCTGCTTTGCAGTGAGGACGCAGGCTAAACCACTCAAGTGCTGATAGTCCTCCAATATCTTCCCACGATCCCCCGTGTGCCCAGAAAGACACATTTTCGTACAATTCACTGGCAAAGAAAGAATCACAGAACAGCTCAGGTTACTGCGGCACAAAGAGCCATGGGGTATGCCCCTCAAAGCCCTAGTGACAGACCCAGGGGAGGGCAGCACCAGTGAAGACACAACAACTCCACTCACACCAGGGCTTGGCCATCCCAGGTTCTCAGATGTGGGTGCCAATCACCCAAGTTAACTCTGCAGACCCTTTAGGGTCTGATCCCAAAACATGCTCCACCTGGGGGCGGGGGTCCAAGTGCACTGAGTTCACTGCAGGATTGGGGCCCTTAAATGCAAGCTGGCATGGAATGCCCTTTAGTGATCCTCTCTTAATTCACACTGGCGATCAAGTGTGTCAAGAGCAAATCCCTTTGAAGTGAAAGGTCATTCCTATTTGCATTCATATTCCCCTTGTAGATGCCTTCATTATTGTACACAACCTGCCTTTTGCAGCCCTGTGATAATGTAAAGATGCAAACCGCGTTAAAGTAAGCACATGCGCAGCACAAAGACATTCTATGCTCATTATTTTCCCCGCAGATTTATGAGCAGAGGGATGACACCCAAAGGGTCAGCCTTCACAGCAAGCCAGACCTATTCTCAGGATGCCATGTATAATTTATATTGGACATATGCTTGCTTTGTCACACCTACCTGACACATTAGCATATGCCACTGCATAGCATTCCACATAAAAAGCCATATACAGAGCATCAGTGCAAATGAATGATATTAGGAAATGTTTGCATGCCACTAAGTAATACTAAAAATAATTCTGTGGTTTTACTAAATAGAAATCACCATCCTCGGAGAGACGTATGAATTTTTATATCCTTCATTAGGGTGACTCATGACTCCCCAGTTTTCCTACACCCCTAAGGTGGTACTTTAAAATGACTCTCCTCTCTCTGTCTCTCTCTCTCTCACACACACACACGCAAAATGGACATGAAAATACATACATGGCCATCCCAACCACCATCTCTCCATGAGAGATTTTATTCAGAGATCAGTATCATTACCCCTGTTTCACAGATAGGGAAACTGAGGTACAGAAGGGGAAGTTGCTGCGTCCCCTCCGACACTTGCTGCATCTCCTCCAACTCCTTAGTCTACTTCCCTGGGCTGCTTCTCCGCAGCTCTAGCACCTTCTCTGCCCCTATCTCAGGACTTCAGCCTGCTCATCTTATTCAGCCAGGAGCTTGCTCTCACTCCCCGGATTCTGCCCAAGGTCCTCGCGTTCTTCCTCCTGCAAAGTAGCCAGTTCTCCCTCCTTGAGCTCCAGGGAGCAACTGAAGCTGCTCTGCCCTGCAGCCTCTCTTATATGGGCCTGTCCGGCCCCGATTGGCTGCTCCTCTCAGCCCTTCTCAGATTGGCTGCCTCCTCCACAGCCTCCCTACGGCTCTATTAACCCCTTAGAGCAGTGGTGGGCAACCTGTGGCCCATCAGGATAATCCACTGGCAGGGCGCGAGACAGCTTGTTTACATTGACCGTGCGCAGGCATGGCCGCCCGCAGCTCCCAGTGGCCGCGGTTAGTCGTTCCCGGCCAATGGGAGCTGCGGGAAGTGGCGTGGGCTGCAGGGATGTACTGGCCGCCGCTTCCTGCAGCTCCCCCATCACAGCAGGTGCTCTTTTACAACTCTTAGATGCAAGTTATCTATCCCGGATTTAAAAGTGTCTAACTTTAGTAGCTTCTGTTTAACCTCCTCCAGAGATATTAGTGGAATAGAAAGAGTTATCACCATATGATCAGACTATATCATCTGTTTTTCCTCCGAATACAGAACAGAAATATTTATTTAACACTTCTGCCCCTTGTCTACATTATTGAGAATTCTACCATTTCCATCTAGTAGTGAACCAATACCATTGTCAGGCTTCTTTTTGTTCCTAATATATTTTTATTAACCTCCTTCATATTGTCATTAGCTTTGATGGCCATAGAGTTCTCCTTGTGGCCTTTGGCTTCTCTCATCAATTTTCCTAACTTCTGATTTATATTCGTTACCATCAACTGCCCCTTTCTTCCATTTGATATATATATATATACTTATTTTTTACAGCTGCCTTCTTGCTCAAATTGTAGGATTGTGGCTTTTGGGGCATTTAAGTAAGTTGTTCTTAAAGGATTCACAATTATTCACATTTTTCTGATTGAAAATGTGAGATGAACCTAATCCATTCAGCCTCAGATAGCCCCAGCTGGGGCTACCCCATTGATTTCTGGTTTCTGCTTCAAATCACCCTCTTTAGACGGACTTTCTCCAGCCTACCTCCTGGGTTCTGTCGCTCTGCTCTCCTTCCCTTAGCTCATTCCAGCAACCACTTCATCTCTGCCTCTTTGCACAATCTTGCAATGTTAGTATAAGAGCCCCCTCTAAAACTCCTGCCCTCTAGAACAACCTTCCTCCATTTGTGTCTTAGCAGCCCCCCCGCACCTCCCACACACACTTTGAAGTGTCATCTGTAAACATTTTTTCTCCCTTATTAATTTCTCTAAATATTATTTGCAATTACACTATTCAAATCTGTAAAGCATTTCAGGATGCAGTGGGTCTGAAAGAAGCTATACAAAAAACAGTGGTATATTGCCTTGTATTTGGCAGAGACACAAGTACGCACATGTAATAGCATCACCATGGGCTGTGAAGTAGATTTCAGCCTTGCTTTGTCAGCCCTGAGGAATGAGATCTTTCTCAAGGTCACACGCAACCCGATTGATCTTGGCGTAGCTCTTTCTCTTGGTGTTACAAAATCCACTACATATATATTTCTAATTTGAACTCCAGAGTCCTGAATGAGCACCAAGTCTTTATTACTTTCCTTTCCCCAGAGAGTGTCGTCTGCCCCGGTCAGGGCTGAGGTTCAGTGGTGCATTGAAGCTTGCAGTTCACCCACCCATGCA
Source organism: Platysternon megacephalum (assembly GCA_003942145.1). Classification (NCBI taxonomy): domain Eukaryota; kingdom Metazoa; phylum Chordata; order Testudines; family Platysternidae; genus Platysternon; species Platysternon megacephalum. Next base: position 4,102,542 of record QXTE01000072.1, read on the forward strand.
GTTTGTTTAAACAAAGAGCTTTAGCAATGTCCGGTCTTTTAAGTACTAATGTTACAGCTGTTAGTTGAAAGTGCAGTACTACAGAAATTCCAATCCCAAGGAGCCATAAAAAAAAATTAAAAAACAAATCTCTATTTATGTTCACGGTCAGATCACCGCTTTGCAGTCCCAAATTCCTGACAGAGTTGGAAACCTGACTGGTTTAGGGAATCCCTCTCCAAATGGAAAAAAACAATCCCGATTCTTTTCAGGCCCACAACGTACCTTGGAAATGGCCTACAGAAGATTTGTCATTTTAGGCCAATACCGAGAATATTTGTGTGTCTTGCCCCCAGAACAGATGCTTCTGGGATCTACTATGTTCAACTTGAACTTCAATTAACCAGTCAAGACACAATCAGTTCTAGCTAAAGTTGCTTTCTCAGCTCTTTTGCAAGAAACGTATGTATTCTCAGTAGACAACCCTGACTTGTACCTCACTTTTGTTTGAAGTTATTCTCCTAGCACAGAGTGAATTTGCATTTGAAAAGCCCACAGGCCAACATCTGGGTGTCTGTCATCTTTCCAGCCCTTTAGGCAGAATTTTTTTTTCACTAGGTCATGGATCTCCACATCTTAAAAGGAATGATTGACCTTGCTTTAGAAGGCAAGAGGCTGACATTAGGAATCATGATGCTGAAAGGAGATGGGGGGGGGGGGAGCATTTTCTGCAGTAGCTAGCCCAAAATATACATTCCTAAACTTTCTTCTCCCTTTGGAAGGAATCACAGTGGGTACAAGAAGAATCAAACAATTCTGAAAACATTAGGGGCTAGACTGTGACTTGGTCTATGCCCCCCTGGCAAGGCGGGGGGGTGAGAGCGAGTCTAAAACCTCCTTGCACCCCCCATAACCTCCCTGAAAGAGGGGAGTGGCTAAGTGGCTGTGCCTTGGCTCCACCTCGACTGCTTGTTGGCAATAGAGCTGAGACTCCCTGGGGGTGGGCTGTAGTCATCTATTGCTGTTGTAGAGCAGTAAATCACTGCAGGAAGCAGGGGATGTGTATTGTGACTCAGAGGGGTGTCAGTCACACGGCTTCCGTGGGCTACTCCTGGGGTGGGGCAGTTGGCACTACCCCTTGCTCAGCACTGTGGCTCTGGGCAGAATGCGGCCGTGAGGGCACAGTGCCGAGCTGGGTGAGCAGGATTCTAAACACTACATCGAAACAGCCAGAAGAGCCATTCATCTTTGGGATTTTAGTTAAAGGACTTAAACATAATATAAAAAAAAAAAAAAAAGACCAGATTGACCTGGAAGCTGCCATCTCCACAGCCTGTTGGTACTGAGTATGGCTCATGGTTAAGTCATCCTAAGTGAAGAGTACTTACTAGAATAACTTGCCGTACAGCCGCTTTGAATGTCTTATTCTTTATCATGAATTCAAGGGAGCTGTCATGCTCCTGTACCAGATAGGGACTGGCTACAGCGCTTCTTTTTAAGTGAGATACACACCAGATGTGTTCATGATAAAATCCTTTCATGCTCTCACAGGAATGGCTGAGGTTAGCTTAAATAAGGTATTTTATACACAGCACCACCTAGTGGCTGAACAGCATAATACAGTTTAACATTCAATTACATCGCCCCTTTAATTTCTACATTCCTACTATTTACAAAATTTACATTATCCCACTATCTTTGAAATTCAGTAAGTATCAGTTTGTTGAGTGCGTCTGAATCATACTGGTTTTCTAATGACATGTCCCGAACGCATAACAACTTGATCATCTGGCTGTCAATTAGTTGCAATGGCTTGCCGTGGTCGGTCTGGAATCCTTAAGTTTTCTTCTTGTTGTTCTGAATCTGCCATCTGTAGAGCTTGTTCTGTTGATTTTTCTCTGTCTGAGGAACAAACTATAGAGGTCAATGGTTTGTTTACCTCTCCACTATTGGTCTCAATCACATATGATCTGGTCCATATCACATATGATCTGGTCCATTCTTCTCCATCCAATTTGACACAAACAGTCACCAGGTTCTAGCCCTGATCTACACTGGGCAGGGGCATTGATCTAAGTTACGCAACTTCAGCTACATGAATAACGTAACTGAAGTCGACGTACTTAGATCGACTTACCGTGGTGTCTTCACTGCGGTGAGTCAACTGCTGCCGTTCCCCCGTCGACTCTACCTGCGCCTCTCGCAGAGCTGGAGTACAGGAGTCGACAGGAGAGCACTCGGGGGTCAATTTATCGTGTCTAGACTAGACGCGATAAATCAATCCCTGCTGGATCGATCGCTGCCCGCCGATCCGGCCGGTAGTGAAGACATACCCCTAGACTCAGCAGTTTTTGGAGTGTCAGCTGTTTTTAAAAAAAAAAAAAAAAAAGGGTGCATAAGCTCCTTTTGCCTTTTAATCAGACTTGACTACTCTTCATGTCTCGCTACTTTGGAGATGGAACTACTATTCCAAATTTGGAAAAGAATCTGAATTGTCTTCCCACTTGGAGTTGTACTAGACCAGGGATTCTCAAACTGGGGGTTGGGACCTCTCAGGGGGTCGCGAGGTTATTACATGGGGGGTCCTGAATTGTCAGCCTCCACCCCAAACCCCACTTTGCCTCCAGCATTTATAATGGTGTTAATTATATAAAAAAGTGTTTTCAATTTATTAGGGGGGGGGGGAGGGTTGCACTCAGAGGCTTGCTATCTTGAAAGGGGTCACCAGTACAAAAGTTTGAGAACCACTGTCCTAGACAATATCCAGTAGCTGCTATTGGTGTTGATCTGTAGCTCAGAAGAACTTTCTGCTGTAGGATTTTCTTGGCTGTCTGTACAGCTCTCAGCCTCTCCATTTGTTCGTGGGTAATGTCAGATGCTAGTAATATGATCAAAATCATATTTCCTTCAGAATGACAAATTCTGCTGCAGTGAATTGTGGTCCATTGTCTGTCACTAGTTCTTCCAGAATAACAAAATGAGCAAAAGTGCACTTCAGTTTCTTGATAACATTGTGACATGTTATGTCTTTCAAGAACATTATTTCTATATACCTGAAAAAATAGCCCACTATGACCAGGTAATGACACCTTCTGAATTCTCATAAATCTGCAGCTAGTCTCTTCTAAGGTCTGTCTGGTAGAGGTGATAAAGGTTCTTTGTGTTGGTCTATGCACTGTTCACATGCAGATACTTTATTCTTTATGTCAGGGTGGTGGCCAGGCAGCAGCAAGATCTGGTTGGCCTGTTCATGGCTCCTTTCACTTTGGGATGGAAGTCATCCAGCGTTGGGAGGATAGATTTTCCTCTCAACTGTTTCAAGAAGTCTTAAGATCCACATAGATTCATACTTTTCCATTTTTCTTTATAACTGGTACCCCTGGGGCACACGATGCTGTTGTCTCAGAGATTCCATGCCAATCTATTCCATTCCCTTTAGCTCAGTTTTCACTTTATGAAGTAATGGGATAGGAATTTTGCAAGGTGTATGTACACTGCCTGGTTCAGCATTCTCTCTTAATGTTATTTGTACTGGATCTGCTTTCAAAAGTCCACTATCACCAAATATTCCATTGAGTTCTTCCACCTTTCTCATTAGGCCCATCATGGCAGCCATGCTGCAGCTGAGAAGGCTATTGGTCTGTGGTCCTTTGATTACATACAAAGACAAAAGCTATGCTTCAGAGTATAAGTTGTTTCTGTGGTGAACTGGCCCATGCAGTTCAGAATCCCTCCAGGACTAGACAGAGCTGTGTCAAGGGACTTCAGCTCTTGGAGGGTTTGAAGGTGATTGTAAGTTCCTTCTGAGATGACTGCAACATCTGCTCCTGAGTCAATTTTAAAGTCAATAGTCTTGCTATAAATATTCAACTTCACTCTCCACGCAGGTTCTGTTTCGTCATAAGTGACAGATCCCAGAAAACAATGACTCTTGATTGTCTGTAATATGAATCAACTCCCTGACTGCTTTGGTAAAGCAAATAGCTACAAAATGCTCATATTTTGTGCATTTTTACACCTTGCACCTCTGGCTAGACATGCATCATCTCTTGGGATGAGACGTTTTCCACATCTTGTGTATATAGGCTGGAACTTGTCCCTCTGAGCCTGGGAGTTCGCTCTCCTTGCTTCAGAGGTTTTATGATAATGACTTTTAACACCCAAGTGTCTGTTTATAGCTTTTAAGCTAATTTCAGGTTTTTCAAGTTGCTCCTGCTTTTTGTTCTGCTGTTTGACTAGTTCAGACCGCTTTGCTATATAGCTGTGGCTAGGCTTAATCTGTATTTAGTTGTAGCTGCTGTTAAGGGTTATCACCTGTTAACCCAGTAACCAGCCTGTCTCTGATGTTTTCATATTCTGCATTATGCCCCCCCCCCCAAAAAAAATCAGCTTTCAGCCCATGTATGCAGAGCTCTTATAAAACATTCAACTTTTTCCACTGGTTCTTGAATTCTCTGGTGAAAACATGCTCTCTCATATATCAGAGAAATGCGATTTAAAGTAGGCATCAAACATAGCCAGAACCCTTTCATAGTCATCTTTGTGCCAGTTTTCAGTAAAGTCAAAGGTTTTAAAGATATGCTCTGCTGGCTTCCCCATAGCATAAATTAAAGAGGACACCTGCATATCTCCAGTTTCCTTGTGGAGCTTGTTTGCCAAGTGAAATCTTGCAAAATATTGCTTCCAGTCTGTTTATTGTGAAGGTCTGTCAATGCAAAGTTTTCTGAGGCATTGAAGGGTGGCATGTTGATGAGATCCTGCAACCTTTGTTGCTTTGTTCCTTCTGTTTGTTTTCCTCTGGCACTAGTTTACTTCTAACACCATACCATGCTCCTGTACCAGATATGGACTAGCTACAGAGCTTCCCTCCGAGCGAGATACGCATCAGATGTGTTCACTATAAGATCTCCCAGATATGCTAAGGTCAGCTTAAATAAGGTATTTTATACACACAGCACCACCCAGTGGTGGAACAGTATAAGATGGTTTAGCATTCCAATATAGGAGCTGCTTTCCCTGCATCACTGGGCCTCCTGCTGGGAAGTATCAGTAAAATGGCAGCTCAGGCATCATTCAGAGCTGTGGGACATAGCTAATAGGAAAAGTGTTTCTAAAGACAGCCATGAAAATTCCTATTATGGGTAGAAGGTGGGATTTTAAAGTTGCCTAACGGAGTTAGCCACCCAAACTTTCATTGGGAACTGGGTGCCTAATGCCCTTGTGCACTTTTGAAATCCCATCCCAAGTGCATAGTAATGCCTAGTATTGAGGCTGCCTAACACTTTCCATTATAATCCTTGTAACATTGTCAGGCTGAAATTTGCCATTGTCAACTTATGCCTCAGGTTGAATTTTTCTGGAAAGGTGGAGTAGCTGAGCCCTCTTGTGCATACATGTTACAAAGGGTCTGTAATTTCATGATCACAAACTATTTTTCAAATAGTACAATGGGATTGTGTCTCTATATACAGATACGTCTTGCAGAAGTGTGTATGTGAATGCCAGACAATCCGCTTAATGACATTTTAAACGCGCATTAAACTGTTCTTGCACAACACGCTACAGATTAAGTAAAGAAACAGAGTGATAATGGAAATTTGCTGGCCTGTATACCACCTGAGTGTGCATCTAGGACAGTTTGTAGTTAACAACTTCAGTCTCTGAATGGCACCTAAGGAAGACTCATACATACACCTCTACCTCGATATAACGCTGTCCTCGGGAGCCAAAAAAACTTCCTGCGTTATAGGTGAAACCGCGTTATATCAAACTTGCTTTGATCCGCCGGGGTGCGCAGCCCCGCCCCCCCCCCCAGAGCGCTGCTTTACTGCGTTATGTCCGAATTCGTGTTATATCGGGTCGCGTTATATCGGGGTAGAGGTGTATGTAGCTAAGTCAGCTTAGTTAACCACCCATCCCCTAAACTGCACGTAAATTACACAACAGAGAGTCCTGTGGCACCTTTAAGACTAACAGAAGTATTGGAGCATAAGCTTTCGTGGGTGAATACCCACTTCGTCAGACGCATGTAATGGAAATTTCCAGAGGCAGGTATAAATATGCAGGCAAGAATCGGTCTGGAGATAACGAGGTTAGTTCAATCAGGGAGGGTGAGGTCCTCTGCTAGCAGTTGAGGTGTGAACACCAAGGGAGGAGAAACTGCTTTTGTAGTTGGCTAGCCATTCACAGTCTTTGTTTAATCCTGATCTGATGGTGTCAAATTTGCAAATGAACTGAAGCTCAGCAGTTTCTCTTTGGAGTCTGGTCCTGAAGTTCTTTTGCTGTAAGATGGCTACCTTTACATCTGCTATTGTGTGGCCAGGGAGGTTGAAGTGTTCTCCTACAGGTTTTTGTATATTGCCATTCCTGATATCTAACTTGTGTCCATTTATCCTTTTACGTAGTGACTGTCCAGTTTGGCCAATGTACATAGCAGAGGGGCATTGGTGGCACATGATGGCATATATAACATTGGTGGATGTGCAGGTGAATGAACCGGTGACGCTGTAGCTGATCTGGTTAGGTCCTGTGATGGTGTTGCTAGTGTAGATATGTGGGCAGAGTTGGCATCGAGGTTTGTTGCATGGATTGGTTCCTGAGTTAGAGTTGTTATGGTGCGGCGTGTGGTTGCTGGTGAGAATATGCTTAAGGTTGGCAGGTTGTCTGTGGGCGAGGACTGGCCTGCCTCCCAAGGTCTGTGAAAGTGTGGGATCATTGTCCAGGATGGGTTGTAGATCACTGATGATGCGTTGGAGAGGTTTAAGCTGAGGACTGTAGGTGATGGCCAGATCAGCTACAACATAACCGGTGCCACAGGACTCTCTGTTGCTTTTTACAGATCCAGACTAACACGGCTACCCCTCTGATACTTAAATTACACAGTACATGGCTGCTAACTAAGGCCCCAATCCTGCAATGCCAGAGAGATCTCTGACAGTGTGGAACCTCATTGACCTCAGTGGGGATACCCGCAGGAGCAGGGATTTGGCCCCGTGGGGTATGTCTTCACTGCAGAGTAAACGGGTGTGATTGATTAACCCAGGTCTTAGCCTAGCTTGGGTGTGAGCAGGCACAGTGGAAAGCCCTATCTCAGTTAACGTGGCCTCACTGCCTGTGTCAATAGGATTTCTGGGGCATATCCCATAGTTCTTTATGCTGCTCTAGGATTCTGTCCCAGTGAATTGTCGGTCTTTCTGGGCAAATGTGGGGGGGAGGGGGGGGATTGTGGGAAGGCATTGGAAGACTAGCAGCACTGAAGTGATTTTGCTTGCATCCTCACAACAAATTGGGCGAGTTACCAGCCGAGTGACGTCCTCACTCTGCTTTACCCTACAGTCCCAGACAGTCCAGCTAGCCCAGGTGTAAAACACCACCGCACATGGGTGAGAAGGTTGTGTGTGTGGACAGAAGTGAGGTTGGGGCAACACTGGTGTAGAAGTCTGGGTTAACTAAGTGAAGACAGATCTGTGGAGCTAACTACAAGATCAGGGCCACGCTTCCTGATCCTGCAAAGGAGCCATACAAATTATTGAGTCTATCCCTGCGTATCCCTTTGTAGGACTGGGGCCCTTAATTATTAAAATACTCATCCAAGAGAGAATGCCTCTCCATGTCAGCGAAGATATACGGAGTCAATGTGACAATGTGGATAATGTATGCAAGTATACAAACATGACAAAGATTACTGGATGCTACGTGCATGTATCTAATGTGAAAAAACGTGTCTGATATTGTGCTATCTGGGACAGAGTATGGTCATTAGGACTGGTCAAAAGTTTTACATTGGAAGGAATTTTTTTGGACAGAAAATTGGTTTTATGACAAAAATGAATATTTTTACAAAGCATCTGTTTCCCTTGACATTTTTTCCTTCAGAAATCCAGAAACTGACAATTTTCAGCTGAAAAATGAACATTTTTTCCATTTTCAGCAGTTTTCTACCAACATTTTTCAGTTTCAGGGCTTTTAGGTTTTGTTTTTATGAAGTGTCAACATTTTCAGCTGGGAACACTCCCCTCCCCCATTTTTCAATGAGCTCTAACGATCACGTAACTAAATCCTGTATTGTACCATATACTCACTAGAGGGCAGAGCTAAGGTTGCATGTGCAAACTTAACATTCTCTTAATGTGTTATATTTATAAGCTAGTATATTTTCACTTGTTATAGTGTGATATTACATTCAAAATCTGATCAATTAAATGAGTGTTATTAGGGAAGCAAAGTCAAGCACTTAATAGTTTAGGACAGGAAGTGAAGAATAACATACTCAGCTCCATAATACTCCCAGGAGTTGGAGCATATCCCGTAATGATAACACCTAGCTGTTATACAGCAATTTTCATCCATAGACTTCAAAACGCTTCACAAAGGAGATCATTGTCATTATGCCCATTTTACAGATGAGGCACAGAGAGGGAAATACTTGCCCAAGGTCACCTGGCAAAGCAGCAGAGCTGGGACTAGAACCTTGGTCTGAGTCCCAGTCTAGTGCTCTATCCACTAGGCCTCCATCATCACATAGTTCTGGGGAGTTAGATTCTAATTTTAGTCTCCACTGACAAGCCTGATGAGCTGATGAACCTCCACCCAAGACCAGAGGAAACGTAGGGTGGGCTTTTTAGAATCTCTCAGCATTGCCCTAACTGCTCCCATTGAAGTCCATGGGAATTTGCTGTTGATTTCAATGGGAGCATTGCCAGGCAGTCCGGAGTACTTCTGCAAACCCTGCCCTTAGAAAACAGCCGTGTCCTGAGGGCAGGTGGGTGGTGTGGTTTTTGGAGCATGTTGCTGGAACTCTTGAGAAGTTAGGTGCCCTCCATCATGAGTTTTTCTTTCATTTCTTAGACAGCCTCTAGCTGTGCTGCCCAAGCGCGCCAAAGCAGTCGCTGCGTGAGCTCACGTGCACAACCTGCCGCTGCGTGCGAGACGTTGCCAAGCCACAAGTGAGGCGCCCGGTGCGAGCCGCTGAACGGCAGTGCCCGAGGGACTGCTCCGCCCTCAGCCGGGCTTGCTGGCATCCGGGACATGGCGATAGTTTAAAAGCCGTCTCAGTTGTCGAAACGTAATACTGCATGTTACAAAGTTCCCAACTGCTTGGGCCTGGCGCCCCTGCTAGAGCCCGGCCCCTTTGCCCCACCCAGACAGAACAAAGGAGCCAGAAAGCAGAGGCCTCTCCCCAGCTGAGGAGTCCCAAGCACAGAGTAGCCAACTTCTGCACCACCTGCCCCGTGCAGCTCCCAGCGCAGGGGGCATGTCGCTAGAAGGCTAGAGGGGGATGGGCCAGGAGTACTACTGCTCTCGAGCAATCCCCAAAGGGTGGAATGGCCCGTAGGCGGCCCTTACAACAGGGCTGCTCCAAAGGACTCCAGGGCTAGCACAGAATCAGCCCCAGGAAGAGGAAGCTGCAAATAGGACCGTTGCGACCCGTGTCTCAGCCGTGCCCAATAAATCCTGGCCCCTGCTCTCAGGGAGCAGCTCCTGGTCTGGGAGTTCCTAGAACCCCTTCCTTGGCAATCATGAGGATTTCTGAACATAAAGCATTCAACAATCCACACTAACACACTGTGACGTGCCCTAAGCATTGGCGCACAGATGTTTTCTCACCACCATCACCCCAACAGTGGGGGATGGCAACAGTCTCTCCCCACTGAGGGGAGACTCTGGTTTGAGGAGTCATCGAGTTTTCACCCATCATTTTGAGCTGCTAGTTTCTGCGTTCTCCTTCTCTGCTCCCTTGTGCTACTGCAGCATAAGCATAGCTTTCGACTCCTCTCCGCTACTCCCACTTCTAGGTCCAAGAGCAAACCAAAACCCTGGTGGGTTGCCTGTGGGATTTGAACCTTGGACCTACAAAGCTAAAGCAGGAACCTCTGTCACCTGAGCTGACAGAAAAAGCCCATAAGCTGGGAGTAGCAGCAGACTCAAACATCTTATGTCACCCACCCATTAGAGAGAAGGACAAAGACCTGCCCTTTTCTCATTACAGGGCAGGGTGCTAGAGGAGATGATGTGCCATTATTCACACGGGTAAACGCACTCACACATCCAAACCTGTGCAAATCACAAGCTCAGCCAGTACTGACACCAAACGTACCCCCAGTTCAGTCAGCAAGCAGTAAATACAGGAATTCTCAGTGGCTAGCACCAAAGCAGCCTTAACTCTGCCCCATCGTTCCATTAAGCTCAGTTTTGTCTCAGACACAGAATCTCCGATTACATGATTTGTGTAAAATGCAACAGGACAGTGCAACAGCTTGTCCATCTATTGACATTCACCTTTTGGTTTTTTTCCAGTTATAATACCCAGGCATACAGAATGGAGGGAAACATATCAAAAGGTCTTGAGAGCCTGAGGATGAGAAAGGTCGGGTTTTTAGAGATGGCCTCTAATTCTGTAGACATTTACCTGTCCCTGTGATTGCGAGAGAAATTAGCAGCACGCTGACATCCCAAAGGCACTATTTTCACAGGGCCCTACACCTGGCTCCTCACTTTGTGGGCAATTTCACACCTCATGCAGATCCCCATGGAGGAGAGCGGACTCACCGCTGGTGCATTGGCCGCGGCATAGTAGGCTCTCCTCTGCTGGCAAGCCCTGCCCACAGCCACTCTAGCCCTGCAGTAGCCTGCTTCTTCTCATGACTTGACCTTCCAGCCCGGCTCTCCCTTTGGGGCAGGAGAGAGTCCAACACACACAAGTCCAATGTTGTTACATCGCATTTGTGCCACATGGAACAGCAATAGTGTAACCCATTACAGTGGATGGCAGTGGGTTACCCACAATTCTTGGCAGGTACAATTATTTGTGGTCACCATTTTTGTTTTCACAAGACCAGAGGTTAAGCTGAGGCTCTAATTTTTCAGAAAATTTTAGCAGCGAGATCTACCCCCATTGACACTCCTCTATCTATGAGACATATGGAGAGTCCTGTAATAATATGTTACTACTGTATGTTGGCCTGGTTATTGGGATGAGGTTTTCCGTATTTTGGTTTAGTATTTGTCTCTAGGGATTGATCAGGCAGGGAGAAAGATGGCTCAAGATGGGCACCTATCAGCTGAGTAACAAAGATTGCTGATTTAAAAGGAAAGTCTTTTGTGGAGGGCAGGAACAGGCAGACTGGAACCAGCTACAGGGCCTCACTGGGGAGGTCTGGAGAAGCTAGGCCTAAGCTGCTATTGTGCAATGATAAGACACATGTGTAGCTGGTTTGGTGTTTTAATGTCATTTGTTCTTGACTGCTTTGTTCCACTTGCAGATAATAATACTGGCTCTAATACAGCACTTTCCATCCCTAGATCTCCAAGCACTTCAATTTAGGTAACGATTGTGATCCCCATTTTACTGATGGTGAAACTGAGGCACAGAGAGGGGAAGTGACTGGCCAGGAACATAACCCCAGTCTCCTGGAGTCCAGTCCAGTGCTCTAGCCACAAGGCTGGATTTGAGACCGCTCCTTTTGGTTGCTATAGAAACAGGTATCCAGCTGGACTTGCAGAGAGCTAAACAGTTGGCAGATACAGGGGATTGCAGCCAGAACCTAGTCCAAGAGTGAACGGATCGCATGATTCCCTTACCCTGAGACAAGTAAGAGCAAGAGGCCCAAGACCTGAGTTGGGTGTAGAAAGAGAGATTAGGCAGGGGACACAGGTGCAGCAAGCCCTGTAACTGGGACACTTGCTCCTCAGGGTTTGAAATCAGGCTCCTAATGCACGTGAAGACGGAATTATCCTCTTGCTCCGTGCTGCTCCCTCCAGGCGAGGGATGAAACGTGGGCGGGGCCCACCGAGGGGGAAGCATGCACAGGTGCACCTGTTCTGTGGGGAGTAAGTACAGGCCTTCAGTCCAGTGCTGGCTCCCGGAAAGGTCTGTTCTTCCTTGGTAAATTGTTCTAGTGATTAAAGATGTGCCCCTTATTTCCAGTCTGACTTGGTCTGGCTTCAACTTCCAGCCATTGGATCACGCTATAGCTTTCTCTGCTAGAGTGAAGAACAGTTATTAGGTATTTGTTCCCCAGGTAGATATCCACAGGCTACAGTCAAGTCACCCCTTAACCTTCTCTTTGTTAAGCTAAACAGACTGAGCTCCTGGAGTCTACCACTGTAAGGCATGATTTCTAATCCTTTAATCAATCAGTTATGAATGACAAAGCTAGGGCCTAGTTCTGAACACTAACAACATACCCTGTGCAGCAGGTAAATAAGTATTGTTACATCACGTATCCGAGTGCACTGCCTCCTGACACACCTCTCCCCCCATGGCCTGGGGTCACTCTGCAATAGCCCTGCCTCAGTTTCCCCTTTTCAGGACTCCTTAAACTCTACCATTCCCCTTCTGGATCCAATTTCTTTATATTATCATTAAAAACACACAGTCCCAGGACTCCTCTTCTTCCTCCAGGAAAGGCTCCAACACCTCCTTTCATCTGGACCACTCCCAAGCCTTCCTGCCTGCAGTCCTCCCTGGCTTTTGGCAGGCCACTCACAGCCCTCCCTTGCCAGAGTCTTTCCCCCCAGTCCTACAGGAGGCTTCCAACTCTGTGCACCTTCAGTGTGTCATATCCTCCACTGTCTGCTTCCTGTTCCCCCCTGGCTCTTTATAGAGACTGGCCCCCCTCCATCAGGCCCCATCCAGAGGCTGTTAATGAGGCACAGATGTGTTGGCCCAGTTCCCACTTAAAGGTCCCAGTCCACTCTGCGACACACCCAGTTTACAGATGGGAAGACTGAGGTTTTATGTGACTTTCTGAATGCCACACAGTGAGTGAAGGTAGAGGCAGGATTAGAACTCAGCAATTGTGGGCACCTCGCCACATGGGTACACCTGTAGGTCACCTCTCACATAAAGTAATATGATTATAGAGTTGTGCAAATAGCAAGGAGAAAATTCATCCACATATGTATCAATTCTGAGTCAGGTTTTGATTCTGCCATGTGCACACCCTACATTTTTCATGAAGATTCACATGAGCAAAGTTTCATTCATACCAATGTTAGCAAAAGCAGATTCTAGGTCTGTCCAAGATTTGTTCAATCAAGCAGTAAAATGGAATGCAAACTCATTGTGGGTGGAAGCCGGTTAGAAAGGTTAGGGATGAGAAATCATACCACTGGACATACGTAGCCAATCACTCAGCTCCAACAGCACATGCCAAGTTTTGACTAACCAAATGGCTATTTGGTACAGGCAATTAGCAAACATTTACTTTCATTAACTATTGGTTGAACAATTTCAAGTAACAAACAAGTTGGTAGAAGTCTTTCCTCTTCTGGACAATTTGCAGAATTGCAACCAAAAACAGGGCTACAATTTCCTAATAAATTAGGGTGACCAGACAGCAAGTGTGAAAAATCGGGACGGGGGTGGGGGCTAATTGGCGCCTATAGAAGAAAATGCCCCAAATATCAGGACTGTCCCTATTAAATAGGGACATCTGGTCACCCTATAATAAATTGTCCCTAATTTGACTAGCTGTAATTAAATATGTATTCCCCCCACCTCAGAAGGATTAATAAACGAAGTGATATGGATAATAAGACCCTTCACAGACTTTTTTTTTTTTTTTTTTTTTTTGGTGAGGGAGAAGTCTAATAGTTCTGTAGCAGAGGCACATCATCTTGGAAAACTGTTTAGAGCTCTATTTCCAGCTACCAAAGTAGCATTGAAATACACTCATGTTCTCTGACTGTGGTATTAGGGATACCGTTCCCAATGCAGTTCAGAACTCTGTAAATAACACACAGAAAGTCTTGTATTCTTTGGCTACTGATATCATCATTGACAAAGATGCCAAGGTATTTCCAGTTCTCAAGCACCATTAAACCAGCCAGGATGGATTCATCATTCCTCTGTCTGTTGATTTACAGTGAGTCAAAGGAAGGAGATTTACAATGAGTCAAAGGAAGAAAACATTTTCCCGGGCACCCAAGAGTCACCGCAAAAGGTTGGCTTACCATTGGCAACCTGTTATACCTATTTATCTGACATCGCTTCAGCAATGAAAGCAAAGCACTAGAGCCTGGAGACACGAGCAAAAGAAGCGCGACCTTTTCTATCAATAGTGCTCGGCGTAAAATGATGCCACAAATGATGCCAAAGCCGGGGACAGCTTTAATGTCACATATTTCTTGGCACGCCACAATAATTTTACTGCAGAATAATTAAATGTCAAGAAGTTTTACGTTTCTCTAAAAAAGAGGGGGAGGGGATTTTTTTTTAGGTGCATTCCAAAAAAAAAAAAAAAAAAAGAAATCCTTATGGAAAAATCCTGTCAAATCCAGCAGGGTTGAAACCCTGACTGTCTATAGAAATTAGGAAATTACTCTACAAACCTGCTCCACTGGACAGACCATGGCTATCTTTTTCATAGAGGTGCTAAGCCACCCTCTAGAATTTTATCGCAGAGATAGCATTCTCTATTAATTTCCATCGGCTATTTTAAGAATTCTACAGAGCAGTTATCATTCCCTATTCGTTGGCATAGGATTTTTCCATAGGGGCGGACCTGGTCTAAGCAGGCATAGTCAAAGCAAGGGTGCTTCTGCTGTAGGATGAACTATGAAGGTTGGACCTGCTCCTTCAGCTTCTGTCTGGTGTGGGCAGCCCTCAGTGCCACTGGAGTCACACTGTTTGCGGGAGTCAGGGTTTGCAGGTTTGGGTCCTTTACCGTTTCGTGGCAAGTTAGCCAGATTGTCCCTGGCCTCTCTAAAAACCCAACTGACTCATTTGGGGCAGGCTCCTCTGCCGCAGGGAAAATGCGGCCCAGATGTTTTGGGGGGGTGGGGGGGGGGACTTTGGGAGAGTTGCCAACCATGGAGTACTTTTGCAAGAGAAATTTCCAACAAACTCAGGGCTTTGGAGACAGCAGGCTCTCATCCACCCAAAGGCTGCACGTGCCTTCAGATGAATTGGAGGTTAGTCTGTCTTATTTCCCACCCGGATGGAAAGGTTTTAGAGAGGTTGGTAGAAAACAGTAACAGATTCATAGACTTTAAGACTAGTATGGACTAGTACGATCATCTAAGCCAGGGGTAGTTAACAGGCGACCCATGGTCCAAATCTGGACCGTGAGAGGCTTTTCAGCAGACCGTGGGAAGCATGCTGGGACTCGGGGTTTCAGTCCCATGGGAGGCATGCCAGGACTCAGCCCTGGGCATCTGCCGGGGCTCCTGCTGTCAGTCCCACAGGGTTGGGGCTCCATTTAGGGAAGGTACCTCTCCCCCCCACCAAGTTACATAGCCCAGGCACCAGCTCCCCCAAGCCTGCCCGCATGCAGCCAGTCATTCCTCTGCCCGCACTAGCTCCACCCACACTAACAGCCTATAGCCCCCCAGAGTTTTGTGGTCCAGTCAAAAGCCTCTGGCAGTCTGGATTTGGCTGGCAGGCTGGCCACTTATTGACTACCCCTGCAATAGGTCCTGGGTATATTACACACCATTGTATGTGTTCATTGACCAGGTACACGTGTCATGCAAAAAATGTTTCTCTGGAGTCCGGACCTTGACCAAGAAATCTGGACCTCGACAAAAAATAATCGACTACCCCTGATCTAGTCTGACCTGTGCAACACAGGCCGGAGACCCTCACCCAATAATTCTGCCAGCTAGTCCAACATCTTGTGGTTGAACTAGATTAAATGAAGTCTGGAAGGATACAAAGATTCCATTTGAGTCCTACCACATCCCTTGGGAATCCGTTCCACTGGGTAACAGCCCTTGCTGGTAAAATTTGTGCCTTATTTCCAATTTGAACCTTTCTGACTTTCTATCATTAAAAGCTACCTTGCTTAAGGTTTTTGAACCATCATATAAAAAACAGTTTAAAAAAACAACAACACATCCCTGTTTTAGAATCCCATGGCATGAGTCAAAAGACCTAGAAAAAGGTTTCCACTTTCTATTAAAATTGTAGAGGTTTTTAGAGTAACTTCTATAGAAACCCTGTTAAATTTCACAAGCATTCTACCAATTCCATCCCTATGAGGTCCTCTTTTCCATAAGGGCAGTTATTTAGCTATAGAATCCAGAGCTGTCAGCAATATTAACACAAATGCTCAAAATAACCATCCCATCCCTCATCTCCAAACTTATACAGGCTGCCAGGGATATAGGCTGATACAGGACATCTGTTAGCTATAGGCTGTGTGCCAGGAAGTGCTCTGAAATACAGGAGCATAAATTAGATAAAAGTTGGTAACCTAAAAGTTGTCTTTTCATGGTTTGTATCTTCCTCCATCACTTTAACCCATTAATTTTCTCTCCTTCCAGCTCTGACTTCTCCATACTATAGTGTTTCTTTTTTCCTGTTCAGTCTCATACTTCAGACTGTGGGCCAAATTCAGAGTTCATTTGTAAAGTGATGTAAGTTACACTCGGTGGGCCCAATCCTTGGGGAGGGTGCAGGACCCACAGGGAGGGTAAAGGCGGTTTTACACCACTTTTATCTGTTTCTGGGGCCAGCCAAGTGGATGTTTAGACTCTGGCACAACTTAGAGTCGCTTCGGGGCTGCTCTAGGGTGTACCCAGCTGCCAACAATTCCAGTGGGCTGTTCTGGCAGTTAGTGATTGCCAGAAAGCAGCGACATTCCAGCCACACCCCCTTCGTGTCCAGATCCCTGACATGTCCCTGTTTTGGGACTGGTGGGGCATAGCTCTGGCAGCTCTACATCAGTTGGGGAATCGCCACACGAGATGGTTAGCTGGTTTTCTGACTGTTTTGTGCTGATGGAAAGGAACAAAAACTCACGGAACGGGGCCATGCTCTGGCCCATTACACTCCCTTAGACCTGCTTACTCTCACCCACTGCTGGGTAAATGCATGTAAGGGACTGTGAAGAGCCGGGGGAAGTGTGAAATGGAATAAGATTGTGCTTCCTTGAAGAAGTTGGTCCTGGCCACAGTCAGAGAAAAGAGGCTCTCCAGGCCACTGATCTCATTTCCCATACTCCTAAATCAGGGACTTGCTGACCGCTTCACCACTATGACACCTCTGGAGTACCACCGAGCCCTACTGCCTGGACAGTGCTGCATGTGCTGGGCTCGTGTCGAAGCAGGCTGCTATCACCTCTCCAGGGCTGTCCAGAAATTATGTAATGCCTTGGAGGCAGGTGGGCGTGTTTGTTTCAGTGTCACAAGGGGTGGGTGGGTCTGGAAAAAAAATCACCAAAAGATGTGTTACATAATTTATGGACAGCTGCACAGACCCACTCCGGTGGCACAGAGGAGCTCAGATATAAGAGCTCAGACTGACAGAGGCGGTCACACACTACACCCCATCCCATAGTGTCCCCTGGTGGCAAGTCCCAACATTGTGGCACTCTGCCTCGATTTCCCTCTTTTATGATCTTCAGTCAATTCCCTTTGTAGAGGCAACTTGGCCCTCTGGCCATCCCATGTTAGTGAGTTCCACCCCTTCTGGCATATTCAAGCCCCGCTGTAACTGGTCAGGCCCCAAGCTGGCTTCTCCCAGCTGGCCTCTACAAAGTCCCATTGCCCAGCAATCCTGGGCCAACAGCAAAATCCTTCCAACTCAGAAAGTGCGATTTGGGTAAGTTCTCTTCTTTCACAGAGCAGCAGGTCCCAGGGCTTCTCCCTGGGGCCTCTCAGGAGAGCTCCAAACAACAAACAAAATTAAACACGATCTTCTGCCCCGCTCTGTGGGGCACGGCTAATTGAACTGGGCTGAATGGCCCAAGCCCTCTTTGAGGGGAAGACCACCCTCTTACAGAGGTCCATCACCTTTTATGGGTGGCTTCCTACAGGCTTCCCACCAATCCCGGCGCCTCTTACAGAACCCAGGAGTGACCAATGGCACCCAAGAAGAGAGAGCTGTCATTGGCTAGTAGATGCTAGAATACCACCGTGGGGTGGGTGTTTGTTTTCCAGCCCCATGCCGCAACCTGCTTTCTCGCTGATATTCTGTTTTCTCTACATGCACGGCCTTCTCGCTATTATCAGCAGAAGCTCTGAGCATAGAGGGAACCCAGCATGTCTCATTAGAGGGCCACTCACTGGAGACAGAGGTCTACTCTGTGCGGGGATGTTGTCCTTAGTCTGGCTAATGTGAAAACAATCCTTCTGCACCATCATCTTCATTTATCACTACAGACATTGATATCATGGCTTGTCCCTGACCCAGCTGCTCCTCCCTTGTGTACGTAGGATCAATGAGGAGCGATGCATGGCACAGATATGTGCTGTTAAAGAGGAAAAGTGGTAGTAGTTTGCTGGGAATGGGAGTGAAATGTCATTTGTATGGATTTAACACGACTGCTTGTATGAAAGACCTTCAGAGTTTATCGTCCTTGTGTGAGTGGAGATGGCTGGAATATGGAAAAAAACTATTCTATGAAAAACTTCCAAAGGTTGCAATCATTTCCATTTCCCAGGGTTTGAAATGGAGCAAAGATTTTTGCTTTTTAATTTTTTTCAGAAAATATATTTTGAAAAATTTTGATATTTTCAAAAGTTCAATGTTTTCCTCCCCTCTCCCCCCCCCCCAATACAATAGAATGGATGTTATCCAACCCTCCCCACTATGTTTTCATTAGACTTGCTTTTCATTTTTCCTTTTACCACTCTGTCATGGGGTGCACCACTCACCACTAGTCTGGCGCCTCCTCCTGGCCGCTCTGGGGATTAGCTCCTGGGGTCACACCCATTTCCGCAGTCGCACGCCGTCACTCTGTCTCTCTGCTCTGCAGGCCGCCCCTCCTCACTCCAGGAACCGCAGCCTCCTCTTCATGGCTCAGCCCTCCAGCCAGCTCACTCAGCGTTCCCCCCTTCCGGGGTATATCAAAGTATTTCCCTCAGCAGTCCTAGGCCTAGGTCTTCCCATTCGCTGCCTCAGGTGCCACTCCTTCAGTGGCTGGTAGGGGAACCAGGCCCGCCCTCTACTCTGGGCTCCAGTCCAGGGACCCTCAACCCAGCAGTGCTGGGCTTTCCTCTCCCAGCCCTCACTGCTCCTTCCTTGGACTGCTTCCTACCACACCGGGCTCCCCCACCCCTTTCCCTGGGCGCACCAGCTCCAAACCCTCCTCCCTTTTCCCAGGGAGTGACTGTCCCTTCCCAGCAGCAGCCCCTGTCTGTTGCCAGCTTCCTAGGTTAACAGGCCCAGCCTGTTCCTGCCCAGCTGAGCCTGTTAGCAATCAATTTCCTGCCCCCTGAATCTCCTTCCAGGTGCAGCCTGTGGAATTAATAGGCCAACCAGGCCACCGTAACCCCTTCCAGTCCTGGGTGGACACCCCACGGCGCACACAGTAAGTTTTCCAAAATGGAGAATGTTTTTGAAAAGTTACATAATGGCAAAACTAAAAAAGAAAAATGAAAAAAATGAAAAACCAAAAACACTGGCTGTCATTCATTCTATTACATTCAGCAGAAAAGAGTAAAATAAGAGCAGGAGAAAAAAAAAGGAGGAAGAGGAATAATAAAAAAAAAAAGAAACAAAAACCAAAATTTCAGTTTCAATACAAAAATGGAAAATGTTGCCAGAAAAATGAAAGCATGTCATGAAAGCTTTCAGTTTGTAAAAAAGGTAATTTGTCATCAAAACATTTTTGAATGACAAATTTTGATCCAAACTTATGAGGTTTGGAAAAACAAGGATAGAAGCCCTTAAAAAGGATGTGGGTTCTCTGTAACTTGAAATCTATGAATCTATAAATGACAAAGTTGATTGACAGGCTGTGTGGTCTAGTGGCTAGGTGGATTCTATTTCCCAGCTCTGCCAATCACCTGCTGTGTGACCTTGGCCAACACACTTCCCTCCTGTTTTTCCTCTCAACCTTTCTCTGATACAAAATTCACATGGCACACTTTAAATGGATTCAAAGTTGACTAACTGATAGGTCTCAAAATGTAACATAAACAGGGAATCATCACTGAGCAGGTGCATTTCCAGTGGGGTCCCGCAGGGATAGAGTGACCAGATAGAAAGTGTGAAAAACCGGGATGGGGGTGGGGGGTAATAGGTGCCTATATAAGAAAAAGCCCCAAATATTGGGACTGCCTCTATGAAATCGGGACATCTGGTCACCCTATGCAGGGACTGCATCTTGGCCCTACACTATTTAGCATTTTTATTAATTACCTGGAAGAAAACATAAAATCATCACTGATAAAAGTTTGAGGATGACACAAAAATTGGGTAGTGATAAATAATAAAGAGGACAAGTCACTGGTACAGAGCTATCTGGATCGCTTGGTAACTTGGGCTCAAGCATTATGCAATATGCATTTTAATATGGTTAAATATAAACGTATCCATCTAGGAACAAAGAATGCAGGCCATACTTACAGGATGGGGGACTCTATCCTGGGAAGCAGCGACTCTGAAAAAGATTGGGGGCCATGGTGGATAATCAGCTGAATATGAGCTCCCAGAGGGACAGTGTGGCCAAAAGGGTTAATGTCATCCTGGGATGCATGAACAAGGGAATCATGAGTAGGATTAGAAAGGTTATTTTACCTCTGTATTTGACACTGGTGTGACTGCGGCTGGAAGACTGTTCAGTTCTGATCCCCACTGTTCAAGAACGATGTTGATAAATTGGAGAGGTTGAGAGAGGAGACACCAGAATAATTATGGGATTAGAAAACCTGCCTTATAGTGACAGACTGAAGGAGCGCAAACTAGTCTGTTTAACAAAGAGAAGGTTAAGGGGGGCTTGATCACAGTCTATGAGTACCTTGTCAAAGGGTGGCTGGCCCTCTGAAAGGGTCAGGGCTTAGTCTACTTCTGAGAGGCTCCACAAGTGGGAATGAGGCAACTCCGTTTCACCTGGACTGGGAGGCAGTTCCTGAGGCGGGGAAGCACCCGGGCATGATAAAAGGAAGCTAGTCCCAGGCTAGAGAACCGAAACTCTGGGCGAGAGGAACAATCTCCAGGATGCCGAAAGAAAACACCCAAGGGGAGGGCTTCTCATGGGAGCTGGTGACAGGGCTCACCAAGTAAGAAAGCTAAGGAAAAGCGCTCCTAGATGGGAAAGGCTCCGAAAGGGAGACGCCACGAATGCCATGTCTCAGCGGAACCTGGTCCCGACAGAAAGACTTCACCGGGGAGCAGCAGGAGCCCCAGATCAGAGGAATTATATGATGTTCCAAGGAAGGGTCATCATGGTTTCTCCCCTGTTGGGACATTGACCGAAGAGGAGAGACCCTTCCATAGCTGATGACAAGAGTTCCTGACTCCAATGAGCGTGGTTGATGGGCTACAGTTAACTCAGCCTCCTTTCCCCTCCAGCTAGAGATGCTGGGGTGGAGCTCTGTTGGCATAATGTTCCATCTGTGGGTTAAAAAAACTAGACCTCTGAAGGGGCACTGTTCAATATACCCGAGCCTCGTTGGACATACTGAAAGTGAACCAGGGGGAGCTGAGGGAGAGATGTAACTGAGATGCTGTGTCAGGCCACCAGGGGGTGCTCCAGGGCTGAGGGCCCCCACCGCATGCCAACATGGAGAACAAATATTTAACGATGGGCTCTCCAATTTAGCAGAGAAAGGGATAACACGATCCGATGGCTGGAAGTTGAAGCTAGACAATTTTAAACTGGAAATACTGCGTAAATATTTAACAGTGAGGGATCATTTACTGTTGGAACAACTTACCACGGGTTGTGGATTCTCCATCACTGACTGGTTTTAAATCAAGATTGGAGGCCTTTCTAAAAGCTCTGCTCTAGGATTTATTTGGGGGCAGGTCTCTGGCCTGTGTTACACAGGAGGTCAGACTAGATGATCACAGTGGTCCCTTCTGGCCTTTGAATCTAGGAATTTATGATTCTGCCTCTTTGGGTTGGGATCTCTTGTAGCACATAATAACTGATTGTTTCAATGACTAACTGAATGTCTCCAATAAAAACAGGGTCAACGTTTCTGATACACTTGATCCATTCCTGGTGCTTTAGCATTACTTAGGAGAAAGGAGCGTATTTTCAATTTCAACCTGCTAAATTCTCTCTCAGTCTCTGGCTAGCTTCCTCTGATAATTGTTTTAAATTTACATTATAAAAAGTGTTCCCTTCATTACCCTCTTTATTAACAGCCGTGTAGAGAAAACACTAAAGCTGCCTAAATGGATCATTACATTTTCCTATAAGCTGTTGTATATTTATTTGGGGACTCATAATATGTTTCTGGAATTGATCTTTCGGATGACTTCAGATACAGCATTTTATCCACTGTGCTATTCTACTCAGAATATTTTGCTCCACTCTTCTTCCGGTTATTATTATTAGAACATCTTTCGATTACCTGCTGGCCGTTAGTGGAGTGCATTTGAAAGGACTGCAGGGCTCTTCTCTCATACCAGAAAGGATGGGTTTTCAGAAGCCATTGAGACCTTGCTCTTCTTCTGCTCTCTCTCAGCTCCTTTCTTTACACCACCAATCTGCGCCTCAGCTGGTCGCGTTCTCCCATAGCCCTTCCTAGCGCCTGGGTAATGGGCCCAAGCAGCACAGTTGTGACTCAGTCCCGCTGTCTTTAAATGAGGCATCTTCACCAGAGGAAGCAGCTCTGTGCTGTGGACAGGCAGAAGCGGGGAGTGGGGTGGGCACTTTGGAAGTAGCCGGGGGATGGACTAGATCAGTTGGTCTTGCCCTGTGGTACACGTGCTGCTGGCAGTGAGCTGGCCACCACCAGGCGGCAGGGGGGTTAACTTAAAGTCCAGAATCAGACTCCTTTATAAGTACCGCGACTTAAAATGACCCCAAGAGCTGGACTTTTGAGCTTTCCCAGTGGCATGCTTGGTCTTATCTGAATCACGAATATAGTCCTGAGTGCTATGGTATCTGAGCCCCTCACAACCGTTATCATGGTCACCCCCATCACCCCCCCGCCCCGAGGTAGGACAGTGCTGTCGATTGCCCCATTTTGGGGGGGAGGGATAGCTCAGTGGTTTGAGCATTGGCCTGCTAAACCCAGCAATTGCCTGAAATGTGGTCACGTAAGCAGTTCAGTGAGCACTAGTGACTCACGATTACATCGGCAGAAATCAGGCAAGGTTCACAAACGGGAGAAAGGACAACGGCCAGAACAAACATCATTCTCAATAACGATGTGGCCCATTTCAGTAAGGCCCAGTCCTGAAGTCCTGATTCAGGCAGTAGTTCCACTGCTGTCAGTGGTAAAGATTCCAGTGTTTGCTGAAAACTGGTCCTAGGCACTTGTCTGACATCAAACTCAAATCTCTGGGGCTAGCTCCTCCACCTACGCAACTCCAATTAAATGCCTTTATTGGCCATGTGTAAGTGGGGGCAGGATTGGGCTCTGGCTGTCCTACAGAGCTGCGCTATGTCCCTTTATTATACACCACGATCCATCATAACCTTGAATGTTGTACAAAATTAGCGTGAGTGCCAAAGGGATGGGGGGAGGAAGCAGTAAACATGTCCTCGATAGAAGCCAGTAAAGCCATTTGAAATCTACACTTGCATCAATCAACCAATAAGAAGGATTAGGAGAAAATGAAGAACAATAAGTGCCCAGTGCCCTGTCATTTTTGATGAAAGGATGAGAAACTGAAGCCAAAAAATTACCATTCTCAAAGTGGGTTGGTAAGAAAAAGATCTGATCACTATATTCTGGAACGGAGCCTTTCCCATTAAAAACATTCTTGAAAGGGAAAGTTACCTACCCAGGGATATGTGGCCTCCCAGGGGAAAACACACAATACACTGACAAAAGCACAGCTTTGACCTCATGCTTCCCCCACAAACACATCCCACGCCACGCACTTAAACTTAACCAGCCTACCGGGAAGATTTGCTGAGTTCGTCGTTGGGGCGTTGCATTGGGATGAGGGATATTAAAGCGGTGGTGCCGGTGTGGCGTCTGCCATTGTCAGCAGAAAGATATGTTTGCATTAGTAAGTTAAGATCTGCCCTTATCGTGGCATTTAGGCATGGCCAGAATGGATCAGAACCATGGTCCATCTAGCCCCGAATCCTTTGACAGTGCTTCTGAGGAAGGTGCAAAAAGGCAGCTATGGGGTCGCCTGACCCACAAGGTAAGTTCCTTCCCAGCACATGTTAGTTAGACTAGAGGCTGGTGAAGGCCCCAGATCAGCAGGGTTTCTATCCCTTCCTTGCTTCTACGGATCTGCATTGAGTGGATTCCACGTCCAACCAACCTCCCCAGTTTTAAACAAGTTTATGTTTATGAGAACATATGAGACAAAGTACCCACCACACAGCTTTCACACAGGTTCCAATTTAAAAAGTGAGGCTAAACTCCTTGGGAGTTTGCACGTCGCAATGCACTTCCTAATAACATTCTTGAACACCCCACTATAATACAAGCGGGCGAGGGTGACATGCAGATTTGGGTGCACGGATGTGAAGTGTCTGTCCTAATCAGGACTCCGCAGCAATCTGGGACCAAATTTGGTGGCAACAACCCCTTAATTCCATGGCAACGTTCCTGTGTTAATACATTAACAACCTGTCCGAAGAGCCCCAATGTAGAATTAGTTGAAGATTATTTTTAACAGTCATTCTTTTTGAGGGTGTGCGATGCAGGCAACCTAGCTCCGCTTCCCAGGCCTTCGCTCCTGCCAAGTTATGCAGGCGGCCTGGCTCAGAGCCTCATTCACCCCTTGTATGCCAGAGAAGAGGGGCGGTTGGAGCCGGCTACAGTAGCTTATCCCTGGTCTTGGCTGTGGTGCTCTCCTGTAGCCTAGCCTACACTACTGGCTTCCCTGCTTCCTGGCTGCCAGCTGGGCTCCCTGACCCGCTGTAGCCTGGCTCCATGGATCAGTGCAGGGAGCATGCACTACATGCCAGTCAACTCCACTCCCGGGGAAAGCTGGAGAGCAAGAGGCAGCTGTAGGCAGATGCTCACACGGCAGGGAGGCAGAAAACAAAGTTCAGATGCGTGGCTGCAGCAAAATGGTGACGTTTAGGAACAAATGCTGAATCCCAGGGGATAGCTGAATCCCGGAGGATAGTGGGAAAATTCAAATTCTGTGGATGTAGAATCGCAGAGTCCACCAGACCCTGACTGAGATAAATGGAGCATTCCACACCTCACAGAGCTACGGCTTCAGGCTCTCTGCAGACTCTGGCAAGCACTACACTCAGGTCATATTTTCAAAGTTATCGCTGCAAACATAAGGGTCAGAAACACTATTTTTTTTTAAATGAAAGCTCAGATTCTGGAGCACAGTCCTAATGTACTGCAATGGGTAAATTCAGCAGCATGTGCCATGGATGAGGAATCACAGAATCCACGGAGCCTAGATTGTAATCTTCAAAATGCCTTGTATAGTTACAATAACCTTTAGAAATGAAACAAGTCTTCCTCGTGTGCAAAGCTGTCATGTGCTAGCATCTGAAAATGCAGAGCTGAAAACATCTGCAGTGTCAATCCGTGCTCGATTGTTACGCCAACGACACCCTTCCCCCAGTAACAAGGAATAAGAACCCTCTTATACTCTAGCATAGGCTACCTGTCATGGACTGTGGCGTGGACGGTCATGCCTAGTGGTCGCAGCAGTAGTGGTGCGAGGCCAGGAACAGTGCTGAGGGTCAGAGCCAGCCAGGACCCAGGAGTAAGAACTAAGGGTCAGAGGCAGAGGCAGGAACCAAGCAGGAGAGCAGAGGACGGGGAGAAGGCTGGGAACAAGGCAGGAGGCACAGGAGTTAATGCAGCTGCAGGCCCTGATTCCTGACACTACCCAGCCCTTGCATCGGGGCACAGGAATACGCCGGGCTGGGCGCCTGCCTTCTGCAGCCCTGAACCAGGTAGGGCTGGGTGGGGACTAGCCATGGCTCCGCCCCATCCCTTCCTGGTGACCACAGTGGAGCCAGCTGGAAGAGGGCTGTTTGTTGCTGGAATAGGATCCACCCTCCCAGAGCACACGGGAAGCAGGGGAGGCATGGTGACTCTGAAGGGTGTCTGTGCAGGAGTGCCGCCTGCTTTTTCGGCGCCCTAGGCGGCGGAAGGTCCCGCCCCCGAAATGCCGCCCCCGACGGCGGAAGGTCCCGCCCCCAAAATTCCGCTGACGACCGGGGCGCCAGCGCCCCCCAAATAATAGCAACCGCCTAGGTCGCCTAATGGGTTGCGCCGGCCCTGTGTCTGTGAGCCCCAGCACCTCCAAGGGCCACTCCCGGGGTGGTGCAGCTTCCTGAAAGGAGCAGCATGTGCTCCCCCTAGTGGTGTCCCCAGCACTGGAGCAGATACACTTGCACAGCGTGTCCCCACTGGCTAGGCCTATGTCCGCCAATCGCCCAGTGGGGTGCCAGCAGCGTACCAGCCCGGCCTTGAGCATAGACTCAAGGGATCATGTCCTGCTCCTGCTGAGATCTTACAGTGATGGGAAGCCTGTACATGGAGCTAGATACATTGTTAGGTTTCTGGGGCATGGTGGGGGTTGACATCAGCGAGGCTTGCTACACCCCATTTCCTTCCAGCCCACCCCACATGACAAGGCAGAAATTTCCTCATAATTTTCAGCATTCGTCTATTTTCAGTGTCTTTGAATCTCTCCTTCAGTCCCTTTTTAGCTATTCAGTGCACATGTACTCCTCTTCAGAGGCGCGCTCCTATCTGTGAGGCCACATGTTCTCAAGAACCCACTTCTCACTGACCTTATAAACTTCCCTGGGTTTTTTTCCCCAGCAACATATTTTACACTATTCTTTTGCAAGTTTGGCAGGCTGCTCAGGTTCATGCTCAAGATGTGGCTCGGCTGAGCCCAGACCTAACCGAGTTGTGTATTTTGGCTCGGGAACCTCTGGCTGGACTGTCCTTTGTTTTACTAAAACAAAACCTCATTGCTTTGGCGTTTGAACCTTGTCATAAATTAAGCACGCCAGAAAGTGATGTGGGAAATTTACTGAGAGGCTTGCACATTTGTTTTCTGATGCCTCCATTTGCAACGTGAGTTACTCCATTGTACTGCCCCTTTAAAAACCTCTATGTGGAAGTAAATGCAAATGGGCCCTCTCCAAATCTAACTGAAGCCAACTGACAGACTGCCCCTTGAAACAAAATGTTTAGATTGACCCTAAATGATTATTTTCTGGAATTCTGTGCTGTGACAAATTCTGAAATGTTTTGGCTTTTTGTCCTGATTCAGGATGAAAACGTTTTTTGAAATCTCAATTTTTTTTGCTGGGATGGAAAATCCATTTTCTAACTAGCTGTGGTTAGACGTTGATAGATGTTTGGATGCGTGTGTGTGTTCCCTCTGTGTGCTGCCCCAGCCCTGTGCAGACAGCTGGCATGGCAGACCTCAAGCGAACTGCCCAATGACCACAGGATCTGTTAAGGCACGAAGGCATCCAGCCAGGTTTATTGTCAACGAAGCATAGTATTAGTATTTCACAGACTTTATTGGACCACTAATACATGTATGCCCGTAACAATGGACCAGCTCAGTGAACAGCGGGACTTTTAGTTCCTCTCTAGAACAGACAAAGATACTCCCTCTGAGATACATTTTTGTACCCCAATACAAACAAGTTAGTGCTGCCCCTCTGACATAGTTAGTTACTGCCCCCAACGTGGCTAGTTATCACCCATCACCTTGTACATGTTGGTTTAATTAAAACATTTTTATTACATACTGTCATCCTAACCTTATCTTTTAGAAGGGGTTAATGTGTTCCTGTTATCCTTGGGGAATGTTTTTGTACCATCTTTAATATCGGGATGCTTTGGTACCACTTGATATTGGGATGTGTTTGCGTAAAAACTTTGTGACTGGCACTTCTTAAAAATGTGTATTTTTGCTAAATTAGCCCTGTTTTTGCCAGATTCTGTGAGCGGATTCTGCCTTATACCAGGTCTCTAATACAAAGCTTATGTTTTAGACTCTCTTTCTACAACACCAGCTCAGACTGGATGTAACGTTGCACTCCATATGTTTTATGGAAATATGCTTATGAATATGACATAACTGGAATATGCTGTACACTAAATACCCCTTGTATGGTGTCATTAGAAAGCTTGTAATCTACTATGTGTGTTCATCCTATTTGGTTGCATGTATTATTTCTATATCTGGAGTTAGGAGAATAAGATATAAACTTGTGTCGCTGATGTAAACATATTAAGTGGAGGCCATTAAGGGTGCTCCAGAAATAATCAGTTGTAAATGGCCTTAGTTACTTGAAAGCCTTCCTGTGTATGTGTGGGCCAGCCCATGGGGAATGGAGACTAGGGGGGGGCCTTACAGTGACATGTGACCATGTCACCTGATAATGAAAACCATCTTAAATCTGGTACTTTTCCATTTAGAAGGAGGGGTGGGGACCCAGAGAGACAAAAGATTCCTGCCTTGTGCCAAAGCTATAAAAGGGGGTGGAGCAGAACAAAGGGGGCTGCCAGTCATGAGAAAACCCCTGCTCACCACCTGAGATGGCTGCTGGATCTAACTAAGACTGTACCAGGGGAAAGGATTGGGCTCAGACTAGGAAGGAGTCTAGTCTGTGAAAGAAGCTTATTGGAACATCTTTGAGGGTGAGATATTACCTGTCATCAGTGTCTTAATGTATTAGGCTTAGACTCGCATGTTTTGTTTTATTTTGCTTTGTGACTTACTTTGTTCTGTCTGTTATTACTTGAAACCACTTAAATCCTAATTTTTATACTTAAAATCACTTTTGTTTATTGATAAACCCAGAATAAGTGACTAATACATGTACAGCTGTTTGCTCCCCCACCTCTCTCTCTGAGTGTTAGAGAGGGCGGACAATTTATGAGTTCACCCTGTATAAGCTTTATACAGAGTAAAATTGATTTATTTGGGGTTTGGATCCCATTGGGAACTGGGTGTCTGGGTGCTGGAGATAAGTAACCTGCTGAGCTGTTTTCAGTTAAGTCTGCAGCTTTGGGGGCATGGACCAGACCCCGGGGCAGTGTTGCAGCAGGCTAGCGTGTCTGGCTCAACAAGACAGGGTTCTGGAAGTCCCAAGTTGGCAGGGAAAACAAGTTCAGAGGTAATTTCAGCACATCAGGTGACAGTCCCAAGGGGATCTCTGTGACGGAACCCGTCACACTGGAATCCAGGAAATTCATAATGAAAAGACACACAGGCCCTGACGGATGAGAGGAATACTAGCAGCTTAGTTCTCCTGGCCTTTTTTCTTGTCTCACATCCTGTGTCTGTCAGATCCTACCTAGCTAAGCGGAGAATCCTCATGTTCTACCCAAGTTTGGCTAAAATCCAAATGTTGTATTAGTTTCTGTAGTATATCACCTGTTCCTTCTATACGTGAGTCCATTCTCAGTTTTGACATGGTCAGATCTAGCCATTATTTCTATCAAGACTGTACCCTCTTGCAGAAATATATACAAGAGCATGCCCAGATGCTACAGTTAGGGGTGCAGAAGATATAGAGGGAATGAATTAAACAGAGAGAAATAGTGAAATAGAATGAAACAGGCTGATCCACAAAATCCAGCATCAGCAAAGCAAAAATACAAGGGATCCTGTTGCACAAAACCGGAACCCCATAGAAACCTCATCCCTGTTGATGCAGGAAGAGGCTGGGGAAATCACTGGAGAAAAAGAGCTGGGTTTCAATGGGAAGCTGCAGCTTAAACTATAACCCCAGTCCTCTGCAAGCCTCGGAGCATCCAGTTCAAACAGGGAACGTAAGGACACACATACACCCTTCATACAGATACTCAAGTGTGTTTGATTCCTTCTTTTTGGGCCACTTCTGGTGTTCCTTTGAAATCCACAGTTCCAAGGAGCTGCGTCTCACTGATCTCTGTTCTATGTGCAGCCTGCAGACAGCTCCATCACTCTGCGTTTGTTCTCAGTGAACCCTTTTGTGTGAAATATTATTTTACTGACATGTCCACAAATATTTCTGAACGCTGCTCACTCCATGTTGATGCCTCAAACCACAATGGAAATGATTCACTGTTTAGTGACCTCACAGCTATCTTACTCAGCCCCAGAGGCATGCTTGTCTGGAGGGGAAGGATTAGCTTCAGGATGAGGCATTAGACAGGGATTCAAGAGAGCTGGTTCTGTGCCACAGACTGTGGGTAACCTTGGGAGAGTCACTTAATCCCCGTGTCTTGGTTCTCCACCTGTAAAATAGGAATGAAAACTGCCTTGTCTATTTAGATTGTAAACTCTTTGGGGCAGAGACTGTGGGTATGGCTAGACTTACGGCAGTGTGCAGAGTACAGACACTGCATGCCCAACTAGCATGGTATAAACAGCAGTGTCGATGGTGAGGCATTGCTTAGGTGTGTAGAGTTGAGTGCCCTACACAGCTGAACCCCCAGGGTACATTCCTTAAATGGCTCTTTACTTGCCCAAGCAGGGTCTCCCCCATTTACACTGCTGTTTTTAGCAGTGTAGTATCCTGCTGCCTCCTCACTGCCGGAGCCTTTCACTGCCGTGTGTCACTACACGTGTTGTGCCTGTTCTCTGCATGCCATCGTAAGTGTAGACAAGGCCTATGTGTATGGACAGCCCCTAGCACAATGGGTCCCTCGTCTCCCTTGGGGGATCTAGTTGCTAACCATCATACAAATAATTAACAACAATTCTTCTGAATGCCTATGGTAGCGTCAGTGGTGGCACTTCTAACATTGTAATACCTATTGAATAATAATACCAGCTCGCTCTTATCTAGTGCTTTGTATTGGTAGATCTCAACGTACTTTACGAAGGAGGTCAGTATGATTATCCCCATTTTACAGATGGGGAAACTGAGGCACAGAGTGGTTAAAGTGACTTGCTTATAAAATGTTGAGAACTGAATCTGGAGAAATGGGGCCATCTCTGCCATTTTTTTACTAGATCCCCATGATTCAGTTAGTGAGCACCTTCTCCTCCCATTCACCTCAATGCAGGCACTCAGCACTTCTGAAAATCAGATCGGCACTGTTCAGGAGGCAGTGTGGAGCCTCAGTAGCCTCTCCCCTAATCTTTTGCAAAATTTTGAGCTCTGCCTACCATTTTATCTTGCTGATTCATCAGCATTGGGAGCTCACTCAAAGCTACTCAACAGCATTGTTGACTCTAAGATCTGTGATGAAGGAATCAAATGTCTTCCCACTTTACATTGTTGTACAGAAGAAACAATGCTGGCTTCTATGTGTCAGTATGGCTATTTGGGGAAATCTATGTACAGTTGATGAATTCTGTTTGAGATCATGAACTGTCAGAGTATTCTTTTATCAAACAACTAACTCCACATTATAGGGATAGGCTGCCCTCTCTGCTATCTTTTTACCTCCATTATGGGATGAAATTCCAAGGGGTGGAGTCGTTAAACCTGGATAGTCGTCTATTCCAATGGAGGCATCCTTGGACAAAGAAGGTGGCCAAACCCAGAAAACGGGTACGGTCAGGCAGGCTAGTAACCACACGGCAGGGGACTTTGAACACCTGATGAGACTGATCAGTGGATCACGTGACAGTGGGGACTGTGGCTTTATAAAAGGAGGACTCTTCCACCAGCCATTTGAGAGAGAGAGGGTGAAGAGACCAGAAGCAGAAAGCAAGGCTGTGGAGAAGGGGGAGGATCCAGTAATGTAATAAATAATAATGTAATGAGTGTAGCCGTGCAGGACTCACCTCTGCAGCGCCTCCCACTGGTCGTCGGGAATTAGCTCTTCTCCAGCCGACGGAGCGCCCTCTGTAGGCCGGTGTCCCGCTTGCCCCCGCCTCCCTCCCAGACCCCGGTGCCCCTTTACCCGGGGGCTGCCCCTTGGCAATACCCCCACCAGTCTCTATGGNATCTGTGATGAAGGAATCAAATGTCTTCCCACTTTACATTGTTGTACAGAAGAAACAATGCTGGCTTCTATGTGTCAGTATGGCTATTTGGGGAAATCTATGTACAGTTGATGAATTCTGTTTGAGATCATGAACTGTCAGAGTATTCTTTTATCAAACAACTAACTCCACATTATAGGGATAGGCTGCCCTCTCTGCTATCTTTTTACCTCCATTATGGGATGAAATTCCAAGGGGTGGAGTCGTTAAACCTGGATAGTCGTCTATTCCAATTGAGGCATCCTTGGACAAAGAAGGTGGCCAAACCCAGAAAACGGGTACTGTCAGGCAGGCTAGTAACCAGACGGCAGGGGACTTTGAACACCTGATGAGACTGATCCGTGGATCACGTGACAGTGGGGACTGTGGCTTTATAAAAGGAGGACTCTTCCACCAGCCATTTGAGAGAGAGAGGGTGAAGAGACCAGAAGCAGAAAGCAAGGCTGTGGAGAAGGGGGAGGATCCAGTAATGTAATAAATAATAATGTAATGAGTGTAGCCGTGCAGGACTCACCTCTGCAGCGCCTCCCACTGGTCGTCGGGAATTAGCTCTTCTCCAGCCGACGGAGCGCCCTCTGTAGGCCGGTGTCCCGCTTGCCCCCGCCTCCCTCCCAGACCCCGGTGCCCCTTTACCCGGGGGCTGCCCCTTGGCAATACCCCCACCAGTCTCTATGGGTCTCCCCTCTCTGGGAAACCCGCAACCCTCTAATCCTCACCTTGCCTCAGTCTCGGCTACTGCCAGTCACCATCTAGCTCCCGCTCCCTGGGGCAGACCGCACTGTAAAAGCCACTCATCACAGGCAAGGGGGGTTTGGATCTGCTGCCTCTGCCTACCCATGGGCTGCCCCCTGCAACCCCAGTACCTAATTGGCCTTCCACTAGGCCACAGCCTGGGGGGTTTCCAGGCTGGAGCTCCCCAGCTCCCTTGGCCTTGGCCTTCCCCCAGCCCTGCTCCACGCCAGGTACCTTCTCTCAGCTCCCTGCAGCCAGGTCCCTCCCTCTCAAAGCTAGAGAGAGAGTATGTCAGCTCCAGGCTTCACTGGCCTTTATAGGGCCAGCTCAGCTGGACCCTGATTGGGGCATGGCCCCCAGCTGAGTCTGCTTCCCCCAATCAGCCCGGCTTTTCCCCTGCCACAGCCCAGGGCTGTTTTTAACCCTTTCAGGCCAGGAGCGGGTGACCACCCCGCTACACGAGTGATTGATTTTGGAACCTTTTGCAAACACTGTGTTGTTATGTGCTTCACCTGCCCTGTGTCCCTGAGCAGGTAAAGTAAATCAGAGTGCCACAAGGTTGGCACTGTGGGAAGGGGTGTGCTTACGCAATTAGGGTGTCTTTGTGGAAAGGGGGGCTCAGCACTGGGGGAGAGCGGCAGCTGGACCATGAGGTCCCACTTCTGTGCAGGGATAACAGTGTCTGACCAAGAAGTGCACCAGAGGCCAAAGAAAGAGACTGGGCTGAAGCCTGCCCAGACCAAGGGGAGCTTAAGAGCACCCAGGTCCAGCCTGGTGAGCGACCAGCAGGGGGAGCTCTGACAGTCACACTCTCCTTTGGTTTGGAAGCACACTGATTTTTATCTTTTTCTTCTCCCGTCTGTGTATTTAAATGTAATCTAAATCTCAGCTGCCTGTGACCCTGCAATCATAAGAAGCAATTCCCCTTTTTGTTTGTCGGGGTTTTCAGATGCACTGACTGCTGTGCGACGCAGCAGAAATTCCTGCTTAAAAGTTTTCCAATTACCACTCAAATTTCCTTTTCTTCCATTTTCAGAGAAGCTGTAGCTTGATTGCATCCAGAGAGGCAGCAAAGTCTTATCTCTTCCTGTCATGAACCTTTGCAGCTGCTTTAGTTAATTTCTTGTGGCTTTCAGCCAGCCCTCCTGGTACCATGCAAAGCTCAGAAATCTCTCTGACTAGCCACCTGATCGAGGATGTTTGAATGCAAGCACTGATGGGTGTGCAGACTCCAAACTGTTATGTTGCCCCCGCTCTTAAATCCAGGACTACTGTTAAACCACCACGCTTCACATGAACCTCCTGGCTATTTTATTTGCAGCATTGGCTGCTCTAGAGTGGTATGTATACACAGCAGAAGCTATACCCTACCTGAGCCCCATGTTAAGTATCCTCACACCTTGTCAACTGTCTAAAATGGGCCATCTTGATTATCACTACAAAAGTTTTTTTTCTCCTGCTGATAATAGCTCATCTTAATTAATTAGCCTCTTACAGTTGGTATGGCTACTCCCACCTTTTCATGTTCTCTGTATGTATATATATCTTCTTCCTATATGTTCCATTCTATGCATCCAATGAAGTGGGCCGTAGCCCATGAAAGCTTATGCTCAACTAAATTTGTTAGTCTCTAAGGTGCCACAAGTCCTCCTGTTCTTTTTGCGGATACAGACTAACACGGCTGCTACTCTGAAACCTGCTTGAATCCAGTTAGTGCAAGTAACAGTAACAGTGAAGACAGTGGAGCGTGGACTTCAGCACAGATAGTGCAAACCAGGCACGGACATGGGTCCGTACTTGGCTTGCCAGCCCATGCTATGCTGTTTTCAGCTGGCGGGGGTAACAGTAACAGTGGATTCAAGCTAGCTCACAGAGGCTAGTGGGTGCACAGCTTTGATGCGTAGACTACCCTTCCCCTTCAGTTTTGATGGGGTGTCAGAGGATTTTATTAACAGTGCTTTTTAAGAGACTACAGACTAAGCTTCTTAATGAATATTAATAAATCATCTTAATTGATTCTCCCCTGAGATATTTTCCTTGAAAGGAAAAAGGAAAATAATCAGCGACCGGGTCCTTTATGCCCCCGGAACGACGGATGGGGTTCTGGAATCCAAGTCCAAAGCCCAATGGCGGGACCGGCTCTGGGCACCAGCAAACCAAGCACGTGCTTGGGGCGGCACAATTCCAGGGGCGGCATTCCGGGAGGTTGTGGGTTTTTTTTGCTTCGGCAGTTGCGCTCTCGGAGGTTTTTGGTTTTTTGTTTTGCTTGGGGCGGCAAAAACCTAGAGCCGGCCCTGCCCGCTGGAGTCAATGGAAGGACTTAACTGAGCTTTGGACTGGCCCACGGGCACAGTTTGATGTGCTCTCCAGACAGGGGGGCTTTGAATTGAAATTAAGAAGTGGAGCGGCTTGGAGTGGTTCCTCCCCGTCAGCCTCGGAGGGAGGCCACTCCGCCTTGCTGTGCCGCCTAGTGGCTGACAGCCAATTGACAGGGGATGAACCCGGGAAGTGTCAGCAAAGAGTCCAGGGCCCTGGCCCCTTGGGGCGGGGCAGTCAGCAGTCTATCATCCAGCTCCCTGGCTGGGCAGACAGCAAACTGTCAGGCTCACACCCAGGAACAGCAGTCTATGGCCCAGCTACCTGGCTGGGGCCGTTTGGCCTAAAGTGGGGAGGCTGCCATCCCAGGGATGGGATTGGCAGCAGGGAGACTCGGGGCCACCCAACTCCACCAGGTCCCAGCTCAGGGCCCTACCAGTGGTGAGTGGGTCAGCGGGGATCCGCCTGAAACACACTGATTGTGATTTCAGCAGCACAACCGGACTAATGGCTGGTTTCCCTGGGCTACTTTCTACCCCAACCTGTTTGTAGGTTTCCGTTGTTCACAGGCGCTCGGTCTCCTCGGGGTACTTGGTGGCCAGCAGTCCCAGCAGCTCCTCTCCCACAGGGTCCTCCCCCAGAAGCAGGGGCTGACACAGCTCGGTCCCTGATGCAGGAGTCAGCTAGGGTTGCCAGGCATCCGGTTTTAAATGCGGCTGAACCCCCCCAGCCCCACCCCCAGCCTGGAGCCCCCTCCTGCAGCCCAAACCCTTCATCCCCAGTCCCACCCCAGAGCCTGCACCCCCTCCAGCACCCCAACCTCCTGCCCCAGCCCGGTGAAAATGAGCGAGGGAGCAAGGGTGGGGGAGAGCGAGCGACGGAGGAATGGGGGATGGAGTGAACCGGGGGTGGGACCTTGGAGAAGGGGCGGGGCAGGGGCGGGGCTAGGGTGTTTGGTTTTCTGCATTTGGAAAGTTGGCAACCCTAGGGCCAGCAGCAAGGCAGAAGCATCCGGCTCCTTCCCTGGCTCTGGCCCAACTGAGTCGGAGGCCCAGCTTCTTATTCTTCCTGGTACACCCCTCTGATTTCAGTGTGAGGGGCAGGCCTGGGCTGCCCCCACCCACCAGAGGGCCCAGAGTGGTTCCCAGCCTCGGAGGGAAGCCACTCCACCTCACTACAAGAACCCTTCTGATTGCAAAGCCAGCCCTAACAACACACACCAGTGCACAGGGTTCTGCGAACCCTTCTGATTGCAAAGCCAGCCCTAACAACACACACCAGTGCACAGGGTTCTGCTGGAGTTCATCCCAGGGCATGCATCCTGGACATGTCATGCCAACTGGACAATGCATGATTCTTATCTCCTGGAGACAACGGGCTGTGCTGTCCCCCCAGCTCCAGACTCCCTGCACCCTGGGAGCCTGGCAGTGCAGGTAGCCAAGAGACACTAGGTGTATGTCTACACAGCAAAGAAAAATGCACGTCTGGCCTGTGCCAACTGACTCAGGCTGAGGGGGATGTTTCATTGCAGTGTAGACATCTGGACTTCAAGGACTTGGGCTAGAGCCCAAGCTCTGGGACCCTCCCACCTCACAGGATCCTAGAACCTAGGCCCCAAGCCCAGACATCTCCATGGCCGTGAAATAGCCCCACAGCCCAAGCCCCAGGAGCCCAAATCAGCCTAAGAATTAGAAACTTAAGAACAAACAAACAAAGAAAAAAACTTTTAGATTCTCACATACTCGCTTGAACTTAGAGCTGGGGCTATAGGGAAACGCCCCCAATATCATGAGACTTTAGATGCAATTGCAAGAGTTGGAAACCCCGTGTAATTGTAGTAAGAAAACAGAAATTATGGCACACAACATTTTAATTAATATGGAATTTTTTTCCATTAGAACAATGCTAAATAGCTTTCACTAATAGTTTGAAAGTCTATATAGCAAAACACCAAATATAGAATATGTATGTTTTTATGATAAAACACTAACTAGTAGAGCTTTTATAAAAACGAGGTGGGTGGAAATTCCACTGAAATGTTGGGAAATTCAAAAGCATTTTCTATTTTGTAACAGTCAGGTTTTACCACTCACTGCCTCAGCACCTCTAGCTTCCCGGTCTAATATGAAGGGACAGACCTCTGTGAGGTCAACAGCTCAACACATTGACATTTCAGTACGGATGGGACAGCACAGGCTTCTCAGAAGTCACTGGCTCAGCAACCTTGTTGGGCTGATGGGCAGGGAAAGGACTCTTTGAGGTTACTAATACAGCTGCCTGGAAAATGGATTTCCAGGTCTATGTTGAGGTTTTGGAAATGTTTTCATCCTGATTCAGCTCAGAATTAGAGGTGGTTGGCAGAGGAAAGGGATACAAAATTCTGTGAAAATGTTGTCAAATCCAAAAGCATTTTCCATCCTGGTATGTTTTGTAACCAGTTTGTTTTCATTGTCCACATTCTCTGCAGAATTATTTTGAAAAACAGGAGTGTTTCTCTTTCCAAAGTAGAAAATGTTGACAGCTAGGTGTTTCTGTTCTGACAAAATCCCAACATGTGACTAAGCTGTCGAGTTAAAAGTTAGAGGAACAATACCAAAAATGAAATACATTTAGCAGGAGAATCCAGGGGTGGCATTTTGTTATATAAAAATAAATTAGACTGTGGAACTCCCTGCCACATGAAGTCATTGAGACCAAGAACCTAGCAAAATTCAAAAAGGGATTGGACATTTATATGGACAAGAACATCTAGAGTTATAACAAATAATAATGCCACCTAGCTCGTACATTATGCCTTTGATCAGCAGATGACAAACATTTCAGGAGGGATATTAGACCTCTTGCCTCAGAGCTCAAGCACATCTCTATTAGAGATCAGGATGAGACCTCCATGGGGGTCAGATTATCCCACATCTGCCCATTTCAAAGTTTCCTACACCTTCGTCTGAAGCATCCACGGGGCTGCCCTAACTTGCTTCAGTATGTGATGGTCCCCAAGAGACCATCTGCCAGCCGGAGATGGCTGTTTTCAAGTTTCTCTGGAAGCCATTTTCAACAAATGTGGTCAGTGTGAATTCCTGAAAAACCTTGGCCCCAGTGCTCGGCTTTGTAATTGTTTTTTTAAGATCTAGCAAAAAGCCTAAGTTCCAGATATATTTCCTTTCTTTTTGTTTTTAATAAAATTTACCTTTTTTTTAAAGAACAAGATTGGACTTTTGGTGTCCTAAGAGGTTTGTGCACATGCTTTTTAATTAGCTGGTGGCAACAGCTGATTTCTTTGTTTTCCTTTCTCAGCTCTTCCCCAGAGGGGGGTGAAAGGGCTTGAGGGTACCCCACAGGAAGGAAGCACCTTCCTGGGTTCCAAGGGGTTTTGCACTTGGGTGGTGGCAGCATCTACCCATCCAAGGTCAGAGAACAGCTGTGACCTGGGGAGTTTAATACAAGCCTGGAGTGGCCAGTATTAATTTTTAGAATCCTTGCGGGCCCCCACCTTCTGCACTCAAAGTGCCAGAGTGGGGAATCAGCCTTGACAGATGGTCACCGACATCTGGGTCACCAGATGCCTCATACCACTCGAACAAGGCAGTGCTCTCCTTGTCGAGACAGGGGATGTAGACCGGGCAGCAACGGCGTGGGATGGCTCTGCAGGCTGCTTTGTAGATAGCACCACAGAAGTGATGGTAGGTCTCATTTACCGATATGCTGGGCTGGTATTGTCACCACACTCTTCTCCAGCGCTTCCCTGTATTTTTCCCAGTTGGCCTTTCGGAAATTCCACTGCTTCTTTTTGGAACTCTTGACAACTGGGAGCTGTAGCCCGATATGGATCAGCGACGGTTTGTGTTGGCTGCGTGGAAAGTTATCCAAGACGTGGCATGTTGCTGGCTGAGAATGGCCATGAACTGAACTGACCCAGCACAAGTCAGGAGAATAGTCACAATCCCATCTAGAAGAGTGGAACATGCCTCGCTGCTTAGCATCATGGATAAGGGCGAGGTCGTTTTGAGATGCCCAGTCTGCAAGTTGCTCACCGTCAGTGTCAACCTCATACCCCGAGTCTGTGTGATGGCTGTTGATGTCTCCAACGTAGACAGCTGGGTGTGGCAGGCTTGGTAGAACATGTTGGTTCCACCTGACGCTTGGAGGCTTGTAAACATTTGCCAGCCAGAACCACCAACCTGGATGGTGTCACAGAATTCAGTAGACATCAGCTGAATGGCATCTGCAATATCGGACGGAACGTATGTGACTCGGCCGTGCTTCGGGTGTGCCACATGGCACAACAGGTCAAAGCTGTTCATACTGTAACGCCCGGCTTCGGAAATTGCCATATGTGTCTCTTGCAAGCCAATGATGTTGATAGTATGTCGATGAGGAAGAACGCAGAGTAAATCACGCTTGGCAGTCGACAAACCTTCCACGTTGAGTTGTAACAAGCATAGAGCTGGACCAACGACATAGAAGTCACTGGGGTGCACATTGGGGTTGTCAGTGACGACAGTGCCGGGATTCATTGAGCTGGTGCTCGTCGAATTCAGCTCGCTGGTTGGATCATTAGCTTCTCTGACTGCTGTCAGGTACTGGCGGGTGGCGTGACGAGGACGCTGATCCATTGCCACTGGTTGGAGAAAGCTAATCAATGAGACATATTCAGAAACTCCATATGCCTTTTTGTTGTCATGGTAACAAACTGAGAATCTATACAGAGTGTCTGCTCGGAAATGACTTAACCTCAGTGCATAGGTTGAAGAGGAGGGGAAGATATATTCCTCGCTGGGTGCTGAGTCCTGCAAAGGGCGGGACAGCTCCTGACTCGGGCCGGGGCTGTGAGCACTCAGTGATGCACAGATGTGGGCACTGACAGCGGACATCTGCAGTGCATCCGTTATCAGCTGCCATCTCTAGGGTGAAGCTGTCCATGTTGATAGATGATGCAAAGTGGCGTACGTGGCGTTTGTCTTATTTATCACTTTATATATGGTCACAATGCTAACTGGTAACAGGAAAATCCTGTAACAACAACAAAAATAGCTGGCTCCTAGATAGCACTATTCATCAGCAGATCTCCAAGCATGTCACAAAGGAGGTCAGTATCATTCACCCCATTTTATAGATGGGGAAACGGAGAAGTGCAGTCACTTGCTCAAGTTAATCCAACAGACCAAGGAATGCCAGGCCACTGCCTTATCCTCTATGACACATAGGCGCCGACTCCGTGGGTGCTCCGGGGCTGGAGCACCCACGGGGAAAAATTGGTGGGTGCTCTGCACCCACCGGCAGCACCCCGCCCTGCCCCCCCCGCCCCAGCTCACCTCCGCTACGCCTCCTCCTCCTCCTCCCCTGAGCGCGCCGCATCCCCGCTTCTCCCCCTAGCTCCCAGCACTTGCCACCGCCAAACAGCTGTTTTGCGGCGGCAAGCACTGGGAGGGAGGGGGGAGGAGGGGGAACGCGGTGCGCTCCGGGAAGAGGCGGGGCCGGGGCGGGGATTTGGGGAAGGGGTCCAAGAGGGGCAAGGAGGGGGTGGAGTTGGGGCGGGGACTTTGGGGAAGGGGTTGGAATGGGGGCAGGGCAGGGTGGAGTCGGGGCGGGGCCAGGGGCGAGCACCCACCGGCGCCGGGAAAAGTTGGCGCCTATGCTATGACACATTTGCCTCCAGCAATACCTGGCTTGCATAGCGTCACTGGAGGGATGACAGGGTCAGCGTTATCTTACATGGATGCTTTGTGGGGACAATGTTACCACGACCAGTCTTGCCCACCTCCTGTTCTCACGCATAGGAGCAGGTGCCCCCCCGACTCTCAGCAGGTGAAGGGGTGACTTGATCACAGTCTATAAGTACCTACATGGGGAACAAATATTTGATAACGGGCTCTTAGCAGAGAAAGGTTGAACACCATCCAAGGGCTGGAAGTTGAAGCTAGACAAATTCAGACTGGAAATAAGATGTAAATTTTTAACGATGAGAGTAATTAACCATTGGAACAATTTACCATGGGTCATGGTGGATTCTCCATCACTGGTGATTTTTAAATCCAGATGGGATGTTTTTCTAAGAGCTGCGTGCTGGGAATTATTGCAGGGTAGGTCTCTGGCCTGTGCTATACTGGGGATAAGACTAGATCAGGGGTAGGCAACCTATGGCACGCGTGCCGAAGGTGGCACGCGAGCTGATTTTCAGTGGCACTCACGCTGCCCGGGTCCTGGTCTGGGGGTCTCTGCATTTTAATTTAATTTTAAAATGTTGAAGAAGCTTCATTTAAAAACCTTATTTACTTTACATACAACAATAGTTTAGTTATATATNACCCACGGGGAAAAATTGGTGGGTGCTCTGCACCCACCGGCAGCTCCCCGCCCTGCCCCCCCCGCCCCAGCTCACCTCCGCTCCGCCTCCTCCTCCTCCTCCTCCTCCTCCTCCCCTGAGCGCGCCGCATCCCCGCTTCTCCCCCTAGCTCCCAGCACTTGCCACCGCTAAACAGCTGTTTCGCGACGGCAAGCACTGGGAGGGAGGGGGGAGGAGGGGGAACGCGGTGCGCTCTGGGAAGAGGCCGGGGCGGGGATTTGGGGAAGGGGTCCAAGAGGGGCAAGGAGGGGGTGGAGTTGGGGCGGGGACTTTGGGGAAGGGGTTGGAATGGGGGCGGGGCAGGGTGGAGTCGGGGCGGGGCCGGGGGCGAGCATCCACCGGCGCCGGGAAAAGTTGGCGCCTATGCTATGACACATTTGCCTCCAGCAATACCTGGCTTGCATAGCGTCACTGGAGGGATGACAGGGTCAGCGTTATCTTACATGGATGCTTTGTGGAGACAATGTTGCCAAGTCCAGTCTTGCCCACCTCTTGTTCTCACACATAGGAGCAGGTGCCCCCCCGACTCTCAGCAGGTGAAGGGGTGACTTGATCACAGTCTATAAGTACCTACATGGGGAACAAATATTTGATAACGGGCTCTTAGCAGAGAAAGGTTGAACTCCATCCAAGGGCTGGAAGTTGAAGCTAGACAAATTCAGCCTGGAAATAAGATGTAAATTTTTAACGGTGAGAGTAATTAACCATTGGAACAATTTACCATGGGTCATGGTGGATTCTCCATCACTGGTGATTTTAAAATCCAGATGGGATGTTTTTCTAAGAGCTCTGTGCTGGGAATTATTGCGGGGTAGGTCTCTGGCCTGTGCTATACTGGGGATAAGACTAGATGATCACAACGGTCCCGTCTGGCCTTAGAGTTTATGAAAAAGTTTTTACTCTCAGAATGTCCTTATATCTTTATGGTGTGTTTTACAAATTGCCTGTGGCATTTCAGCGTGTGTCATTAGCTTTTAAAGCTGAAGATATTTATCTCCACACTGGGAAATCTTAACATGGTGTGAAGAGGCGGAGGCATTCCCATGGTGGCTTTGAGCTTCCTAGGAGCTCCTGTGGTGTTTCTAAAATCCCCAGGAGGCCAGCGCATCTCACAGCCTACACAGGACCCCCTTTGGTACTCATAAACTCTGCAGAAGTTCCTTCAAAACCTTGGGTAAACTTCATGAAGCCCATCAGTTCGTTGGCTAACCTCAGAAAGTCCATCAGTAAATTACTCGGTCCACATAGCATGGCAACCTTCAGAGGATCCATCTTTGCCCCAATGAACATTATAAACTTTGATGGAACTTGGGCATGGTTCTGTTTCCAAGGTGAACTACTCCACAACTAAACCTTTTAATTTATCCCAAGTCCTTCTGGGTCTCAGCAGGAGTTCCTGAATGAAAATCCTGTTAAAATACTAGGGCTAAACTGTTTCTGAGAAAAAGGCATGTCAAAAAAATAATAATGCAAGAAAGTAGGTGATTCACTTTTTTGAAGTGTCTTTAAGAGACCCTGATCTCAGCTGTGCCTTTCCTGATTTGATTCAGGTCTTGCCAAAATATTCTCCTAGGGTCACAGACCACATATAAATGTGCTTTGTGAACAAAGACTTTTTCAATGAATACAGATGGAGCCTGGTAAAAGAAGGATAATTACAATCAGAACTATGGAGAGCTTGGCATCTCTCCATCATATGGTTAAAGTTGGGTGACATTTTTGGACAAATAGTTTATTTGATGAAAAATGCAGTTTTGGTCAATCCAAATCTAGTGCATATTTGACTCTAATAGTTTTGGCCTGCAACAAAATGACTCGCAGAACAGGAAAATATGGTGGTGGTGCCATCACTTTCCAACACCCCCCGCTTAACCCTACTGGTTAGATCATGCACCTCAGAGATGAGAGAGACAGGTTCAAATCCCTGCTATGGAAGCAACCCAAACCAGTTTTTCTCAACTGACCAAACACTTCAGACCCAAACCATATTTTGTTTGCAATTTTTCAGAACCACCACCAAACTGGAAAATCAGTTATTCCCCCAGCTCTGCATATAGGACCTTTACATGTATACCCTATGTGGGCTAAGTAATTTACTATGAATACCAATAATAATATTTAACATTCATATTTCAGTAATGCTGAAAGGTTTGACCAAGCTGCAGCCCCATTGTGCTAGGCGCTGCATAAATATGTAGCAGATGACAGTTCCTGCCCCAATAAACTTACAGTCTAAAAGAAGTGTGGCTGAATTAACATTACAGTGGGAATATTTTACATTTTCTGGCGGTTTTTTTTATATGAGCTATGCAACCTTAATGTTGCACTAGATGTTTTGTGCATTTAATTTTAATAATACATAATCTCATTCATGGCAAGTGTAAGTAGCTCATTAAAATATGAGCACTGTACTACTCTCATACTAACATCACTTAGCCTTTGACCTGTGTCTTAAAACACCACCCACTGTAGAATGTAGTAGCAAAGAAATGCACTGCTTCTCGTGTCATTATGTAAGTGTGACATTCCCCTCTGGTGTTATCTGGACCGGTGATCTGCTAGGCCACTCCAATCCTCGACTCTGGGAGCCAGCCTTACCGTGCACTGCTGTGAGAACCCCCACTCCTGGGCTGTTCACGCACAGCCTCTGGCATGTAAGCTGCTCCTTGGATTGTGCAACCGAATGACACTAGCCAATATCGCCGGCCCCAGACACAATCCTAGGAACCTCCGTCTTGCAGTGTCCAGTTATACCCGCTGGATGCTGCAAGTTTATATGAGTTCGTCAATTTAACGAAGAAATTGATATGTACCAGGCTTGTTATCCAAAGGGGAGCCTCTGACACGCTTCAAACCAAACACACTGCTTCCGGTAGAACAAACAAACAGATTTATTAACTACAAAGATAAATTTTAAGTGAC
This sequence comes from Platysternon megacephalum, assembly GCA_003942145.1. Classification (NCBI taxonomy): domain Eukaryota; kingdom Metazoa; phylum Chordata; order Testudines; family Platysternidae; genus Platysternon; species Platysternon megacephalum. The sequence goes on from QXTE01000072.1 coordinate 4,146,584, forward strand.
TATAAATCAAAGCATAACAAGTCGGATTTGGTCAAATGAAATAAAAGCAAAACGCATTCTAAGCTGATCTTAACACTTTCAGTGTCCTTACAAACTTAGATGCTTCTCACCACAGGCTGGCTGGTTGCCCTTCAGCCAGGCTCTCCCTTTTGATCAGCGCTTCAGTTGCTTGGTGGTGATGTCTTTAGATGGAGGTGGAAGAGAGACAAAGAGCATGGCAAACGTCTCTTCCTTTTATCATGTCCTTTCTCCCCTCTTGGCTTTGCCCCCTTCAGAGTCAGGTGAGCATTACCTCATCGCAGTCCCAAACTGACCAAAGGAAGGGGGGTGACTCACTTGAGAGTACAACAGATCCTTTTGTTGCTGCCTAGGCCAGTGTCCTTTGTTCCTGTGAGGCTGGGCTGGGTTTGTCCCATACATGCCCTGATGAGGTGTGAACTGCCCCTCTGCTCCTGGAGAGTTTTTGCCTGGGCTTATTTTAAACCATGAAGACACATTTTCAGTCTCATAACTATATACATGAAATTATAACCTATAACATTACTATAACATTACTATAACAACAATTACTAAAACATCACTATAACAACAATGCTCAGTGCATTATGAGCCTTCCAAAGACACCCAACATGACAAACTTTTCATTGGATACCACACAATCATTTTACAAGGATGACCATGGGGGTTCTGGGAGTTCCCCCGAGGTACAGAGCGTCACAGTAAGTATATGTCTATCTGTTGGTGTCTACTTTCGATATTCATTTAATTAATTTAATGTAATGTAATTTAATTAGTGTTGATCTTAGGTTCTCTCCCTTTTTAGTGATTTTGTTGTTGGAGGAAAGCTGTAGGGAAGAGACTGAGCGGTGTCCTCCCGGTGATAAGATCTGTGTTCATTCTAACTTCCTGTAAAAGAGATTTCTAGTGCCAAGGGCCAGCCACTGAGAAAGCTTCGGCAAGCCTCACTACTGAAATTGACATATCCATTTGTACTGTGTACGTATCACGTCAAAAATCAGCATTAAAGGAACATTAAGGTTGTAAAGTCAAGCACTCAAAAATTTGGAAATGCAAGAATTAAAGTTAACCATGCAGCCCTAATTCAGCCCCCTTGTGTGTCTGCATTATGGCGCAGTTTTGAATTACATGACCCCTTTTTTTCCACTGGACCCCTGCCTCATTCAGTGTACTCACTGAGTAAGTAGCTATTCAGTTTTTCACTTTACCCTGTCATTCAGTGTGTGGCCCCAGTCATTAAATACTGCACACTATCCAAACCCTGCTCTGAATAGTGAATTAATACACCTCTACCCCAATATAACGCTGTCCTCGGGAGCCAAAAAATGTTAGCGCGTTATAGGTGAAACCGCATTATATCGAACTCGCTTTGATCCGCCAGAATGCGCAGCCCCGCCCCCCCGGAGCACTGCTTTACCGCGTTATATCTGAATTTGTGTTATATTGGGTCACGTTATATCAAGGTAGAGGTGTAATTTCCTCATGGGCTTTTCTAGGATGCTCACCACTGTAGCACCTGAGTTCTTCACAGACATTAATTAGGGCCACAACATCCTAGTGAGGGGTATTATTATCCCCATTTACACATGGGGAACTGAGGCACAGCGACGTTAATGGCACAAGTGAGCACTAATTTTGGGGGGCCAATCTGGGACACCTAGGACCTGATTTATCAGAGAACTTAGTGTTTGATAGCACGTTATTAGCTCAGCACTCAGCTCCCATTGACTTCAGTTGCGGATATCAGTGCTAAGCACTTTTGAAAATCAGAGCCCAGGTGTTTCAAGTCAGGCACCCAGAAAACGAGGAACACGCAGTTAGTAGTCATCTGTGAAAAGTTTGGAGACTTTGTCCAGCATCACCCAGGAACTCTGTGGCAAAGGCAGGGCTAGAATCCAATTCCCCAGGGCCGCATTCAACTGACCTATCCAACAGATTGTCCTTTCTCTTCCTTCAGTCCCCTGCTTCATTAGCTACAAACCTTCCAAAGGAGCCATGAGCATGTACGCAGTGCGGTTCAAGAACTCCCCGGACACCTGGCCCTTTTGCAGCGAGAGGGAGACACTGACACACATTGATGTAGGGTGCATCAGGCTGCAGCCCCTCTTCCGGCTCCTCCAGAACCTCTTACTGAGGGTCTGGCTGCACTTTTCCCTGCACCTCCTGATCTATGCACACCCCTGTCCGTGGCTCCATAAAGTGACAGGATCTCCTCCTCCTCCTGGCGCTGGCCGAGATAGCCATCCAGCACTCCAGGAGGAGGAAGCTGGACGTGAGGGTTGGCGGTGTGCTCCATGATTGTGGGGCCTATTTCCGGTTCCTTGTCCGCTGACATCTCCAGCCAGAGTTCATCTGGGCAGCATCCACTGACTCCCTGGGGATGCCTTTGTGGTGCAGTAAGCACTGTCCGGAGTTCTCTGCTCAGTGTCCCCTTCTGGATTCCTGATTCTTTACTCCTGACTTCACTCCTGTTCCTGTTTTTTTTCATTTGTTGTCCCAATAAACCAGTTGTGGACTGGGCCCAGTGGTTCCTCCTCCTTAACTGAGGGGGCAGGTCATTAGTTAGGGGCAGGCCTAGACCCGCCTGCCCGAGAACTACAAGTAGTACAAAACTTCCACCTTCTGCAATGAATGAAGCAAGGCTCCCACAGACAACAGCCTTATTAACTACATCACGGAAATCAATTCCCAGGGCACTGTCCATCCTGTGCACTGAATGAGGCACGGCCACGGTGAAAAAAAAGGTGACCCCGCAAGCAACGACTGTTTCATAATACATAGGCACAGTGGAGCTGAATTAAAATTGCACAGGCAATATTCCTTCGGGCATTTCCTAACTGGGGAGTGCGTCCTAACTTTGCAAACTGAATCCTCTTTTCATGTACTGTTTTTCTAGAAAAATCAAACTGAAACAGCAGTAATTCTACCACGTGGAATCACATTGACACCCACATGGGCCATCAGCAGGGTGGGAGTCTCCAGATCCACAGCACAGAACGTTGATGTTTGAGATAACAGAGTAGCTGATATCAATAGTAGGCAGCCATCCGATACGTGGGCCAAATGCTAGAAGGAGATGAGGCACATATTTTGCCAGTGGGTTTCACAGCTATCTGCTCAAGACCCCTGGGTTCTATTGCAGGTTCTTAGGGGAGTGGGTTGAGTGGTTACAGGTCATTCTGCCCCCTTGCCCAACCCCTTCTTCTTCTGGCCCCCTACTCTGTCGTTGTTCCACTCTCTGCCCCTGCCTCTCCTTGGTGACTTGTCCCTGTCCCTGACCCCCATCCTATCTCGGCTCCATGTCACAGTCCCCCTGCACCCACCTCAGTTCCTTGACCCAGTTCACAAACCCCTACCCCTCGCTCCTCATCCAGGTTGCCACCTGCTCTGCACTTTCATCTTGGTCTCCCCTTTTACACTCTCCCGGCCCTTTTCCCACTCTCCCCCAATGCCACCACCTCCTCCCGAGGCCTAGGTCCTCCCCCATCGGTACTCCAATCTCACTGTTTCCCCTCCACCATGGGGCTGGGCAACCCACCCGACAAACTGCAAGTCCCTGCTCTAATGTATGAAGGTGCTAGAGCATTTAACCTAAACAATTGTAAGCATTTTACAATGTATGTTCCCCTAACCTTGTTCTGAGAAGTGGCTGAAGTGTTTTAGCTGAATTCCACTCCCCTCCAAAAAAAAAAAAAAAATTGCCTGAGGCAAAGACCCATCAGGGGAAATATCAGCCCGAATGCTTAAAGTTTATCAAAAAGTTATAAGCAACTGAAATCAGAGTCTTATAATGGACTGTGTAGGTCAGCATTTCTCAAACTGGGGGTCCTGACCCAAAAGGGGGTCACAAGACTATTGTAGGGGGGTTGCGAGATCACCTTTTTCCTTGCCTTCAGAGGTGGGCAGCAGGAGAGTGGCAGCTGCTGGCTCGGCACCCAGCTCTGAAGGCAGCGCTGCCACCAGCAGCAGTGCACAAGGGTGGTTACTTAGCTCTGTAAGGATCTTCACTGATACCGCGAAAGGTACTAAGGGGGAAGGCGGGGGGAAGAGTCATCACAGCCTGAAATATTTTCAAAGGGAAGCCCTGCAAAAAAAGGAAAAAGAAAGTTTGAGAACCCCTGCTGTAAGTCAACTCTTTGATTAGAGCCCCCACTACCTGCACTGCCTTGAGAAGACTCACCCACGTCCAACACGCAGTACGGGATTCTCAAACACCTAGGAAAGGATTATTCTGGATCTTGTAACATCATCTTAAAAAGCTATGTGGCCATAACTGCTTATATGTCTGAGGGCAGGATCAAGATGCATATGTGGAAAATTGACCCTTAACCCCTAGACAACTTGCCAGTTCCCTGGTGACTGGCTCATTTCCAGACTTTTAGCAAGGGCAGTGGGGATGGTGAGCCAGGGAGGACAAAATGTCTGTAGTTTCTGGAAGATGAGGTGGGTTGTAAGTCAGCGAGTCCTGATCTACTTCACCTCCCCTCTGCTTGGAACCAGCCCCTCTCCACCAGCTGCCCTTCCTGCTGCCAGCTTCATATGCTGTCAGGTCCCACCTTGCCTGTGTCCAGGAAGTTCTAAAAGGAAAGTGCATGGGTCTGCAGCAGATGGTGGGGCGGGAAGAGGTTTCCTGGCCTATAGCCCAGAGTGGCTCAGTAGTGAAGAGTAGGCCAACTGCTAAGAATAAATGGGTGGGGAGAATGAGACTAACTGAATGCCTGAAGTGGGTGGGCATTGAACTTTGTTGAGAACTTTCCAAACAGAACAGTTTTCCATTAGAAAATGCTGATTTGACAAAATCGAAGTATTTCAGGAGAATGTAGCGTTTGTCAACATTGTCATTGGGAGCATTATTGAAACATTTCATTTGGATAGGGGTGAAATGCTTTGTTTTGTTTAGACATTTAATTTATCTTACATTATATGATCATTTATAATAATTCCTAGGGAATTATAGACCACTTATCCTAACTTCAATACCTTGAAAGATATTGGAGCAAAAACTACTAAACAATCAGTTTGTAAGCACCTGGAGGATAATAAGGTTATAAGAAATAGTGAGCATGGATTTGTCAAGAACAAATCATGCCAAACCAACTTAATTTCCTTCTTTGATAAGATTACTGACCTAGTGGGTGGGAGCAGTAGACGTGATATATCTTGATTTTAGTAATGCTTTTGACACAATTCTGCACGTCATTCTCATAAGCAAACTAGTGAAATGTGATCTAGATGAAATTACTATAAGGTAGTTGTACAACTGATTGAAAGAGTAATTATCAACAGTTTGCTGTCAAATTGGGAGGGCATATCAAGTGGGGTCCAACAGGGAGTCAGTCCTGGGTCCAGTACTATTCAATATTTTCATTAAAGACTTGGATAATGGAGGAGAGAGTATGCTTGTAAAATTTGCAGATGACACCAAGTTGGGAAGGGTTGCAAGCACTTTGGTAGACAAGTTTAAAATTCAAAATGACCATGACAAATTGGAGAATTGGTCTGAATTCAACAAGATAAAATTCAATAAAGACAAGTGCAAAGAACTTCACTTAGGAAGGAAAACTCAAATGCACAACCACTAAATGGGGAATAACAGTCTAGGTGGTGGTAGTGCTGAAAAGGATCTGGGGGTCACAGTGGACCACAAACTGAATGAGTCATCAATGTGATGCTGCTGCAAAAAAGACTAGTATGATTCTGGGGTACATTAACAGGAGTGTTGTATGTAACACAGAGGAGGTAATTGTCCTGCTCTACTCGGCACTGGTGAGGCCCCAGCTGGAGCACCGTGTCCAGTTCTGGACACCACAATTTAGGAAGGATGTGGACAAATTGGAGAGAGTCCAGAGGAGAGCTATAGAAATGATAAAAGATTTAGAAAACCTGACCTATGAGAAAAGGCTGAAAACACTGGGCATGTTTAGTCTTCGGAAAAGATGCCAGAGGGGTGACCTGATAACAGTCTTCCAATATGTTAAGGGCTGTTACAAAGAGGATGGTGATCAGTTCTTCTCCATGTCCACTGAAGGTAGGACAAGAAGCAATGGGCTTAATCTGCAGCAAGGGAGATTTAGGTTAGATATTAGGAAAAACTTTCTAATTCCAAGGATAGTTAAGCTCTAGAATAGGCTTCCAAGGAGTCCCCATCAATGGAAGGCTTTAAAAGCAAGTTGGACAAACCCCTGTCAGGGATGATCTAGGTTTCCTTGGTCCCACAGCGCAGGGGGCTAGGCTTGTTGACTTCTTGAGGCCCATTTCCAAGTCAAAATCAAAACAAGGGGGCGATGGACTAGCTGACTTCTTGAGGTCCCTTCCAGGGTTACATTTTATGCTTCAATGAAAACAAAACATGTTGACTATCTCAAAACAAAGATGTCCAGAATTGCAAAAAGTTCCAAGTTTCATCTTATCCTGACTTGGGCCAACCCCAAGTTTCACTCTATTAAATGGAGCTGATGGGGGCTTGGAAAAGGTAAGAAAAGTTAGGGAAAGGGTGATTATGAAGAGGGAAGAGCGGGGAATACCGCTATGCTGGAATGGGACACCACATTGTGTAGTAGCTAGAGCACTAGGTGGGGAATCAGGAGGTTTGGGTTCTATTCCCAGGTTTGCCACTGACATGCTGTGTGACCTTGGGCTCAGTTACTTCATCTCCCTGTACCTGTTTCCCCTCCTAGCCTGTCTCTCTTTTGTCCATCTAAGTGGCAAGGCCTTCAGGGTAGGGCCTGCCTCTCACTAAGTGCACAATGAGGCTCTGACCTTGACTGAGAAATCTAGATGCTGACATAATAATAGATTCACATATTACAAAGGCCAGAAGGGACCATTGTGATAGTTTGGCCTGACCTCCCATACAGCACAGGCCATAGGACTTCCCCAAAATAATCTCTAGGGCAGATCTTTTAGAAAAACTTCCAATCTTGATTTAAAAATCATCAGTGATGAAGAATCCACCATGTTCCGGTGGTTGATTACTCTCACCCATCAAAAATTGACCTCTTATTTCCAGTCTGAGTTTGTCTAACTTTAAGTTCCAGCCATTGGATTGTGTTTTTCTCTGCTAGATTGAAGAGACCATTATTAAATATTTGTTCCCCCATTTAGATACTTATATACTATGATCAAGTCACCTCTTAGCCTTCTCTTTGTTAAGCTAAATACATTGAGCTCCTTGACTCTATCTCTATGAGGCATGTTTTCTAATCCTTTAATCATTCTCATATCTCTTTTCTATTAATCCTCTCCAATTTATCTACATCCTTCTTGAATTGTGGGCACCAGAACTGGACACAGCATTCCAGCAGTAGTTGCACCAGTGCCAAATACAGAGGTAAAATAACCTCTCTGCTCCTACTTGAGATTCCCCTGTTTATACATCTCAGGATCGCATTAGCTCTTTAGGACAGAGTTACACTGGGAACTCATGTTCAGCTGCTTATCCACCATGATCCCCAAATCTCTCTCAGAGTCACTGCTTCCCAGGAATAATGATAATAATGACTAGAGGACGGGGTCTAGGAAGCTGTGTAGTGAGCAGAGGTGGCTTGGACAAGACAACTTTCCCTGAGCACCTCAATGGAATGTATTGAGTACTCTAGGTTCCTAATGGCTAGTGTACAACATAAGGCCATGATGTTATGGACAGTCTGATGAATTTCTGTACCATAAAAGGAAATCTCAAGTCATTTATTTGGGTTGCTGGAATACTGCCATAAAGATACAGCTCTGTAACGTACGGGTTGGATATTGGACTTAATGTGAGTTGGATTTTTTCCTTCCATTCTGTTTCATTTCTCTTCGCTCTTTTGTCCTTAATTAAACAAGGTTCAGGGAAGAGAATGGAAAAAAAAAATCAAACACTCCCCCAGAAGTAACAACTTTATTTATTTGCGTATTAGCACTGAGTATAAAGATGGCCCCATATATAGGTTATAGAAACACAATGGTTCTGTATTGTTATGAATGAAAGATAAGCCAAGGAAATGGTATTTGGATCCAGATCAGGATTACACTTAGTCTAGGATTCAGGTAGGAGGTTGGGAAATATAATATAGAGAATAATCCTGTACGGTCAGATTCATATTCAATGGGGCAGAAATTTCCAGAGCTATTTTGCAAGACTTTGGCTCCCCCTGGTGGAAATCTCTTACTGTCAGCTATTCCCATGAAAATTTTAGCAGTAGCTGATCCAGTACTGTCAAATAGGCCCCTTCTAGTTTGGGCCAGCCTGCAACACTCATCAGTCCATACGCTCCAACCCTTGAAGCGGATGATGAAACCAAGTTTGGAGTAGAATCCTCCTTTGACCAAATTCTCCCCGCCATCCCTAAAGAGGACAAGCTCATACTCCTTGATGATTTTAACACAAGAGTTGGATGTGATTCAGAGTTTTGGAATGGCACGATTGGAAAGGAAGGAGTGGGCAAGACCAATTCCAATGGAATTCTTCTCCTGACCAAATGCCTAATTATCACAAACATCATGTTCCGCCAAAAGAACAAATACAAGGCATCGTGGGAACACCCGTGATCTAAGCATTGGCATCTGATCTACTATGTCATTGTCCATGCTTGTAATCATGAAGAAGTTTACAATCACCAAAGCGTTGACTGGTGCTGATGATTGTTGGATGAGCCATCGCCTTATCTGCTCCATCACTTCCATCAAACTGGCATCAAAATGACAAATGTGGAAGAAATGAGACAGATGGAAGATCGTCAAGAGTCTTAAGGATCCCACTAAATGTGACCTTTCCAGCAATGCCTCACTGAGAAACTGATGAATATCAAAACCGAGATGAAGAGCCTCAAATATCACTGGGAAAAGTTCAAATTGTCTTTTCATGCTGCATGTGAGGAAACATTGGGTTTCTCAACGAGGAAGCACCAAGACTGGTTTGACGAGAACGATCAGGAAATCCAGGACCTGATCAACCGTAGTGCAAGGCCTTCTGTGCTTGGCAGAATGACCTCAATTCCAAACAGAAGCAATATGCCCACCATCAGCTCAAAGCTGAAATTCAAAGGAAAACCTGCAAAATGAAGAATAAGTGGTGGGAAAACAAAGCAAAGGAAATCCAACAACATATGCGGATTCTTCAATGCCACCGAAGCCCTCTATGGACTCAGCACCCAAGGGATAAGCCCCCTCAGATTCAGGGATGGATCCAACCTCCACAGGGACAACAAATAGATCAGTGCACACTGGAAGGAATACTTCAAAGATCTCCTGAATCATGACTCCAATGTTGATGAAAGCATATTTGACTTAATCCTTCAACATCCTATCAAGCATGACCTCAGAACCCCACTAACATTCATCAAGGTAAAGAAAGCCAAACAGATGAATAACCATAAGGCATCTGGACCTGATGGAATCCCCGCCAAAATCTTCAAAGAAGGAGAAGAACTGGCTCACCAGCTTCACATCTTAATCCTCAAGATTTGGAATTCAAAAGAAATCTCAGCTGATCTTAGGGATGCCATGATCATGACCATCTTCAAGAAAGGAGACAAATCAGATTGTGGAAACTATTGAGGAATCTGTTGTTCACCTCCAGAAAGATTCTTGCCAGAATTCTCCTCAACCAGCTGCTTCCCTTGGCTGAGGAAATCCTCCCAGAATTGCAGTGTGGATTCAGACCATCTCAGGGTACAACTGACACGATCTTCACTGCCCACCAACTTCAGGAAAAGTGCCATGAGCTACATCGTCCTCTGTACATGGCCTTCATCAATCTCACGGAAGCATACGACTCCATCAATTGTGAGGCTCTGTGGAGAATTCTCCTTAAATTTGGATGCCCACCAAAATTTGTAGCTGTCCTCCGACTCCTCCACAACAACATCTCTGTGACAGTCGTCAGCAATAGATCCAAAACGCACCCTTTCCTAGTCAAGACAGGAGTCAAGCGAGGTTGTGTCATCGCTCCAACCCTTTTCTCCATCTTCTGGATTTGACATCCAATACAGAATGGATGGCAAGCTCTTCAATCTCAGTCACCTCAGATCCAAGACAAAGACTATCACTAAATCAGCCACTGAACTCCAATATGTGGACGACTGTGCCCTGTGTGCCCACTCGGAAGAAGATCTTCAAAAATAGTTGACATTTTCTCTGACGCCTACAACCAACTCGGCCTCACACTGAACACCAAGGAAATTAAAGTACTCCACCAATAGGCTCCGAATCACCAGGGTTCTGGTCCTGTAATTCAGAGCAATAAAGAGACCCTGGAGAACATCAAGCACTCCCTTTAGCTTGGCAGCTCTCTGTCACAGAAAGCTGACATTGATGAGGAAATTAAACACCACCTTCAATGTGCCAGTTTTCAGACTCTTGAGAAAATGTGTCTTTGAAGATCATGACATCAAGATTCAAACCTAGCTTCTCGTATACCAGGCCATTGTTATCCCTGCTTTCTTGTAGTGCCGAAACCTGGGTCACGTACAGTAGACACCTCAAGGTTCTTGAACGATATCATCAAGGGTGCCTCTGCAAGATCTTCCAAAATTAAGAGAGATGACTGACGCACCAACATCAGTGTTCTGTCCTAAGCCAAAACCTCCACCACTGAAGCTATGATCACCCACCACCAACTCTGTTAGGCTGGTCATGTTCTTCGAATGCCAGAAAATTGACTCCTGAAGCAAGTTATGTTCTCACAACTGAATCATGGCCAATGGTAAAGGGGTGGGCAAAAAAGCACTTCAAAGCCACCCTCAAAGTGAACATGAAGAAATGCAATATTGACAAACTCATGGGAAACCCAAGCCCTCGACTGACCAAAATGGACATGGAACTTGTGGCAAGGATCCTAGTATTTCAAGATTCAATGGAGACAATGGAAAATGGGAAAGGAGAAAGAACAAGCCACAGCCCAATGCAACAATCCAGATCCGCCCTTCCATTGGGAAATGTCTGCCCCAACTGTGACAAGAGCTGTGGATCCTGGATTGGTCTCATTAGCCACCTGCAGATCCACCAGTGATAACTGGCTATCATTTTATGGAAGACAATCATCCTTGAACTCCGAGGGATTGCCAACACTTCTGGTTTGGGTTCTGACAGGGAACCAAAATCTTAGGAGTAGATTTGAGTTTATGGTTAAAATTCAGACCTCCCTGAAATGATTATGGCTTCAGATTCAAAGGTGCACCAACAGTAAAAATTAGATATAGGCACTTCTAATCAAACAATGTCAAAGAGCGTTTTACCAAAGCACAGCAAGCATGGATTCAAAAAGGTTGTGAATCAAGATGATTGGCATCTGACTGCACCAGTCTCCACTCACCTGTACTTTTTGAAAATCTCACCTTGGATAATCTCTGGGTGAAAAAAAATTTAAGCTTTAAAAGAACTTCTAAAATGACCTCTCCTGACAGAGAAATATAGAGCGTGTTCTATTCCGGTCAAAATGAAAGTGGAGAAAAGAAAACAGCAGGCAAAAAAAAGCTTTGGCTTTTCAAATTGCCTCCTACATGAAACAGCAGCTAAAGAAGGGAACACAAGTGCTTCTGGTTCTGATGCTTGAAATCATAAAACAATAGGATTAAAAGATGAGGGGAAAACAATTTGATCTGCCTGGCACCTGGGTGGAATTCTGTGGTTGTCTTACACAGGAGGTCAGACTAGATGTTGTAATGGTCCATTCTGGCCTTAAAAATCTATTAATCTATGGTGCTACAGTATTATTTCTCAGTGGTCTATCCTGTCCAGTTGTAAGTTCCACCCCTTGGGAGACTATTCCATAATCAGATAGATCTAGAAAAGGATCTTCATTTCACATTTGTAGCTTTCCTTTGTGTGAATTATGGCCCCAGCTTTGCTGAGCTGTGAGGATAAAAATAGTATTTTACTGCCCACCATTGCTTATATTCTACTCTATTCTTAATCCCCTATAAACTGAATATAACTTCAACACATAAATGCTACTTTCAGGATTGATGATAATTACTTTGCTTTGAACTATTCAGCATGAACAATATTCCTTCTGACTATAGCCTCTTTTTTGTTTAGTTAACGGTTTGTCAGCAGATCCTGATTTCCTTTCAATGTATAGTTTCAAAGTACTGTAGCTAGCAAACATGTTGGATGAATAATTTTCAGACTGTGGGTTTTTTGTAAACTTTTTTATTCATCTATTTATTATTCTTTCTTCATGCTATGTGGTTGGTCATGTGTGTCCCATGGTATTATTTCATGCCCTTAATTGGGTGGCTGATTTTTTTAAAATAGGAGAATAAAAAATAGCACATAGCAAATAACACAGATTATTTATCCAAAAATGCCTAACCCTTCATGACATTTGAGATTGAGAAACACGTTCATGAAAATGTGGTGGTTGTCTGAAAACTCACAAATAAAGAATATTATTCCACCAATGACAGCATAATAAACTGTACACTTTTAGTGACTGATCTTCCACCACCCCCCCTTTGAATTTAACAATACTGACATTTCCATTCCAATAATTTTTTCCTTTCTCACAAAAATCAGAGCTATTTACTTCCTTTTATCATGTGTGTGTACATGGCCTAGCACAATGGGGCCTAAATCTTAGTTAGGCGTTGAGGTGCTACTATAATATAAAGAATAAAATATTTATGATCTTACTTTTAACTGAATTACTTCAGTAGGCACATAACTCCTTTCCTAAGACAACTTTCTAAAGTCTCCTTTACAGTATCTGTTCATTGAGGTAAGTTCTTCCATCTTAGAAATCAAATTATGTTGTCAAGTACACCTCTACCCCGATATAACGCGACCTGATATAAAACGAATTCGGATATAACGCGGTAAAGCAGCGCTCTGGGGCGGGGGGGGGGGGGCTGCGCACTCCGGCAGATCAAAGCAAGTTCGATATAATGCGGTTTCACCTATAACACGGTAAGATTTTTTGGCTCCCGAGGACAGCATTATATTGGGGTAGAGGTGTACATACATTTTGTGTACCTAGCACGTACAGGTCTCCCATTTGAAATGGATCACAATTCCTAAAATCAGCCTGGTAACAGGCACTCAAACTCCATCCTACCTCTATTTCTAACATAACCAACATACAGCAACATAGCATACTTCATACAGTAGAATGATACAAATAATGGCCCGAATACCACAAACACTTATACACATGGGTAACTTACATACGAATAGTCTCATGAAACTCAGCAAGACTACTCATGTGCATGATGTTATGCACATGTTTAAAGGTCAGCTGGATTAATGTCAGTCTGTAAGCTCTTTGGGGCAGGGACATCTTTCTGTTCTGTGTTTGTATCATGCCTGTACACCATGGGGTACTGCTCCATGACGGAGGCTCCTAGGAAGAGCTGTGTGAAGAACAGAATTTCTGTTTCAGGGGATTTTTGAGATTTCAAAATTTGTTTCCATTCTGATTTGGAACAAAAGCTGAATTTTTTGAAGTTCTCCACAAAAGAAAATTCTAGGGAAAACATCATTTTGGATCCATCAAAATGTTTTGTTACCAAAAAAAAAAAAAATCAGAACATTATTTCGATATTTTATTTTTTATTTAAATATATATTACAAAATAAAAATAGTGAAAAGAAAAGTCATTTCAAATGGAAAAATCAAAACATTTCATTCAAAAAAGGTCGAAACGGGATGTTTTGAAACGTTGACCGAACAATTTTCCATTGGAAATGCATTTTTGTCAAAATCAAAATGCTGTGCAAAAAAAAAACGGGGAGGAAAATGGTCAGACAATGTCAAAATGGGACCTTTTCTGAACAGGTCTACAGCTTGGTGCTACCACAATACTAATAAATAAATAAATAAAGTGAAACAGTTCCCATTTTTCAGTATTATGGAACGTGTGCGATAGTAGACACAACGTATGGTACAGAACGGGGGGCAGAGAACAGTATTTCAGAAGCTATAGGAACCACGGGCATCACCTTTGTCCTGGTACATTTATGGTACGTCTACCCAGCCCGCAGCAGGGAGCCTCCCAGCCTGGGCTGACAGACTCAGGCTTGTGCTACTGCACTAAAAATAGCTCTGAAGCCCAACCCCTCTCTCCCCCCATTTATGCATCAGAGCCCAAGCAGCAACATCTACACAGATATTTGTAGCATCCTAGCGTGAGCCCAAGTCCATGAGCTGGGCAGGGAGGTTTACTCATAGACTCATAGACTTTAAGGTCAGAAGGGACCATTATGATCATCTAGTCTGACCTCCCACATGATGCAGGCCACAAAAGCCGACCCACCCACTCCTGGATTAATTCTCTTCCTCGACTCAGCTGTTGAAGTCCCCAAATCATGATTTAAAGACTTCAAGTTACAGAGGATCCTCCAGCAAGCGACCCCTGCCCCATGCTGCGGAGGAAGGCGAAAAACCTGCTGCTGCAGGCTGTGTAGACTACCCTCAGGGACACTATTTAGACAGTCAGGGTAGCCTGGCGGTATGCCTTAAGATAGGTGCATATATAAAAGAGGACTGATGCAGCGGGCAGTTTTGTTTTAAAGAGACGTTATTAAGGGCACGAGAGCAAACTATCCCAAAGTGTAGGAAAGATAGGAAGTATGGCAAGAGACCATGCTAGCATCACAAGGAGATTTTCAACAACCTGAAACGTGAAAAAAGTCATACAAAAAGTGGAAACGAGGCCAAATTACAAAGCATGGATATACAAAACACCACCACCACAACACAAGCATGTAGGGACAAAATTAGAAAGACCAAGGGACAAAACGTGACTAAACTAGCTAGAGACATTAAGGGTGACAAGAATGCATTTTACAAACACATTAGAAGCAAGAGGAAGACCAAGGACAGGGTAGGCCCATTACCCAATGAGGAGTGAAAGACAATAACTGAAAACACAGCAATAGCTAAAGTGCCAAATGCCTTGTTTATCTGAATTTTCACCAAAAAGGTTAGCAGTGATTGGATGATTAACATAGTGAACATCACTGTAAATGGGGTAGGATCTGAGCCTAAAAGAGGGGAAGAACAAGTTAAGAATTTGCTTAGAGAAGTTAAATGTCTTCAAGTCAGCAGGGGCTGATGAAATACATCCTAGAATACTTAAGGAACTGGCTGACGAGATCTGAGCCATTAGCTTTGAGAACTTGTGGTGGACAGAAGAGATCTCAGAGGACTGAAAAGGGCAATTATAGTAATGTCTATCTATAAAAAGGGGGAATAAGGACCACCCAGGGAATTAGACCAGTCAGCTTAACTTTGGTACTTGGAAAGATGATGGAACAAATAATCAAGCCATCAATTTGTAAGCACCTAGAAGATAAGTGATAAGTAACAGTCAACATGGATTAATCAAGAATAAGTCATGTCAAACCAACCTAATATCCTTATTTGACAGAGTAGCAAGCCTTGTGGATGAGCAGAAGCAGTAGATGTGATGTACCTCAACTTAGAAAGGCTTTTGATACAGTCTCACGTGAACATCTCATAAGTAAACTAGAGAAATATAGCCTAGACCAGCGGGCAGAGGACGTACTGGCCGCCCTTCCTGCAGCCCCCATTGGCCTGGAGTGGTGAACCGCGGCCAGTGGGAGCCGTGATCGGACGAACCTGCGGATGTGGCAGGTAAACAAACTGGCCCGGCCCGCCAGGGGCTTTCCCTCAACAAGCGGCGGCCCTAGTTTGACAACCACTGGCCTAGACAAACCTACTATCAAGTGGGTGCAGAACTGGTTGAAAAACTGTAACCTGAGAGTACAATGGTTCACAGTCAAACTGGAAGGGCCTATTGAGTGGGGTACCACAGGGATATGTGCTGGATCAATACCTTTATCAGTGATTTGGATAAGGGCATAGAGAGCACACTTATTAAATTTGTGAATGATACTAACCTGGGAGGAGTTACAAGAACTTTGAAGGACAGGATTAGAATTCAAAATGATCTTGACAAACTTGACAAATGGTCAGAAATAAATAGGATGAAATTCAATAAGGACAGATCCAAAGTACTACACTTAGGAAGGAATAATCAATTGCCCAAATACAAAATGGGAAATAACTGCCTAGGAAGGAGTACTGCAGAAAAGGATCTGGGACAGTGGTGGGCAATCTGCGGCCTGCGGGTCACATGCGGCTCATAAGGGTAATCTGATTGCAGGCTGCGAGACATTTTGCTGACGTTGACCGTCTCGGGCACGGCCTCCTGCAGCTCCGAGTGGCTGCAGTTCTCTGTTCCCGGCCAATTGGAGCTGCGGGAAGTGGCAGCCAGCACGTCCCTGATAGGACCCGCGGGCCACGGGTTGCCCACCACTGATCTGGGAGGTTAGTGGATCACTAACTAAATATGTCAACAATGTAATACTGTTGCAAAATCAGTGAATAACATTCTGGGATGTATTAACAAGAGTGTTGTAAGCAAGACACAAGAAGTAATTCTTCCAC
The DNA here is from genome assembly GCA_003942145.1 of Platysternon megacephalum. Lineage (NCBI taxonomy): Eukaryota > Metazoa > Chordata > Testudines > Platysternidae > Platysternon > Platysternon megacephalum. Next base: position 4,162,994 of record QXTE01000072.1, read on the forward strand.
TATACTCAGCACTGATAAGGCCTCAACTGGAGTACTGTGTCCAGTTCTGGGCACCACACTTAGGGGATGATGTGGACAAATTGGAGAAAGTCCAGAGAAGAGCAACAAAAATGATTAAAGGTCTAGAAAACATGACCTACAAGGACAGATTTAAAAAAATAGATTTGTTTAGTCTGGAGAAAAGAAGACAGCAGGAACACGATAACTGTCTTCAAGTATATAAAAGGGTGTTATAAAGAGGAAGGTAATGAATTGTTCTCCTTAACCACTAAGGATGAGAGAATAAGTAATGGACTTAAATTGCATCAAGGGAGATTTAGATTAGACATTAGGAAAAACTGCCTAACTGTAAGGGTAGCTAAACACTGGAACAAAATTACCTAGGGAGGTTGTGGAATCTCCATCATTGGAGGTTTCTGAGAACAGGTTAGACAAACCTGTCTGGGATGGTCTAGATCAGTGGTTTTCCACCTGTGGTCTATGGACCCCTGGTGGTCCACAGACTATGTCTAAGATTTCCAAATGGGTTCGCACCTCCATTTGAAATTTTTTAGGGATCCATAAATGAAAAAAAGTTTGAAATCCACTGCTCTAGATAATTCTTAGCCCTGCCTTTGTGCACGGGACTAGACTAGATGGGCTATCGAGATCCCTTCCAGCCCTACATTTCTATGGTTCTATGATAATCACACCCCTTGACGTGAGTCAAGTGAATCAGTCAGGTCAAGTAGGTCAGATTGTTGGGTCAACCAGGGTGGTTACGTCATGTCAATTTGGTCAGTTGTCACGACAGGTTAAGTAAGGTCAATAAGCTTATGTCAGCCAGGTTGGTCATGTTAGGTCAGTGACATCAGGTCTGGCCAGTAAACTGGCCAGGTAGAGTTAGTGAAATTATGTCAGATTATGCGGTTTGGATGAAATAGTCAGATCAGGTTATTTCGGCATGTCAAGGAGGTAAGGTCAGATCACTTAGTTAGGTGAGGTCAGGCATTTCCTCAGACATCCTGATATTGAACAAAGTATAGCCAAAGAAGAGAAGTCTTGGATAAGAGAATAACGGGAAATATACCTGACACTGTAGGAGGCCAGTTAATTCAGTGACTTATTTTTAAAATCATTATTTTTGCTTCTGTAGAGATGCATGAGAGTGGCTATAGATTAGTTAATTATCAGACAGGATAAATGACTTGGAAAGAAATCATCTCTCTCAGACCTAGGCTAGTCCATCTACTCTACTCACCCTGTGTGCAAGTGGTGCAGCATTTTTATTACTTGCTTTATTAGTTCCCTGGCAAAAGTCTCTGAACTTGTGGAGAACACTCATCTCTGATTGAGATTGCCACAATTACAGCTGTGAGAGGATGGCTGTTCACAGCTCAATTTACTGCAATCCTCTGGCCTTGTGGTCCTCAAGAGTACACGACCAAACCTCTTTGGAAACACTCACTTTCTTATACTCTGCTAGCCCTAAGGCCTTTCTTTTTAAGGTGAAAACAGACCAAAAACAAACCATAATTTTACAAAATACTTTCGTTTCAGGAGGATAAAACACAAGAGCCTTATAGACATTCACACAAGCAGGAGGCTCTCTCCTGCGGGGGCTTTGGAGACGCAGGCCTAAGGAAGGCAAGAATTAAAGCTGGCTGAAGAGAGGAAGAAAAGAAAGGTACGTTATTCAATAACAGCAACTGCCTGTGGACAAAACCACATGATAAATAGAGCAGAATTGCAGAAGAAACTCCCAGTTCGCTAGAGCTGAGTGGATAATTTAGAACAAATTGTTTATTTGATAAATGTAACGTCTTTCTTTTCACAAATTGTCCATGAACTGTTCATGATTTAGTTGGATGTATTTGCTATTCAAATTTATCCTCTGAATCATGTCTGCCCAATCTTGCTCAGATTGTTTTCAAGAAGTTCATTGTGAATATTCGATACCTGGTTTATTTTGACTGGACACAGAGATCACATGGTATGTTTCTGTTCCTTGATTAAATGAGTAGAGCTCTTAAATTAGGTTTCCTGGGTGCCCATCCATGTTTATGGGTCTTGAGTACTCTGTACTGGTGATACCCAGCTGATAAGAATGACTGTGATTAATCGCATTTTTCCTACACCTCTGAACACCTTACCTGCACTCTGCCCACTGGTCCATCTCCAGTAGAACTACTTCACCATACCAACCCTACGAGAAGCCTTACAGGTGACCTGAAAACTCCAAAACAAGAGGCTGTGTCTCAGTTCCTGGGCTTATTGCACTTCTGAACCTCCTGGTCTCTTCAAGTCCCCCCTCCTCAGGTCTCAGACCTCATGCTATCACCTTACTTGGGATCTGAATCATGCGATTCTCCCAGACCAAGTCCTGGCTGCAGTCCCTTGTGATCAACCATGATTATTTCAGCCGGTCTGACTTATGTTCAGTCCCCGCTGTTCTGTTCTCTCCAGGAGCAATGACAGTGGCATCCAGTAACCAAACAGCCTCCTTACAGGAAAGTATTAGTGATTTAGAACCAAAGCATTTCAGAGACAACAGATCTTCAAGCAATAAACAGATTATACGCAAGTCTACCTTGCAAGGTGTCTAACCATCTTCCATCTGGGGACCCTGGTAGGTCTCACTTTCTATAGACTCCTCCACAGAGCCTCTCACACTAACCCTCCTTCCCCACTTATTTCCTCAGAAGGTTTTTAAGTGTTCAGAGTCTTTTTGCTCTCCAGACTCCCAGCCTGGCAAAATAAGGTTTGCATCTTCACTGAAGACAGGATATGGGATCCTCGAAATAGATAGCTACCCCCATGGCCCTCCAAGTGTGTGCCTGGGTGTTCTTATCTGGGGAACTGTGGTGTTCCTGCACCGTTCCCAGTGGATTCAAGCATTATTAGGTGTATAATACACACGCCAGAACCCCAGTATAAGGTAGAACAATACATTCATATAGGAAAGTCTTTCGTATAACCCAGTGTATAATATCGTTACCTCATTGACCAGATCACATAGAGCATTCATAAAAGCATCCCAGTATTCTTAGATTACACAGCAACTCCTCATCCATCACAACTTTTTACTTCTTTGTGATGTCTAAGGTATGAAGACCTGGGTCTTGGAAGTTGTTTAGGTCCAGAAACCCTGTTTGTTTGTTTGTTTTTCCTTAGAAGTGTCAGGAATATCACGTCTTCCTGATTTTGCTGCAGGACAACTCAGAGGATGGGAACCTGGAGCCGGATTCTCAAGTGCCCCTGTCGTAGTCATTGACACCTGTGCACAGTAGATGCCAATCCTGCAATAAAAGGAGTAAACTGACAATGAAGGTTCTGGTGTTTGCAAAACAGCACACAACTTGGCTCTGTGGAATGAATGACAAAAATGCACCCACAAATACACAAAGAACATACAATACCAAGTTTTAGGAATAGCACAAGACCACTCTGAACAATCCACCAACCTCCTTTTCCTTTCTTAACATTTTAAATGATGAAATATTTATTTAAACCACATTTTTCAAAGTCTTGTCATTTCTCTAACATTTCAGACCTGCTAGCAATTCCTGCTGGTTTAGGAAATATGACTGCCACCATTGTTTCATGAAAATGTTGTACCTTTGAATTCCCAACGAAAGCTCCAAAGTTATTAGATTTCTGATTCTCTTGTTATTGTGCCTCTAATGCCAGATGGTGGGTTTAAAAAAAAAAAAAAAAATAACAAGCAGCTTAAAGAGCGGACAGGACTGTCTTGAGTCAAAGCACATGAGGGACGTTGACCCTTTTAACTTCTGCAAGGAAGAAGCTGAAGCTTAATCCAGTCCGGCCAAAGTCTGTTGTCTTCACCAAAGGGAGTGGCAAAAATTGCAAACAGTATTACGAAGAGGTTTATGCCTCAACTGCTGCAGAACCGCAGTCAGAAACCTTCAGGCGAGTCTCGTGAGAGAGCAATTTTGGTTTGGTTTACAGAACTAGTTGTCATTGATCAAGTCTAGCTTAGGTATTTATATCGCCTCCATCAACATCGTATCTGAGCACTTCCGTCTAATGTATTTATCCTCACAGCAGCCCTCTGAGGCAGTGCTATTGTCTCCATTTTGCAGGTGGGGGGTTAGGCACGGAGAGACATACATACCCAGTGGGTCAGACGGCAGCTAACCAGAGCTGACATGGCCACATTTCTATTTTTAGCACGCCAGCTTTAGCAGAGCTAGCGTTTGTCTGTCTACCCATGCTGGGAAGGGTTTTTCCCAGCTGCTGTCTAGACACACCCTCTGTGACTTCTCTCAGGTCACACGGGAAGTCTGTGGCAGAGCAAGGAAAGGAACAGGCCTCTCCCAGGACCCAGGCTAGCATCCTAACCACTGGACAGTCCTTCCTCTCTAGCCAATCAAGCTAGGAATTATTTTGGGGGAACTCTAGGACTTGTGTTATGCAGGAGATCAGACTAGATGATCACGATGGTCCCCTCCGTCTTTGAATCTAGGAAAGAGGGATCTGAACCTATGAGCATTTGCATACAAAGCATGAAACTTTCCATTGCTCCGCTAAGCAGCTATGGCAGGCATGACTGTTGATTATTTATAATCACCATGACAATTTTGACAGCAAATTATTGATCTGAGCATCATGGTCTGTCACTACATCTGAGAACTAGACAGACTTTCCATTTACGTAAATGAAAAATGTTTACTCTCTTGATTAAGAAACTAGGGATGTGAAATGGTCACTCAGAATTAGCAGGCGTATTGGAAAGGTTTGTGTTTCTTGTGCCAGGCTGTTTGTAAGTCCTTGAAGTAACCGACTCGCTCCATCATGGCAAGTCGCCAGGAGTGTATAGATTCTCAGCAGATTTGTATAAAAAATGTTGAGCTTGATCCTTCCTCAGCAGCATGGGGCCTGGATCAACTAATCAATTCCTTGGGATTATCGGAGCATGTCTCACCTAATCAATCCCCTGCCATTTGCAGGGGGCTGAGGCACTGGTGATACCTGGGCCTCTCCTGTACTCTGCCTGTGGCACACACAGTTTAGTCTTCGGAGGACTGAAATGCTTCGGTTTAGCCAACGTCATTGGGCTCCACATAGGACAAGTGGGGTGTAATGTAATGGCCTGTGATATGCAGGTCAGATTAGATGGTCTAATGGTCCTTGCTGGCTTTACACTCTGGAAATAAACACCATCAAGCACAGTGATTACTACCATGGGTCATCCCATTAAAGCAAAGGGGATTATGCCTGAAAGGGTTTGTAAGATCTGGCCCTTAAAAAGCACTTGGGATGTAGAGTTTTTAACAGAGCCCTGTGGACAGAACTCTTATGCGTGCTATGCTACAGCCAGCTGGAGATATGGGAATCTGCAACAATGATAGGCCTATTTCACTGATTCCCGATGTCTGCGAAATATTAGCCAAAATATTGGCATCAAGGCTTGTGTGGGACAAAATTGCCACTTTCCATTGCTGCAGAATATCCCCAAAATTCCACCGGAGAAGACATGGTATAGAAACTGTGCTGGCCTTATCACAGAATTGCCTCCCCGGATGATAGCTCAGTGGTTTGAGCATTGGCTTGCTAAACCGAGGGTTGTGAGTTCAATCCTTGAGGGGGCCATTTGGGGATTTAGTTGGGGATTGGTCCCGCTTTGAGCAGGGGGTTGGACTAGATGACCTCCTAAGGTCCCTTCCAACCCTGATATTCTATACACAAGGTTCAGGTGTCTCTTTTTGATCTGCCATCAGATTTTGACACTGTTACCATGAGGTTCTGTGACGTGAGTGAGAGCTGTGGCATGGGTAAGTGGAAACACCTTGAAGTGGTTCAGCTTCTTCGNTTGGTCCTGCTTTGAGCAGGGGGTTGGACTAGATGACCTCCTGAGGTCCCTGATATTCTATACACAAGGTTTGGGTGTCTCTTTTTGATCTGCCATCAGATTTTGACACTGTTACCATGAGGTTCTGTGACATGAGTGAGAGCTGTGGCATGGGTAAGTGGAAACACCTTGAAGTGGTTCAGCTTCTTCATCTGTGAGAAGTCCCATGGGGGAGGGGGCGCAGTATGGCCCCCTGAGGTGCCAAAGGCATGCACGGCTATCATGAGATGTAGATCTGGGCAAAAAAATGTGGCTAAACCTTTTTTCGTTGAAAAACGCAGAGTTGGCAACACTAAAACATTTTGCAAGTTTCTATTTTGCTGAACAGTTTGAGCTGAAAAAACAACCACCCTACAGCATGGTTGTTTTTTTTAAAGTGGAAACATTTTGATTTTTTGGGTCAAAACAACTTTTAATTTCTGAATTCCCTTCCATTTAAAAAAATTGCTCAAAATCAAAGCAAAACTCTCCCCCTCCCCCGCCCGACTTTTTGATTTGCCAAAAGTTCTGGAAGTTTTCATTTTCAGGTTGACCCCAAATGATTTATTAAATTTTGATTCCGAACTGCCAGCAGACGGAAACATCTGTTATTCGCACAGCTCTAATGAGATGTGTATCAGCGGGCAACTACTGGAGCCTTCTAGCCAGCATTCAGGGCCGGCTCCAGGCACCAGCGAAGGAAGCAGGTGCTTGGGGCGGCCAACGGAAAGGGGCGGCACGTCCGGGTCTTCGGGGGCAATTCGGCGGCGGGTCCCTCAGTCCCTTTCTTCCTCTTTGAGCTGCCGCCGAAGTGCCGCAGAAGAATGAAGCGGCGCAATTGAGCAAAAAAGCTGGAGCTGGCCCTGCCAGCAGTAGATAATAAAAACTACTCCAGGCCAGCACTGTGACTTGAGAATCCAGCAGCAGCGGCACACCCTGTCGGAGCTTGGCAAAAGGGGAGCAGACCCTGCAGCCGCCTACTTCTTTCAGTGCTGCCCCGTAGCAACAAGCATCACTTCCCTCTCGCCAGGGCTGAGTTGCAATCAGTTCACCTCCATCCCTTCACAAACTGACTAGGGCATGCAACCAGTCCTGCGCCAGAGGCATCGTGTAGCTTGCAGAGAGTGGGGCAGCCAGAGAAGTCCACCACCAGTGATCAGATCTGCTTTCCAAACTCCTCTTTAGAAACAGTAAAGACTGAGTAAGTGGCTATGAAGGCCTTACTGACGGCGTTGTGTTTTTGCTAGAACACAGCCTGAAATAGAAGCACCAGTTCTCTTCTAATTTGGAACATTTCCATTTAAGAGAGTGATACACACAAATAATCCCCAGGGCCTTTTAATCTGAGCAATCAGGGTTTAGTAAAATGTACTTAGACTGAGCAAAAACTTGGAACTGAAATTAGCACTATTAGGAGGCAGTTTCTCAATTAAGGATTAGCCTTCCTATGCCCTTTCTTGCAGAACTTGCTGCTTGCTTCATATCCTTTTACCAAAGCGCATCATCAAAGTGATAAATGTGTGTTTTCCCGTGGGAGAGACAAGCACAATGCAATTACAACTCATGATGATCTCTCAGGATAGGATGCTCGTTAGCCAATATCAGCTCTTAGATTGTAGCACTGGCCTTCCCTTCCCTCCTCAAAGTCTATGATTCTGTTGTGTGGTGCAATGACATTCGCCTTCAGTTGTTTGCAAAAAATCCTTTTGCCCATTCTGCTTCTCTCTCACACAAGGCAGAGCCATTCATCCAGTTGCTTGGCAAGAGCACGAAATCTGTTTCCCAGTATCCTTTTGACAGAACAAGTGCCTCTTGAGCACTTTTGACCCATGGCAACTTTAACAGAACCCTCATTGTACCTGTCAAATGCAACATTTATTCTATTGAACTGTGCACTGGCAGCAGTACAGATTCCATAAACACACTAGCCACGTCACCACGTATGATGGACGTAAGCATTTACAGTTGCTGCTACCGTTTCTTTGTCATCTCTGAGCATACAGAATTGCTCCTAAACTGTAACAGATGGTCGGCGTCTCAGTGCCTAGTTGTCAGTGGGAAAGCCATTGTCAGCTCTCTGAACAGGAGCCAGTAATGAGTTTGTTTCCATTCTCAAACTCCCGCTGCACTCCGCCAGTGGCAACTACTCTATCACTCATTCACGTCGTAATAGCTTGTGAAGATTCACTTTTCTGCCATTTTAGTAAACTAGGATTAGGTAATGCAAGCTGGCTTGGGCCAGATCCACATCTGGAGTAAACTGGGGTTGCTTCGGTGACATTGATTTATACCAGCTGAAGATCTGTTCCTTTAACTTTAAATTCTTCTGGAGTCTTCTGATTTGTTTTAAAACCTTCCCTTAATAAAGATATCCAGTAGTTTCTCCAGGACATTCCGCATTCAAGAGAGATCAGTAGCTAGGTTTCTATGTTCTGCAGTGTGGGAGAAGACACATCCGCAGAGAAAACTTTGAACTTCTGCAGGGGAGTCAGCACTGCACGTCCATCATTGCTGTCATGCTGCTTCCCAGCCCTGGGAAGGTTAACCGTAGATGAGATGATCATCCAGAGACTATAGGATAAGACTCTTGTGGATTTGTGTGAAAAATGTGTTATTTGTGTTGTGTTGTGTAGCGTCTAGGAGCCCCCATCATGGACTAGGATCCCATTGCACTAGACACTGTATGAACACAGGACAAAAAGTTGCTCCCTTCCCCCAAAGAGCTTCCAGTACCTACTTACAGCATATACTGTAATTACAATAACCCTTACAATTACTGTAACTGACAGAAGCTGAGAGAGAACAAATCTGTTTCAGTGTGTTCACTCTGTGCATTTGAGAGCATGTTGTATTTAATCAGCTTTACTGTTTCTCCTGTATAGTTAGTTAGGCTTTGATCTGCATTATAGCCATCTGCAAGAGTTAAAAAAAATATAATGACTCAGGCCGCCAAAAATTAGGAAATTGTCTTACAAGTCATGAGATGGCGTACAAGACAAGAGGTGGGGTTTTTTAATAAACTAATACATTTTGGGTACTTTTTAGTTGCTCTCTGTTTTCTGAGCCTTTAGGGTCATACCTGAGTCACATTTTCAAGCTCTTCTCTGCAACTACAAGGGCTAGAAACTTACATGTTCCTTACAATGAAAGCAAAGATTCTCATGTAAATCCCATGTCCCCAGGAGCTGGAGATTTATGAAAAAACACCAGATATCCCAAAACTCACAGTAAAATAGCAAGAGTTGGCAACACCTGAGTGGAGCCCCATTGACTTCAGTAGCCATGTGTGTCAAATTACACACACGTGTAAGCATTTGCTGGATTGAAGGTCTCGGTCAGTTCCTAGTTCTGCTGAAAAAAACAAAATAAGCATTGGGGCGGGCGGGGAGAAAAACTTCTAAAACATTAAAGGTATTTTTGGAATGTCAGGACACACCATATCAAGAAATACTGGATCAGAAACTGATTTTTTTTTAAAGAACTATTTAAAACATTCAGGCTGATAGTGTCCCTCAATATTTAATACACTTCTCTGGCCCCCCCCATCACCAGTGTGTAAGAACCTGACAACCTGTAATGCATTTATTCTCACCCACCCATGGGTGGTAGAGCAGTGCTATTATCTTCATTTCACAGATGGGGAACTAAGGCACAGAGAGACTTAGGCCTGGTCCACACTAGGGGGAGCTATCGAAATAAGATACGCGACTTCAGCTACAGGAATAGCGTAGCTGAAGTCGAAGTATCTTATTTCGAATTACCCGGCACTTACCTCGCGTCCTCGCAGCGCGGGATCGACGGCCGCGGCTCCCCCGTCGACTCCGCTACCTCCGCTCGCCCTGCTGGAGTTCCGGAGTCGATGGGAGCGCGTTCGGGGATCGATCTATCGCGTCCAGACGAGACGCGATAGATCGATCCCCGATAATTCGATTGCTACCCGCCGATCCGGGCGGGTAGTCTGGACGTACCCTAAG